>JAOTAX010000002.1:17579890-17602112 GCA_025629825.1 Erythroxylum guanchezii | reverse complement strand
TTGTAGCACTTATAACCTCGTTGACTAGGAGCATACCCAATGAAGACATATTTTTCAGCTCTTGGATCTAGTTTGGATTTTCCCCTATTTGAGTTGTGAACATATGCAGTACACCCAAATACCTGAAGAGGAAGAGTAGAATAAAGTCTATTCTCAGGAAAGTATTGTGTAAACATATCTAAGGGTGTCGCATAATGCAAAACACGGCTAAGCATTCGGTTAATTAAGTAGGATGCAGTCAAAACAGCATCACCCCAAAGGTATCTAGGCACATTCATTGTAAACATAGTAGACTGAGCAACTTCTAGATGTTTATTTTTCCTCTCGGCGATACCATTTTGTTGAGGAGTGTTAATACACGTAGATTGATGAACAATGCCTTTAGACTTAAGAAATGTCCTTGAGTTGGGTGGTTGTGCTAAAAGATAATCGGCCTATATATCCATACTTGCATCTTTTGTACAATTAATTTGTCTGTAGCATTATAATTATATAATGCTGGTAATTCTTTACAAAGATTTTTTAATGTTCGTACTGTTTCTGTATATTTTTTAGTCCAAGCACATTGAGTTTTTGTACTACATTTAATTTGTAATCTTTTCTGTCTTTAGCTAAAGATTTAAGAAAACCTTGATCAGATATATAATTTAATAGACTTAGGAATTTTTGAACTTTAGTGACATTTTTTAAGATATCTGGAAATTGATGTAATTTTTAAGGATATTAGATTGTAATTTTTAAAAGCCATTTATAAATTCTATACCTAAATATTCAATATTTTGTTGTGCTAACTTAATTTTCTTTTTACTTAAAATAAGTCCTTTATTTTTACATCCAGTAAGAACTGTTATTACCTTTTTTAAATGATCTTTATCTTTGTTAGAAAAGATAACAATGTCATCTATATAAGCTAATGCAAAGTCTTCTAATCCTTCTAAATTATTGTCCATAAATTGTTGATAAATACTTGGGGCTTGTTTTAATCTAAAAGGTAGTACATTCCATTGACAATGATTTTGTGGCGGACCAGTAAAGGTTGTTAATGGTTTTGTATTTTCATGTAATCTTAATTGCCAATAACCTGATTTTGCATCTAATGTAGTAAATCAATGATTTCCTTTTAGCCTATTAATAATATAATCTTTCCTGGGTAATTTGTATGCACCGCCTATAGTAGCTTTATTTAATTCTTTATAATTAATTACCATTATTCTTTTTCCTCTCTTTTGTTCAGAATGATTGTTTACATAAAAGGCAGGGGCTGAATGTTTAATTGTACTAGGTGAAATTAGTCATTTTTGTAACAACTCGGAACATTCATTAATAAATTCTTGTACATCTTGTTGTGTATATGGTATATTATTTTTAATATTAACTTCTTGTGTAGGATCTTTTAATTTTATCTCAATTAATTGATTATTAATATTTTTTATAGGGTCAAGTGGATGTTCACTACATACTTGTTCTACTAAGAATTATATTTTATTTTGTAGTGTAAGATTATGAAGGAGAGAGAATTGTAAGTGATTTAATTTTTCGGTTACTAATTGTATAGTTTTATAATATGTTGTATGATATATAGGAATTTTAAGAATTATAGATTTTTTATTTAAAGATTTTATTATTGGTGTTTTTAAAGTTATGTAATGTAGATATTGACAAAAAGGATTGTATAATTTAAGAAAATTGTTTCCTAAAATCAATGGTAATCCTAATTCTTGTTAATAAATTGATGGTATTATAAAAGTATAATTTTCAATAATAATATTATTATAATAATTGACATACCAAATAGATTTAATGCTTCCATCTGCTATTCTTATTTGTAGAGGTTTGTTTAATTTTTTCCAATTGTTTAATAATGTTTTAGAAGCTATACAAATAGTAGCTTTGAATCTATATAAGCATTAATTTTTTTATTTTGAATAATCACTTGAATAAAAGTTGTATTCGAATTCAGTTTTTGATTATGAAGTTTGGAGGTCATATTGATATAGTGAAGAAATCGTTGAGTCTGTTTCATATTCTGATTCTATAGGTTCTAAATTATATTTTAATGCTAAATTTAAAATATTAATTTTTTCTTTAAATTTATTTTGGTTTCTCTTTGGACAAGTGTTTGCATAATGACCTTCTTCTTTACATAACCTTATAAAGAATTAAATAAAGCTACTATAGGCGATGCATACGAATTACCCAGGAAAGATTATATTATTAGTAGACTACAAGGAAATCATTGGTTTACTACATTAGATGCAAAATCAGGTTATTGGCAATTAAGATTACATGAAAATACAAAACCATTAATAGCCTTTACTTGTCCACCATAAAAACATTATCAATGGAATGTACTACCATTTGGATTAAAACAAGCCCCAAGTATTTATCAACGATTTATGGACAATAATTTAGAAGGATTAGAAGACTTTGCATTAGCTTATATAGATGACATTATTATCTTTTCTAACAAAGATAAACAGAAATAATCCAATCTAATAATTCTAATCAACAAACTCTTTAGTTGATGTTTATGCAAGATGCAATATAGCAGCCTTGAAACCATCAAATTATGATGAGACTGCTAAAAAAGAAGAGTGGGTAAACGCTATGCGCGAAGAGGTCAGAATGATTAACAAAATTAGAATTTAGAAGTTAGCTAATAGACCTTTAAGTCAAAAAGTGATTGGGGTCAAGTGGGCTTGTAGAACTAAACTAAACCCAGATGGCTTCATTAATAAAATAAAAGCGAGAGTAGTGGTGAAAGGATATGCTTAACAACAACAAGTACTCCAATACTTCTACTCTAGCTGAAAGGCATGATAAATTTTGGTTAATTATTGCCTTAGCATCAAAATTTGGTTGGAAATGTTGTTGCAATTAAAACGTAACTTTTCCAAAAAATAAAATTTTGGTTAGAAAAATTGTCACCTGGATGCCAAGTCAACTTTCTTAAATAGCATACTAGATGAGGATGTTATATTGAACAACTTAAAGGGTTTGAGGTTTCAGGAAGTGAAGAAAAAGTTTGCAAGTTGTCTAAGGGTCTTTATGGTCTGAAATAGACACTTAGCGCTTAGTATGATAGAATCAACTCCCACTTATTAAAGCAAGAATTTGTGAAGAGTAAAAACGAGGCCAACTTATATGTCTTAGAAGTTGATAGTAGTCAACGAGTAATTATGTTCCCTTATGAAGATGATCTTCTAGTGATACGAGGAGATCCAAGTTACGTTTTTCAATTCAAGAAGAAGATGAAAAAAGAGCTT
Source organism: Erythroxylum guanchezii (assembly GCA_025629825.1). Taxonomy (NCBI): domain Eukaryota; kingdom Viridiplantae; phylum Streptophyta; class Magnoliopsida; order Malpighiales; family Erythroxylaceae; genus Erythroxylum; species Erythroxylum guanchezii. Next base: position 17,598,846 of record JAOTAX010000002.1, on the reverse strand, counting down.
GAGATGTCTGATAAGTCTAATGACTAGGTTAATGAAGTCATCTTCATTTCTCAAGAGAAGTATGCTTGGGAGATCTTGAACAGGTTAAAATAGAAAGATCAAAACCTATGGTTGCACCACTACTTGTGAATTAAAAACTTTCAATGCTTGATGGTGAAACCAAGGTTGGTGCATCTGAATTCAGAACCATCGCAGGATGTTTGCTATACATAACAGCTACAAGACTTGATATAACGTTTGCTGCAAGGTTTGCTATCAAGGTTTATGCAAACTCCAAGCAAACTACACATTAAGGTGCCTAAGAGGAACAACCAATTTTGCCCACATTAAAAGAATGAGAGAGATGAGCCACACGGGTATGTAGATAGTAATTGGGAAAGAAAGTTTTTATGACGCCATAAGTATTTCAGGTTATGTTTTTACTTTTGGAAGTGGAGTTTCTCTTGGAATTCAAAGAAACAAGAAACAGTTGCTCAATCTACAGCCGAAATTCTATCAGATTTAAGCCAAAGAGCAAATACAAGCTGAATTGATAACAAATCAACCATAACATAGCTGAAAATCCAGTTGTACATGGCAGAATGAAGCATATAAAAATCAAATTTCATGCTTGTTACAGAATATAGCAGTTGTAAACAGCTGTTACAGATTGTACAGCTAATGTAAATAACATATTCATAGGGATTATAGCATAATCATAGGAATTCCTTTCCTAGTTTAGCCTATGTATTCTTGGATAAATACATGTATCATTCTAATAGAAAACAAGAAAATTATTCTTCTCATTTTCTCTGCTTTCTCAATGCTATAAGGGAAACTGAGAAGAATAAAGAAGTAAAACTCCATCATTGCAACTCAGAAGCTAGCAGATATAATGACTAATGCTCTTCCCAGAGAGAAATTCTTCTTAGGACAACAATAAGTGTTCCAAGGAAAAATATCAAGAAAGAGTGTTATAGTTGATATTTTTCTTACATAAGATTAGTTAGTAAATTTGTGTTTTATTTATATCAGTTTAACTGCAGATAAGATTAAATTTGGTTTTAGATCAGAATAAAAGTGTTATATATAAAATATAAATCTAGTAGTTAAGAATAATTGGATATCTTAGTTTATATTCAGCAAAAATTAAAGCATTTGATGATGAATAGTTTTTTTTTTAACCCCATACTTAGTTCTGTTTGCAACAAAAAGGGTCAATTCTTCAGTTGAAAATAGGCATTAATAGACTATAAAAAAGAAAATACCTTAAAAGCAGTAATAGGTTTGGTGAAGATATACCTCCAGACTAGCCCACTGGACATATCAAAAACATACTTCAACCTGGGCTAGTTATTTATAAGGCAGACAAGATAAAATCAAATGTAATATGTGCAACCTACCTATTACCCGAAGGAGGCACAGAACAGACAAGAACAGCTCCATCAAGATCAGGAAATGTCCTTTTCTTTTCTGAGATTTAAGGGAAAAGGCATATAAAATACAGTCAGCAGAAGCAAAAGTAACTTTCCAAATAAATGTAGCCAAGATTTGTATCTTATATCAGAGACGAGTAATTGTAATGCAGTGCTCTAAAGAAAATACGTGTAACATGATTCTGCACCCAACGAGATGGAGATGCAACTGTCACCCCGTATTTGAATTTCTTCTCATAAATGTTTAAAGTTTGTTTAACATTCACATTGATAAAGTGATAAAAATGACTGAAAATGGTGTATCTTAAACTGAAGACACCTCATCCATTTCAAATATGTTTGAATATAAGAAGATGATTACCTGTATTTTGTCCATTTCTTATTTCTGCTATATAGTACTGAACAATAAGCCCTCCAAATGAATGTCCAAGTAAGACTGGTGGCAACTGGAGTTTTTTTTGGATGAAATCAGCAACATCACCTGCATGTGTCTACCGCAGAATTGTAGATGGAGCAGGATAAAAGAGAATTTGAATCTATACAGTAATTATATGATAAGGCATACGATACAAGAATCTACAAGCAAGACCAATTCAGTCCGAAATGGATTCTGTATACCTGAAGAGTGCCAGCAAAAGAACCGGTAGGTTCATCACTTTCGCCCTGTAAAAATTGGGTGGAAACATGCACCATGTCAACACAGCATTGGCATCTGAAACAACATAATAATCTCTAGCAAACTATGTCTCGTTGTAGAAGTAACGAGTTAACTGTGCTCCAAGCCTGGCCAGATAGGAGCATTCAAACACTAAACAGGGACTTGATGAAAGAACATAAAAGCACTCAAACTACAGAATCCCATGTTGAACTTCAAAATTGTTAAAATTTTTTTTAAAAAATATAACTGATTAAGTATCATCAGTAAAGAATACTTTGCAAGGAATTTTACCAGAAAATAATAGGAACCATCTGGCTAAGGATTGACAGAAATTGGAAAGAAAGTCAAAACAGCATGATTCAAACATACACTCTAGATTTGGCACAAAGAAGAGTTAGAGGAACAAATATTTTGGGGGCTCAATGTGAAGTAATGGTTTCAAAATTTTCAGGATCGGAATTGCATTTAGACAGAATATCTAAAGTAATACCTCAAATGACAGATTAGGCGCATTAGACAGGATACAGAAGTAAAACATCAATGACAGATTATGCACATTATTCTTCCTTCAAGACATGTGATTTTACTTTCGAGATTGTTGGGTTAAAATGGTTCTGATACTATGTTATATTAGTAGAAAGAAAGGGGAAAGAGAAGCTAGAAGATTATATATATTGGCTTAACGTAGTTTGCCTGTAAAGACTATGTCCACAAACAGACCATGAAATGTGTTATATTAGTAGAAAGAAAGGAGAAAGGGAAGCTAGAAGATTATATATATTCGCTTAACGTAGTTTGCCTGTAAAGACTATGTCTACGGACAGACCATGAAATGTGTTATTCATTAGTTTTAACCCATCTATTTAAAGTATAACAGGATAATCCAATATTTCATCGTACTATAATACATCATTATATTAAATAGATAAAGATATTTTTAAACTAAATCATCATGAAGACCAATTTTACTGTCAGGTATCAGGGGAGAGGTATAATGATCAGTTTTCAACCAATTCATCTATTTCGCAAATAACTTGTTTTCCTTTTCTGTGACACTCAGAACAATGACACAAAGTGCAGGGCATGAGGAAAAGAAGGTGTCTCTTGTGAATTAAGGGCCTACAGAAATCGCGGTGTGTATTCAGTAGGAGTCGAGACTAATTAAATACTCTGGCAGCTGAAAACTGCAAATACTGAAGCAATATAGCGCGTTAGATGTAAAAGAACTGAAATAATTTGTTACTGCTTTTCATCATTTGTTACTGCTTTTCATCACAGTTTCTTTCTCGTTCAGGGAGAACATTGCAGAATCTTTAACTCAAGTAACTAAGGTGACATTCGCCTAGAATATATCTTTCTTATCTTCTTGGCCTCTCAAGGAAGGATACATACAAAAACTTATGCTTCTCTCCAGATCAAATTATCTCTTATCAAACTAAAGCAAAGGTAAACGATGAGAACAATTAAGAAATAGGCTCCTCTATAAAGAACCATTTATCATTTCACAACGAACAATTATGGAACAAGTGTGCAGCAACATAAACTCAAAACTAGTTGTATAGATAGAGAGATGAACCTGACCCAACAAACTAAGAGCATAGCAGTCAAATCCGCAGCGTGAAAAGAAGGTTAGCCAGTGCTCAGCCCAGCACCAAGCTGCATGGTAGCTGCCATGTACGAAAACCAGAGGTGGGTTTTCACTGCTTCTCTTATGCGGGTCTGAATTCATATGCACACCACCTTTTTGTTCAATCACCTCCATGCTCAGACCAGATGGGAGCTTATGGAAAAGACGGGTCTGGCCCTCCTTCAACTTGTATGGCACTCTCATCTTCTGGGTTTTGTTGAGAAGTGCAAGGGGCTTTATGGTCGTCCTGGGGACAGAGAGGTTTGGCTGGAAAAAAGAGAGACAAGAAGCCATTGCTACGTGAAAAGCTTGCCTATACTTGATAAATCTTGGAGCATAGTAAACTAGCTACCTTTTATTTTCATTTTCTTTCGGACTTAATCTTACTTTCTATATTTAGATCTACCTCGTTTCCCCATTTACTTGCCACAAGGTCAGTACTTTTCCTTTAGAATCACCTTAGCTGCCATTTTTATCTCATCCATACTTACAACTTCCGAGTGACTCACGGTTTTGTGCTCAGTAGTAACTTTGTGAGTTATCAAAGCGGTTGTGTGTAAATTTAACAATGAGTCTTGTACATTGACGTTTTTCGATGCTCATAATTCTTGGACAATCGTTAAATTTGCAAGTCGCAAACTCTGCGAGTCCAAGTAGTTGCTAACAGTAACAGTGATATTAATTGGCTGGTGTTGTTCTCGAATATTTTGAAAATTACTGTTGCAGCATTTGAAAATTTACAGTTAACCAATTCTTACTTGTTTCATTAAATTTTATCTTACATAAATATATAGTTAAAAATGATCAATAGAAATAAAAAGGACACAAAATCTATGCCCTACCAACAGCTTCCGCTGTTACTATTGCGGGACAATACTAACCAAGCCAACAAATCAAGGGGCATGCTGCGTTTGTCTACCGCCTTTTTCCTAAATTATGTTTTAAATGAATCAACTTATTATTATCTGGCACGGGCACCTACTGTACAGCGTCCATAATGGCATAATCATAAAATGAATTCCCTCTTTAACTAATAAGAAAAAACCGATTCAAGTTGATAGACACACATTTTGGTACTCTACACCCGACTAATAATTATTGCTACACGTCCCATCTCCTATATATTGTCTAAGTTATCTGTGCATGAAGCAAACTTCAGCTTGACTTACAACCTTATGGCAGAGTTTGAAGAATATTTGCAGACATTAAGGCCCTGTCAACATTCAACAGAGATGGACATGAACGTGGAAATGATGAAAAAGCAAGCAGAGTCAAATCCTAGCATGCTGGAGAATCTCAGTGCTGCTGGCTTCTCTGTACTGCAGCATTCTTTCTTGGCCCACCAACAACCTGAATTTTCAGCAAGCTATTGTCACAATAATCTTTTTAGTGCTTTACAGCCTGACATCTTGAGTTCATCACCAATTGTTCATACTGTCATCTCTAATCAGAACAATACCTTCTCTGAAAATTCAGAGAACAGAAAAGAAATGGAGCAATCATCCAGCAACTCCAAGGTTGTTTCTTCTACAGCCCGTACATCCAATTCAAAGAAAAACTTTGTGGGTTTCATTTAATTTTAATGAATGATGTTTCTTTTGGTTACAGACTCTCAGTTTTCGACCTTTAGCTTTTCTATAACATTCAGTTTATTGGTGCTCTTAGGGCCTTGGAAAACGGACTAAAGGGAAGAACAAGATAAAAGAAGTGGAGAAAGCAGAGGAGATAATTCATTTTAGGGCTAAGAGAGGCCAAGCAACTGACAGTCACAGTATTGCAGAAAGGGTAAATTTCTCTGCTTTCGTGCTCGATTTTAAATCCATGAAAGTGATATTACGAATATTTATTTTATGATTTTAAATCCATGAAAGTGATATTACGAATATTTATTTTATGATGAACCTGGTATCGGCTATGACATTTATGCATGCATTTCAGGTAAGAAGAGAGAAGATAAATAACAAGTTGCAGTACTTGCAAGACATTGTTCCAGGATGTCACAAGGTATTTCCCTCTTGCACCCATCTGTATATTAATTCCGGTTGAAGATTTATGCACAAAAATGTACCAGAATGTGGTTTTATCCTGACTCCCCACAGGCAATGGGCATGGCACTTATGTTAGAGGAGATAATCAATTATGTGCATTCACTGCAGAATCAGATCGAGGTAAGCTTATAGCAAAGGAGCACCATTCATGATTTACAATTTTTGTTCATCTTACCAATACAGTGAAATGAAATCTCATTTTTCTTCCACGAAATTTCAGTTCCTCTCCATGCAGCTTGCAGCTGCAAGTAGTTCTTATGACCAGAACTTGGAAATAATATCGTCCAAGAACGCCCAGGTACTTGGATTTATAATTTCTTCAAGCTCATGATTCTACTTTCCAAAACCAACCAAGAATGTGACAGGAGCATAAAGACCTGGAGTCCAGTTCCATATTCAAACCCAACATAAGATAACCCGAACTCTGCATTTGATTGCACCATCATTACCACGTGATAGCACTTCCAGTGCATTGTATTTATGCTTGAAGCTCAAAGAATTTAATGCCACTGAAAGGACATATCTAACTGCTTCTACATTGAAAGATGAACTGAGGCATGAACCGTTAATCCTGCAGGGACCAAATTCACCCGAGGCAAATGAGATGCAGAAATGGTTGAGAGGACAATATGGAGAGCTCAATTTCCTCAAACCTACATGGTCCACTTGACTCCACTTTTGACCATGTCTCTTTGTTACTACATAAGCACATGAATATGCTTTCTCCTGTTTTTAGCAAAATCAGACGTGTCTCTATTAATGTGACAGAATACTGATGTTATCAGCAGTACTTCAGAAACAAAAAACAAAACGAAATGTTGTTGCATATTTTTACAGTAATCCCATTTGATCAGATTTTATTTTCATATTATAATTTATATTTTTGTAGTATTCTTTGCACGGATATTGCTGCCATGTCGGCAAGTGGATTTTACAGGTAGAGCCAAGTGGATTTTACAGGTTTTGCTGCCTTGTGCATTGCTTCGTTTGCTTTGATAGATATTGTCATCCGAAATTTGGCATTATGGACCACTTATACTCCTTTTAACAGGACATCTACATGTGATTCATGGTATTTTGTGTGTGAGAGAGAAAGGGCAGCTGATCTAATAAATGAACCTATGTTGAGATGCATACCTGCAATCCTGGCTATAGTATTCCCTACTATCGTAGATATTATTTGACGAAATCCGGATATGCAAATAAATACTTCACACTTTCACTTGCTAACAGCCACAATTGGATCCCACAAAACTCATTATTATCAGACAAGAAAGACTTCCAGTCATAAACTTCTTGGTGTTCATTTCCTTAGTTGATAACTTGGCATCACACCCTTAAAACCAGTGATCAACGAAGTGCAAATACAATCCTGGAAAGCAATTAACAGTAGTCTGAAGATAACCCGTGGAGCACGGAAAACCATTCATTTTCTTAATCATGAAGTCGTAACGGGACAGAAAATATGAGCACAGTCAAACTATGATTAAAAGCTCGAAAGTTACTTGACATTAACAACCTTTTTTCTGTATCACTGATAAGCTTCTATCTGGTGAAAGCGAAGCCCTCGTTGGGAGGGACAAGTAACGTTTCAAATAGAATCTTACAAAGACTAAACGTGACAACAAAACATAACGACTAATGAACACAAGCAATGTGAGGATTATCGAAACATAGGTCCTATAAAACATATGTGGATCAGTACAGAATCTCATGGATGTTGCCAATGCATGTGATTGAATGATTGGAATGGGTGATAATGGAGAAAAATATGTAATACTGAAATAAATTGAATCATGGAAAAGACAGATGCATTGCATTCAAAGGTATCTGACTTACGACAGCTTGAATGGGCCATATCATGCTCACAAGATGGTGGAACAATATGGGTCTCAGATTATTTATATGAAGGAGACGTATACAAGTCTTTGAAGCTTCTACAGTCGGCTCCCAACTTATCTTAAACTCCTTAATAAAGATCATACGAGTTAGCTAGATATCTTCATCTGATACTATTATTCACTAACCTCCAAAATCTAACTTAGAAAATTGTAATGACAGAAAAGAAAAGAAGGAAATTACGTGCATTATTGCACAAGTACTGTGACAAAGATTTTTTTTCTCTTTTGGGAACATGTTTGTGGAAATACAGTTTGAGCACGTAAAAGCATTGATCAATCCATTGGTTCCATTAAGATCCACTTTCTTCCCGAGTTTCCATTTCCAATACTTGTTTCTAGTCTTGATAATTATCCTAACCATTGACAAAAGCTTCCTTGGTCATCAACAAGGAAGCGATTAAGATCTTGAAACAACTTGAATAGTTCCTAAGAAGTGTTTTCTAGTCTTTTTTTTTTCCTGTTCCCTCAATTTTTAAATATTTTATCAACAATTTTAATAGGTTTTTAACTTTATATGTTTTGAAGAATACACTATTGCCTACAAAAAGTTTAAAACATAACTTATGAGTTAGTGAAAATGTTAATATTAAACGATTTTTAAAAAATCATACCCATTTTTTTTTGTATATCATAAAATTATTTCATTTTAATTATTTTGATAACAAAGCTAACAAATATTCTGAATGGTAGCTAGGTGCATCGTGACAGAGACAAGTATATAATTCACGAACTGAAGTTTATTGTTTTAATATTGGTTATAATACCACAATTTTGAATTTGCTTACATAAATAAATTAAAATTATTTATATCTTTATTTATCATGAATGCATATGAAATTTCTGCATAAAATAACATTGACTCAAACCTAAACTCAATTATGTTAAAATATCTATATACTAAAAATTCTAAATTAGTAATTCATTATAAATTGAGAATGTAAAAAAGTTAAATTCTCTTATGAATACATCATAAGAATTAATTGGTAAAAATTGAAAATCACATTCATCTATAATTTACATTAATATTCAAATCTCATAAACATTCAAGACATTGTTTTAGTCTCAAAGATAAAGATATGTAAAATAAATAGATCGTAAACTTTCAATATTTAAGATTAATGGTACAACATTGTAACAATTATAATAAAAAATAATGATGTCATGTAATAGTTGTACTACATTGAGGGTGTATTAATGGAATGATCATTTAGAATGCAATATAAAATATAATTAAAATTTATGGTAAAAGACACAGAGGTTTCCTATTGTTTAAGTAATTTTAAAAAATCTTAATACTTAAAATTATAAACAATTAAGATTTTAAGTTTTTCAAAATTTGTATACTTTCTTTAAAAATAAAAATAATATATATGTGATATGAATATAACATTTGGACTAATTAAATATTGTCGACACGATGATTCAACTTAATTCTTAAACTCAATCTAAACCAATTAAACTTAACTCAAATATTCAATTCAAGACAATTGTAATAAATTATTTATTTGGTGGAGCTTAATAATTGAAAAGGGTTATCATGCCAATAATATTTAATTGATCTATATATGACATTTATGCTACGAGGTATCATTGTTATTTTTAATTGGGGTATAATAAAAGAGATTTTTTAAAAGTTTAACAATTAAAGAGTATTTTAAAGTTACATAAACCATAAGAAAGTCATGTGTCTTTTATTCTAAAATTTAATATTTTAATATCCCATCATATAATTTAATTGTATAAAAGGAAAGACCTTATTACATTTATAATATTTCTTATTTTTATCTTCAATTAACTTAATTATACAATAAATTATATATTTCACATATTTAATAAATTATATTTTAATAAAAACAAAGATAATTATAATTAATATATGAAAATAAATTTAATTTACCAAATGAGAGACCCCTAAAATATGCATAAGATGAGTTTGAGATTTACTTAGCCTATTCTAATTTATTTATTCACAATTGGTAACTTCGTTTCTTCCTTGTATGGATATTACTTATAGACTTGCCATTATCGAAAAGTCTTAAGGATTCTTATTACAAATAAAATCCAATTTATTTGTTCAGATAAGATAGATCAAGATAATACAAATACAAATACAAAAATAGGGTCCCAAACAAAGATTAATTAATCTTTCTAGTAGAGATAGGTTAAACTCTACTTAAATAATTAGAATATAAAAGATCATTTATAAAAGGAAGACACACCAAAATAAGTAGACATTATGATCATTATTAACATACTTTAGGAATTCTTTCCATATATTTGGTATCCTTTGCTCTCAGTGACTTACAAGTCATAATGCCTTGATGAGGAACAACTCTATCACTCTCTAACTATTTATTTGTGTAGGCCTTTAGACTTAAGATCATTCTAATATTTTTAATAGACATTATTTGGCATCAAATTTGAAAACTTCTTCAAAATTTTCAATATTCTTATTTGAGAAAGTTTTAAGCTAGGTAAGATATCTTCATTCAAAGTCGGCTTGGCATAACAGCATAGGTCGGTCTGGTTGGACTGAAGTCAACATGCTTGACTATATATATAATTAAAAAACATATAGTTTTGTTATTTTGAGTCTTCTCTATTTCTCTGACCACTTCTAGATCTTTCTCTTCAATCTTCTTGTCTTCTTTGTTTCTCTTTATTATTTGGTCTCTTCGAGTTCTTTCCTGTAAAGTCTAAAAACAACATCCTAGCTTTAGCAATGTCGATGATTATAATATCATTGTACTTGCTTCTTACGACTATCAATACTTGGTGCTCTTATTTTTATTTTGTGGTCTTCCGTCTAACCCATAAAAAAGTTGAAAGTAAGGAGACAACTCATGACAGTGAAAGATAATTGTTACCACTTTGTTTTATTATTTGGAATATTGCTTACGTAACAAAAGATGCCATTTAGGTTAAGGAAGAAGTTGAAGAATTAGTAAACAGTTGGGTCCATGACACCTAAAATTTAGTTAATACCTCTAATCGGGTCAGGTTTGGGTTAAAGTCAAGTTTCAAATAGATTTTGAATCATCTGAAGTTTTAATTGAATTTAGACTTAGGTAATATAAGCTGAATCATATCGAACTTCAGGATGAGCTAAATCTAGTCCATTGTCATCCTTAATTCAGAGAAAGAACAATTGATGGACTTCTACTAGTTATAATTAATTGTACTATTAAAAGTGTATTAAGATGATAATTTACAATTCAAGTAGGATATAATTAAAGTTTAACATTGTAATATCTCATCATTCAATTTAATTTATATAAACTAAAAGATCATATTACACTTATAATTTTTCGTATTTTTATCTTTAAATAACTTAACTATATAATAAAATTTATATTTCACATCTTTAATAAATTAAATATATTCTTGACTAAAAATATTAAGTTGATGCATGAAAGTAAAATTTATTTTACTATGTGATACACCTTTAACATGTGCTTAAGATGGGGTCAGCTAGTCAAACTTATTTATTTACTTTAGTATCCTTTGTACAAATGTCACTTTTAGGCCTATAACTATCTGACCCAATTAAAAGTTTTAAGGATGTTTAATGAATAAGATCCACTTTATTTACTTTATAATAACAATCAAGATAAACTAATCCGAATATGGAAATAAAGTTGTAACTAAAGACTATTCAATCTTCCTAGTAGAGATGAATTGAAAATCTATTTAAATAATTGAAATCTAACTCTACTTCTTGATCTTGTTGATTTAGATGTTATAATGTCTTTTTTGAGAATAACAATGATACTTTAACTATTAGTTTGCGTAAACTTATAGAACTGTGATTAGTCTAACATGCCTACCTTAATTTTGATTTACATTATTTAGCATTATCTTTGGGAAAGTTTATAAAATTTTAGTACTATCTATAGGTAATTTTTCAAAATCTACATTTTTTCCACTTGAGAAAGTTTTAAACTAGTTGAGATATCTTCATTTGGAGAAAGAACAATGGATACTCAAAGAAGAGATCCATTTCCCAAACTCACTAGAGAAACCCACACCTCTAAAAATACTCGAGCAAATAAACAATTCAAGATCTTGTTCCACAATAACCAAACTACTATAATTGAGATGTGATGAAATCAAGTCAACTATTTGGTAGAAGGAAGGAAGTAGACTTACACCTCACACCCATCATCTAAAGAAGCCTCAATTACACCTTTGCGGTCATTGCTATTGGGACATAAAATTTGGGAGAAAACTCTAATAGTTGGCATTAATTTAATATACAATGTCCTAATAGTATCATTAATCTTAACACTTATAATGGTATGCATGATTCAGTTGATTTGATAGATGCATATTTGACTCTAATTATACACCCATATTTAATATATTTTACTTGATATTTAATAGTTTTGTTGTATTTTTGATATTTAATCCCCTCTAAGTGCATTTTTTAGGTTATATTTGCCTTCATGGAACAAAGGGAGAAAAATTCGGATGAAATCGTAGCACGGAACAAAGATTTGAAGCAACTAAGTACTTACACAAAAAATTCGGATGAAATCATAGCACGGAACAAAGATTTGAAGCAACTAAGTACTTACACAACCGTGTACAGTGACGGTGTAAATCTCCATAAACAAATAAAGATTGAAGAATTAGAGTTCAAGTTGTGTGAAGTTACACACCTGTGTATCTTGATATACAATTTCGTGCGTATTACCCATGTGAAATCACGAATTCACGTATTTTTGATTATGCACGGTCTCCTGCATGTCTATATAAGTGATTGTATATATCCCAAAAATCCTAAATTTACTATAAAAGGAGGTGAGGAGACGAAAATAAGAGAGAGCCAAGTTTTGCAGTAGTTTTGAGACGTAAGACACTTAGGAGGCGACGATTTTGATCAAGGGATTAGGAAAACACAAAGAATACATTAAGAGATCTAGTAGATAACTACATCAAATCCATACTTGCAAGAAGATTCAACAGAAGAGAAATGGAGATTTAGAATTATGATTTCTTTGTTTTCTATTAGTTTTTCTGCATGTTTATCTTTTGATTTGGTTTTTTATGAGTGACTAAATGTGTTTAGTGTCTAGGTGTGATGAACCCTAGCTTGAGATAACAATATGTTTTAATCTTTTATTTAATGTAATTATATTGATTTATTTATTTTGATTCAATTACGCATTTTATCCTTGTTCTAATATATCAGGAATATTAGTATATGATTTGATTTCATATGATTGAGATTAAGAAATTTTCTTGTATGAATAGATCGACCATAAATGGAAGAAGTTCCATGCAAACCTAGAGATAGGCCAATATAAATCCTCTGGATTATGGACAAACCTAATAATGAAACTCATAAATTGATAATGCAATCCTAGGGGTTTTAACTGGTAAAATTTCTATTAATCAACTGATGGATTAGCTCATAAGATAAAATTTTTGACAATCTAATAATCAATAGTATAATTGCACGATAAAAGGTTAATATTATAGTATAATTGCATGATAAAAGGTTAATATTTAATGATTCTTTGGGAATTCATCACTAGACACTATTATTTGATATTGATTTTTCTATGTAATTTCACTTATCTTGCGTTCATTATTGTTTCCAATTTTAGTTTATTTGTTTAGCTTAATTTTTAAATAAAACCAAAAATCTGATTCTTAGGCTAGATAATAAAAAAAGGTAACTACTAGTACTTACCGTCTTCGTGGGATTGACCTATACTTTCCTGTGCTAGCTACAGCTATATCGTACACTTATGGTAAAATTAATATTGACCTTAACCCTAGTCAATCAATATTTTTGGTATCATTGCTGGGGACAGTAATATTAGAAACACCTAGATTTATTACTCTAGCCATTGTTATTTTATTTTGTTTTGTTTTTTTAAACTTATTTTATTTTATTAACTTGTTTAGTTTTCTTTCTTTTTGTAGATCTTGATTCTTGGTCAGTTTATGACCTAGAGTAATTTTGAGAGCATAATCGACATAGATCTAGAATTGAGAGAACAGTGCCCAGAAACCTTCATAGGACACAACTAAGAGAGTTTGAACTAAACCGTCAATTAGAAGACTTAGGAGGTCAAGTGGATAATGAAGAATCACATAATATGGTTGACCAACCGAGGTCTGTGTTTGATTATGCTAGACCAAATTGATTGAAGCAAACTCTAGCATTGTGAAATTGACTATGAGTTCCAACAACTTCGAGATAAAGCAGAGTATCATATAAATGGTGTAGCAATTAGTCCAATTTGATGGGCTCAGAGATGAAGATCTAAACACACATATCTATAATTTTTAGAGATTTACGATACATTCAAGATTAATGGAGTTAATAATGATACCATCAAACTGTGTTTATTCTCGTTTTCTTTAAGATGGAAGGCCAAACAATGGTTAAATTTGATGCCAAGATCATCACTGACAATATAGGAACAAGTAGTCGAGAAGTTCTTGTTGAAGTATTTACCACCACTTAAAACTACTAAACCAAGGAATGACATCTCCTCTTACTCCCAAGCTAAAGCAGAATCTTTAGATGATATATGGGAGAAGTTTAAGGAGATGTTAAGAAGATTCCCAACACAACATTTTACCATTTTGGATGCAAATCCAAACATTTTATAATGGGCTAACTCAGAACAATAGGCGGTGAATTGATGCAGTAGCTGGGGGAACACTTAATAACAAGATACTAGAGGCAGCCCATGACTTTATCGAAGACATGGATATGAACAACTACTAGTGGTGCTCATCTAAAGCACAAATCGATAAGCCAACAGGAGTGTATGAAGTGGACGAAGTGGCATAGTTGGTGAACCAAGTGGACTCCTTAAGCAGAAAGATCAATAGACTTATGATGGCTCCATAAGGTCGAGAATGCAATGTAAGGTGGGCAGGCTAGATCATCCAGGTCAAGATTGTCAAGCAGTACAACTTGAGGATGTGGACTATTTGGGGAATGCTCCTAGACCCAAAATAATCCATATAGCAATATGTATAATCCACAATAGAAGAATTACCCCAACTTTTCTTAGGAAAATCAGGTTCAAGCGAGAAATTAACCCTCCACCCCTGATTCCAACAACAAGCACCTCAGCCTATGAAGCCTACTTTGAAAGAGATGTTCAAAATTTCTCAAGATTCTAATGAGAAACATCATAAAACAGAAGCTTCGATATGCAACTTAGAGGTTCAAATCAACCAATTGGCAAAGATATTAACTGAAACACCAAAGGGGAGTTTACTAGTACAACAAAAATGAATCCTAAGGAAGATGTAATGGCAATAAGCCAGGCAATTGAGAAAAAGCTACAAGAAGAGAAAAAGGTGACCACTGAGAGTCACTTAAAAGCAGAAGGTGAATGAAACCTGAAAAAAATCAAGGAATATTGTCCTGTCATCTCATATCCTGCTAAAGTGAAGAAAGATCAAATGGATGTAGAGTTGGATAAATTTCTTGATTTATTGAAACAACTCCAAGATAACTTGCCTATTTTTGAAACCAAAGCATATAAAACCTTTGAAAGAGTTACCATCAAACAAGGAGAAATACTACACTCAGCAAAAAGAGCTCAGAAGATAAGAAAAGCAAACTACCAGAGAAGTAAACAGATTTATCGAGTTTCTCTATTCCTTGTTAAATTGGTAGCTTAAAAATAGATAAGGCTTTAACCAACGTAGGGACCAATATTAATATGATGCCTTTTTCATTATTTGAGAAATTGGGAATAGGATAAATTAAATTGACTTTGGATAAATATGAAACTAGCTGATAAATTGATAGAATATCATAGGGGAATTGTAGAATATTTACCAGTTAAGGTTGATAAGTTTATATTCTTAACTGATTTCGTGATTCTTGACATAGAGGAGGATGTAGAAGTGTCTTTAGTCCTCGATTGACCCTTTTTGACGATTGCTATGTCAATAACAGATGTTGATGAAGGTAAGTTAACAATAGGGGTTTGGGATTCAAACATTGTCTTTAGAGTAGCTAATGTCATTAATCATGCCATTAAATTCATAAATGTCATTGAACCTAATGAGCTTTGCAATATATCTAATATTTTGTAGGAATCTACATTTAAAGGTCCATTGAAAACTTCACAAGTTCAAGGGAATAAACTAAAAGAAAAACATGGAACCTAGAGGCAAAAGGTAGCGTACTTGCAGGCTATGGAAACTATGGTAAGGCTACAAAAACAAAATATATAGAAGCCATATTGACCTTAAAAGGTACATTGAGCTAACCACGTTAAACAAACACTACATAGGAGGCAATCTATTAATAAGTTTAGGTTTTATTTTACATTCCCTACTATTTTGTTTTTATTTTGATGTTAAAATAGAGTTTGATTGAGTTCTGATGTGTTTCAGGATAGAAAACTAAGCATCTTAATGATGAGATTGTGGATAATTAGTGTGTTAGGGTATGCGTGTTAAGGTGTTATAACTTAAAGTGCAAAATTTTTAAGTTTGTTTGTATATTTGTGAAGTTGCACACATTTCAAAAGAGCTACACGCTCTCTAGAAACGTTGGTATAGACTTATAGGGTTAGATACACGCTAGTGTAACTAATCGTGTAAGTCCGCAAAAAGCTACAATTCAGTGGCCTACACGATTGGCTAGACGATCATGTAATGGACTGTGTAAGTTCGTAATACATTTTAAAAATGCAATAATTCCTCATTCTTTCCCATTTTCTCTCTACTGTCTCACTCTCTTTCATCGCCTCTCCAATCTCCCATCCTAATTTTTGCATTTTTTTGCCAAATTAATGACACCAAAGTAAGATTTCTTGTTGTTTTCATTGGTTTATGCATGATTCATTAGGAGTTTTGCTTTATTTAGGAATTTTTGCCTAAAACTTCAATTTTAGGAATTTGGGATTCTTGTGAGAATTTGCATGATTTTATGACTAATTGTGGTTTAATAGTTGAATATTATCTTTACCCATTGGTTTTAATGATTCAATTTGATTAATTGCATGTGTGTTGAGTGAAATTTGAACCTGAATTGTGCAATTGTGCGATTATTTCTCACTAATTGTTAAATTACGATAATATTGCATGACTTAAGGTTAATTAATTGTTTTGACGTTAATTGAAGTTCCGTTTATGATTAATTGCATGAAAATTGTGCATTCTACATAGGTTTAATGTTCAATTTTGTCAATTTTACGTAATTGTCATATTAGGGTTTTTAATTTCAAATTTAGGGTTAACTCTATAATTAATAATTATGTTAGTTTTAATTTTGAATTACAATAATTTTAATTTTAATTTTGTGATTAATTAGTTTATTATTTAATTTCTCAATTATTTAATGTTTATTTTATTTATTTATCTAATGATTTTAGATTACTTGTTCGTAATTTTATTGTCTAATGTTTCTTTTTATAGTTAGTTTTCATGGTTAATAAATTAGTGAGCATAATAAACTTTAAGTGTGTGGAAAAGGGTATTATTGTAATTTATTTGCAAAATTTTGACAACTATTTAAAGTTTTAAGTACAATGATGAGATCACGGTGAGAAAAGGAGATCCTAAGGAAGCGACAACAAGGAGAAGGTTCCTTAACCTTAGCCCAACCCCCATAGTGGCCGAGAATGTTGTGATTCAATGCTAGGACCTAAGAGGAACAATACTAGAGACTTAAGGATAAAAATTTCAAAATCGGTAGATTTATAGAATGGGAAGTGCTGGAGTAAGTTGGTTTAGCCCAATGAGTTCAGGACCTTGTTAATGTTGGCGCGTGGTCCCGACTCTTCGAGATCGTGGAGCCTTTTTATTAAGAGCTAACGCTCAAGGTGCTTTCCCTATTTTTCATGGAGTGAGGTGGCTATAATAGGGATCTTCCTAACATGATCCAGTTTCGGATGTCAGGAGATATGTTTCAAATGAGTTATTTGTAATTTTCTATCATGATATGTCTTTACGGCCAGGAGTTTATGGGGACATCAGAGTACATCACACTACAGGCAGACTTTCCATATGGATTTTCTCCTAGACACTTCTGATGTACGATTAGTACAAAGGTAAACTACGACCCACACAAATCCAAAGCATCCATACTACGACATCTTGGCAGATACATTCATGGTATTTTGAGTCAAATGCTGAGTGGTCGGTTTGACAATAGGGGAGTTGTGGAGAATTTGGACAAGTTTTATTTTGAGTCAAATAAGAGAGAGCTAATTTTTGTAGAACTTTTGAGACATAAGACATGTAAAGAGGCATCAATTTTAATTGAGGGATTAAGAAAACATGAATAATGCATCAAGAGATCCAGTAGATAACTCCATCAAATCCATAATTGCAAGAAGATTCAATAGAAGAGAGAGAGATTTAGAATTATGATTTCTTTATTTTCTATTTTTTCTACATATTTATCTTTGATTTCATTTTCTATAAGTAATTAAACGTTTTTAATGTCTCGGTGTGATGAGCTTTAGTTTGGGATAACAATATGTTTTAATCTTTTATTTAATACAATTATATTAATTGATTTATTGCAATTAAATTATGCATTTTATTCTTGTTTTAATATATCCAAAATATTAGTGGATGGTTTGTGATTGAACCAAGTTTACATTATAAATTGGCTGCATTTTCATAACGGTTTATGCACTTTTTGACTCATAATTGATGACTTTTGTGCTTAAATTAGTTCCTTATAACGAGCTCTTGTAATTCGCAATTTGTCAGTAAATTGTCATAATTTGATATTAATTTCTCTATCATTTTTATAAGGACAATTGATACTGCAAAATGCTATTTTATATTGCAGGAACAAATGAGTCAGCCCATCAGAAAGTCAACAGGTTGTGAGATCCTTTCCACACGTTGCGGCGAGCAAGTCACTTCCACACGTCGCGACGAATATTTATTCGCACATCGCGACGAGCAAGCCAATTCTACACGTCGTGACGAACGAGCGGATACCCGACTTTAAATGGAAAATTTGCCTCACTGTAGAGACCCGGCCCGAACTCCTCTCTATAAATAAATTGCCAAATTAGGTTAAAGGGAGGCCGGCCACACACAACACAGCGTATATACGATACTGAGCGATTTTCTTGCCTTTGATTTTGCAGATCGACAGCCACCACGGACGGATGATCCTCAACCGCACCGCCTTCATCCACATCCCCGATCATCAACATCTTCGCAGCCACATCCCCGATCATCAACATCTTCACAGCCACATCCAACGTCGATCCTAGAGTCATGGATAGCGTCGGGATTCCAGCAGTGATGGAGTACACCGGAGCTATGCGTGGCTAGGCTTCCGACCCTCTT
>JAOTAX010000002.1:17561852-17573726 GCA_025629825.1 Erythroxylum guanchezii | reverse complement strand
TCTTCAATTTTGATTACTTTTATCAGTTTAGATCAATATTTCAAAACCCCCAACTTTTATCAGCTTTGAATTGCATATTTCTGACTTTAGGCTAGTTTTTAAACCAATTTTCATTGGTTCCAAAAGAGAGACGACCCGAGGTTTCAGTTTACTGCAATCTTGGAATTTTAATTTTTTGACCGATTTCCAAGGTCAATTCTAGGATCGAACGACAGAGCCGCGATCAGTTCGATTTAATATGATTAAGATTGAGAAAACCTCTTTTATTAATAGATCTACCATAAACGGAAGGAGTTTTATGCAAACCTAGTGATAGGCTGACATAAATCCTATGGATTAGGGTCAAACCTAATGGCAGAATTCATAAATCGACAATACAATCTAGAGGTTTTAACTAAAAAGATTTTTGTTACTGAATTGATGGATTAGTTGATAATAGTCCGAGAGAGTTATTAACATAAGATAAGAATTTCTACGTTCCAATAATCAATAATATAATTTAATGATAAAAGGTTAATATTTGATGATTCTTAGTGGGATTCACAACCTAGACGCTATTGTTTGATATGGAATTTTCTAAGTAATTTCCTTTGTCCTAAGTTCATTATTGTTTCCAATTTTAATTCATTTGTTTAGCTTGATTTTTAATTAGAACCAAGAATCTTATTCTTAGGCTAGATAATAGAAAAATGTAACTACTAGTATTTACTATCTTTGTAGGATCGACTCACACTTGCCTATGTTAACTACAGCTTTGTCGTGCAGTTATGGTAAAATTAATGTTGACCTTAACCCTAGTCAATCAGTCATGTACACAAATACAATAAACTCATAGACTTGCATGAAATATTTGACACAATAAAAAACAAGACATAATTTTCCAGTTTCTCATATATAGCTCATTCATGTTTCCAGACATTACTTCATATACTAATTGCAACATTTTAATAGTTAATTTTGAGGTATATATATCAATTTTTTAGTAACATATGTAGACCAAAAGACTTTGCCTATTTAATATCTGTAAATCGAAGATAAGAGAAAATCCTAATGGATTATCCATAATACTTTAGCACTGAAGCAACCTAAATTTTAAGCCTCGACATAGGGTTTGGTGAAAATAGTCTTTGTAAATGGACAAAAACATGTTACCTTATAAAAATTTATGCAAAAAATGACTATGAATTTTTTTTTATGAAGTATAAATTTAGGCCCAAAAATATCTTCATTTTTAAAAAACTAAGTAAAATATGAGAATTCCAACTAATAAAAATCATATAAGTACAAAGGGGGATGCATCTTTGGTTAATGATACTAATACAAAAAAGTCACAGTCATAGAGAGATTGAGAACAAAGGAAAGAATAGAAAGATCTCCTTAGAGGTTAAGAATAAAGGAAATAATAAGAAATATCTCCTTAGGTTCTTACTAACCACTATTTCTAGTTTCTTTCTATTTCTGCTATGGCTTCGACCAACCTACCTCCTCCCCTTAAACCCTTTAGTAGCTTAAACTTGAAATTGCTAGCTTCTTTTCCTTCCCTCCCTTTGAGCTACCTCTCGCCTTCCATCTCTACTTCTACCTATACCACAGTTGTAAAACTGTTGCCTGCAATAGAAATTACCCTTTCTTAGGCTACCACTCCACCTTTTGGGGGTGGCGTGGAAAAAAGTAGTTGTAAGAGATCCTCAAGCATCATGTAATCTCAATTTTATAACTCCTATAGAAGGCTCTAAAGTGGTTGCTCCTCTATGGAGTGTCTTGAACTTAGGAGCCAAGAAATGGAAGATAGCCATTGTTGGATTTTTGTTGGCAAAAAGGCTCTCCTTTCCACAAGTAAAGAGCTAGCCTAATATAAACTAGGTAAGAATGGACTAGAATTTGTTCTAATAAGCAAAGATGAGTTCTTTATATTCAAATTTGCTTTTGAAGATTAAGCTAACAGGATTATTGATGGAGGTGTTTGGCATGTGCAAGGAAGGCCCTTCTTTTCTTAGAAGTGGAGGCTTATAGTGAGTTTAGATAAATCTCCTATGATTAGTATCCCTCTTTGGGTGAATTTTCACAAAGTTCTCCTAGAATACTAGTTTTAGGAAGGCTTTAGTTATCTTGTATGCAAGTTTGGTAAGCCATTAGCATTGGATCAAAATGCTATACAAATCAGGTGTATTGGATGTGTTATGTGTGTATATATAAATATATATATAGGTGAAAATGAATAAACAACTCCTAAAAATAAATGATACAAGAAACTTGGTGAAGGATACAACGAAGTTAACATATGTTTGGAAACCTAAATTAAGTAAGAAATGGATTCCCAAAATACAAGAACCCCCAAATGTGGAGAATAGATGCAACCATGAGAAGGCAATCTCTAATCCTTACAAACAGGAGAGTGGAAAGCAAGAAAATGACTTGAAGAGACGATAATAAGAAGATAGAAGCCAGGGAAATTCCTAAGCTTGATAAGTCAAGTGAGTTACAAACTTAGGTGCCATAAAAAAGCCTTATCCCTAGTAAGTATGAGCACTTAAGACTTCAAAACCAATAAGAAACACTAACTCAAGTTAGACCTGAACTGAATTCACCCAATCGATATGGACATAGAGATGGAGATGGGAATGAGAGTTCCCCTGGAGTTAAGAATACTATATAGTACATGAGAGTATCTCTCCCTCACCCTCCATTACCAATAGGAAAAATATAGGGAGAAAGGTTATAAAGAGACTCCAACCTACTCTTCACTCTTAACGAATTTACTGACGTGGAATATAAGGGGTCTAAATAACCTAAATAGGTAGCAGGCCCTTAAGGATTTCCTAATCTTAAAAAAACATCATTTTGTTAGTTTAATTGAAACCAAAATAAAGCTGGACCAATTTAGGAATGGTCTCTGGTTACTAAGGAGTGGATGACTTTGAGTATTCATATCAAGCTTTATAATGAAACAATCATTATAGCCTTAAATCCTCAAACATTTCAGCTTAACTCTTAGGAATGTAGTAATTAACTTCTCTATTGTGTAGAATGGTGCCCTATCTTGAATACAAAAATTTCCATTACTAGTATTTATGCATCTAATTTTGAGTTTCAAAGAACCTAACTCTGGGATGATTTATCAAGAATAAGTAGTTGCACCTCAATTCCTTGGCTTATAGTTGGGGATTTTAATTGCACCATTTATGCTTTCGAATATGAAGGTCAACTCATTAAAGCTAAAATGAGAAATGGTTCCCTGATTAGACTAACCAACTAGAGGATCTATGTAACATCCTGTTACCTATGATGAGACTTGAATAGTGAATATGAGAAATTATTAAGAAATTAGAAAGTACAATTCATGCTTATGCTAAATATGACATGCACATTTTTGCACATTAATATGATTGTACATGCATTCATGACATTTTCCAGGTTTAATTAAGTTATTAAATGTGATTAAAATGTGTTTTGGAAATTTTGGGTATTATTTAGGATATTTTGGAATTTTTTGTGAATTTTGTGAAAAATATTGATTTATGGGCCAATTATAGAGTGTCAAGTGGATAAAATTCTATGTGACATGTGGACCTATAGCTATGAGACAAATGGAAGCTTATCTAGTGGACAAGTGGAAGACATGCAATGGAGACAAGTGTCAGGCATGCAAGAATACACGTAGCATTATGTTTTGAGTTAGGAATGTGTCTCTATAATGTGTGTTCTTCGCTGTTTTTCTTCACCGAACAAAATGGTATGCTCTCTGTACTTCAGATTCGATTTCACTACTGGAGTTAAAAGCTGAATCAAGTGAGTAGTTCTGATGATGTGTATATTCTGGTGTAAATATATAAACATGCATGCATGGAATTGTGAGGTTTGGTTTCGGTGTTAAATAGATTAAATGATTAATTTGAGAGTTAAGAATTGTTTAAAATGGTGTTGAATGGACTCTAGTTTGGAAGAGGTATAAGCTCTGTCTGGGTTTGAGAAAAATCGAAATGGTACATGAATACATTGTGTATGTTGTTTATCTGTAGAAGTGAAGTTGATGTTTAAGTGTGAATCTTGGTTTTTTAATTTTTGGGAGTTGATGATTAAAAGAGAGTTAGAAGAAATGCTTCGAGTGTTATTTGAGTTGATTTATGTGAGAATAAGCATGAAGAATGCAGAAAAATGAGAAATGATAGTAAAGCGAGAAAGTGAAATCTGGGTTTAAAATCTGGAAAGTAAGGAAGACGAGTTTTCTGTAAACGTTCGCCGCGGTCAAATTTGGTTCGCCGCAGCTAATTCTTTTTTGTTCACCGCGCCGCGTTGATATTTGAAAAAAATCCCGAGAAAATCTGGTTTCTGGAAGGTTCGCGGCGACCAGCTTTTTTGTTCTCGCCGCGGTGAAATCTCTCCCTTTACAGCTCGAACATACTCTAGTATTTTGACCATAACTTTCTCTGTAGTTATCCAAATTGGGTGATTTTTGATTTGGCATAAACTAGAGACATAGGGCTACAACTTTTGTGAAGAAATGGAGTTTAATTCTGTATCTAAGATTTTCAAGTTTTGGTTGGAACTTGAGGTAAGAATTCTACTGAAGCTTAAGAACAGTATAAACTATTTTGAGTATGTATTTTTGTATGCTGAACCAAATTGGATCATTTTGGTGTCAATAGAAATTTGAGACATTGGAGAACAACTTTACAGAAGGAAGTTTGGCCTAATTTGGTCATTTACCTTATCATAATTAGTATGAAAATTTGACCCGTATGTGTATTGAGGAAAAATCTGAAGTGGTCAATGAAGTTATGAAATTGTTTGACATTGCTTTGTTTCGATCCAATTGTAAATATGCATGGTATTAGTGAGGGCTTCGATATCTAAATGATTTGTTGATAAGGATCACAATATAGTACCCCGAAATTGTCATTAAACATGCATTGTGCATACTTTCTATACATTGATGTGCATAAAAGAACACTTGTACATTTGTGCGAAAATGTGATATTTGTGAATGTGTTTTGTATATTTTAGAGGAGCACATCGGACACCAGTCGGACATTGCCGGACCATCTAGGCAATAGCTTATTGGAGCATACTGTGAGTCAACCTAGATGAATTCTTAGGATTGATTTGATTTGATTTTATTGTTAACTTTCGATATTATTGAACTACTTGTGTTTTATTTCTGAATTCCGGACTTGAAGTCCAAGGAGTTTGAAAGTTTGGCATGTATTGGAAGTGTCCTAATTTGATGTGAAATCCTATATGATATGAATTTCCGAATGACATTTGATTCTCAACGAAAGTTGAATGTCGGACTTAGGTCTGATGACTATGAAAATTCTGTCTGAGCTCTTGTATAAGATTGTGATACATGAGATATTCAGTAATTGATGCATTTCGTAAAATGCATGCTCAGATAAAGGCGTTGTGACTTAAGTAGCCAGTAGAAGCACTTCCACGTAGAGCTTTACTCCGTGATATATGTTCTGCACGTAGAGCTTTGCTTTGTGATATATGTGTGTGCATGTAGAGTTATGCTCTGTGATTCTATTCTGACTGAGCCCTATGGGCCAGTATTTGTATAAGTATGTGATAGGCACTCAGTCGCAACAATAAGAACGAATGTGAGTCTCATGCATATAGCATTCACATAAGATTGAAATTCATTAAATGATTTGCAAAGCTGAAGTGAGTGATAAACTGATATGAACTGTTGCTATACTTGGCTACGTGAATTGTGTGGTCATATGAGATGCCATGTTATGTGAATATCAGGAAAAATTTTATGCTTTGAATGAATATTTATGATATATGTGATGTGTATACATAATCCGGTGAATTCATCAATGATGGTTCACTCATTGAGTTTGCAAATCTCATCAAAAATTGCAATGTGGCTTTTCAGGTTCTGTCGAATTATTCAGTTAGGCTAAATGGAGTATAGCCATTAAGGTCTGATATGGATTAAGGGTCGGGATCAGTTTGCACCTACATATGTCTTTAGTGATTTTATTTTGAATTATGTTCAGCAAAAATTGTACAAAGTGTATGTAAAGGATTTGGTAATGAAATGACTTTATGGTTTCACGTGTTTTGTTTCTGAAAGGGGCCTAAATTATTGCTAAATACTAATGTTTGTAATAATTGTAACTTGTAAACGGACATGTTTTTAAATGACACGGGCCCTATTTGATTAGTGATTTCCGCTTACGTGTACCTTGTTTTAAAGAAACAAAAGTTTTGTAATGAATTTTGACCGAATGATCGTTCTAGCATTCCACCCTTACGGGGTACGTACTCGAATATCACCATGGATGTCGGGTACGTATCTTGCGGGAGTGGGGTGTTACCCCCAGTATGACAGAACTAACCAGAAGAAGCCATGATTGTGACAGAAGCTAAAACTCTAGGCCACAATTGTGGAACTTAGACAGAAACGGGGACAAACGTTCCAACTTGAGTTTCCGAGAGACTTTTCAAACCTTTTAGACTCGAAAAAAGCCTTGGGGTTGCCCTACATAGAAAAGAGTATAAAAGGCATTAGGACAGAGCCCTAAGGGAGCTTCATTTCTACCATTTTTAGAACACCCTCAAGGAGGGAGAAAGAAAAGAGAGACAAGAACAGAAACAGGAGGAGTAGATCTTTGTGACTGCTGCTCTCTCGAGGCGTTCGGATCCCCATTCTATTGTATATTTCTTTCATCTTGTTATTCTTTTTTTATTTATATAAAGATGAATATGAATATATGTATGGATTTGGATTTGATTAAGATGTTTTAACTTCCCTTCGGGATTTATATTGGCCCCCAAAAAAATTTTTTGATGACAAGAATGATTTATGTCAAATAAGGGGTTTTATGGAAGTTTATGAAATAAATTTCTATGTGATACTAGAAAGAGTATATGTATAGATTGATTTTGAATGGAAGTGTTAAGGTTATAAGTATGATCAAAGAGAAAATTTTGATAAGGCACTTAAGGATAAAGAACATAAAGCATAAAAGGACAGATTTGGATTAAGTTAGAGATTAATATGGTGCTTAAGAAGATTAAAGGAGTTAAGAAGTCAGTGAAAGAAGGGGCAAGATAGGAAGGCCAAAGGAAATGAGGGGTATTTTGGGAAGGACAAGACCAAAGTATGGTTTTATATTTAAGAGAAGGAGAAAACATGAATGAGAGAATTCTAGAAGAAGCTAGATGCGTGGATGAGAAAATAAAGAAGAGAGAGAAGCACGAAAAAGAATGAAAGAAAGAAAGAAGAGAAAATCCGATAGGTTTTCAATTTCCTTAGCCTACAAGAGAGATTTTGAGGTTCAAGAAGAGAAAAAGGGAGAGGAAGAGAAGAGCTTTCATTGGAGCCAAGGATCTCTTCATTTGGTGAAGAACCAAGAGGGTCATAAAGGCCTATTTTAGTTAGATCATCTCTCGAAGTACAGATTAAAGATATAGCAAGGAAGGGCTTTGGATACCTCAGGTTGTTTGCAAAGAGAAGAGGCATTTGGAGCAAGTCTACAAGCAAGGAAATCAAGGTAGGTACATGTTTATAATAGAGTAAATAAGCCACTTATTGTTTTCTTCGAATCAAGGATGTTTAATGTTTTAAATTGCATCATAAGTGTTGCATAAATTACTCTTTGAATGTTTTGAAAATTGTAACATGTTTAATATGTGAATTGTGTGATGACTTATGAATTGATTTTGATCAATGTTATGCCACTGAATCGTATCATGGCATTTTGATTTGAATGGAAAGAAGAAAGAGCATGAAAATTATGAAAGCATAACATTTTGATAAAATGATTTTGAGTATTGATTATGTGCTTTGTTTGGGCAAGAGAGGAACCATTTCGTAAGTCACGTGCACGTCGACGTAAAGCCTTCTCTCGGCTGCCCGCTTATGGCCTATGAGATTCAAAAAATGGACTCGTTTTATTCACGGAGTAATCTTCAGTTTCTCTATTTCGTTCCACGGAACCCTCAAGCCAATTGTTTGTGCACTGTATCTTTAGATGAATAAGTTTGATGCATTCATGTTTTGTAACTTGTGGATTTTGGCTGAAAACCTAAAAAGCCTATATTTTATGAACTCAATGAAAGTTTTCTAAGACAAGAAAAATGTTTTCAAGGTTTTTGCTTATGTTTTCTATTATAAACTGTTCCCATGAGCTTTTTAAGCTCACCCCTTCTCTATCCTATCCTCAGGTGATAGCTGAGAGATCAAGTGATCAAGAGCTTAAGGGAAATTCACAAAAGTTGCTATATTCGTAGTTTGAGTAGAATTTGGGATTGCACAATGTATAGCTGCATACCAAGTTTATTTGTTTAATAATTACTGCAAATTGAGACTTAGAGATTATGTTGTAATATGGCTTAGAATGCCATTAAAGATTTTTAAGACTCTCTGTTTTAAAGTTATTGAAATATGAATGATGTATGGATGTTGTTAAGTACAAGTATCAATTTTCGTATGGATAAGTCTGGGTTGAAATAAGATATTCATAAAGAAGCTCTCAATCTGCATAGATGATTTGAATTGTGATTTGTTGACACATGTATATATACGAACGTGCGACTAAGTGAGATTCAAGAGAAGGCAAAGCAAGAATTAAGATTGATCAGAAGTAGTTGAATGTGATGAGACAAAGGAACTCAGAATTAAGAAATTAATGAAGTCAATTTGGTAACTGAATGATTAATCCCAAGATATGCCAAGTTTGCGAAGTGCAAACTTCAAGCCTTCCTTAAGGGAAAAAGGAATTGGTGTTATGACTTTAGGGAAAACATGGATTGAGATAGGCAAATGTGTCTTCTGGAAAGCTGTAGGTCTTTTTCTTAGCTTTCCAATGGTATATAGAAGGAAACTTTTGACCCAGATGTTCAAAAGTTATGGTCCTTAGAAGAGGAAATTCTTTGGAATGTTTAAGTGATTCGTCTGTAAAATTGTATCGTCTATAAGACGATTCGTCTGTAATGACGTCATTGAGTCTATGATGATATCATTTCGTCTTAAGAACGCATCGTTTGTAAGGATGCATTCGTTTGTATAAGAGTATCGCTTGCTTATTCGCTTTGTCTCAAGACAGACGCTTCGTCTGTAATGACGTCATACTGTCTATGATGACATCATTCGTCATAAAAGGTGCATCATCTTAAGTTGACTTTACATCATCTTAGGTTGACGCCTATCGTCTGCTTATTTGCTATCGTCTTAAGACTTCACTTCGTCTTAAGACTTTGTTTCTTCTGCCCTTGGCCATTCGTCTACCTTGGGCCATTCGTTTGCTTTGCGCTTCTGTCTGCTTTACGCATTCGTCTACTTTCTGATTTGTCTGTCTTTTGTATCGTCTGCTTATTCGCTATCGTCTTAAGACTTTGATTCCTCTGCCCCTGGCCATTTGTCTGCCTTGGGCCATTCGTTTGCTTTGCACGTTCATCTACTTAGCTCATTCGTCTGTCTTTTGTATCGTCTGCTTATTCACTATCGTCTTAAGACTTTCGCTTCGTCTGTAATGACGTCATATCGTTTGTGATGACGTCATTCGTCTTAAGACTTTTGCTTCGTCTGTATTTCGCTTCGTCTTAAGTTGACTTTAGCATTCGTCTACCTCATGCTATTATTTGATTCCGCATTCATCTGCTTCATGCTACTATTTGCTTTCGTATTTGTCTGCCTCATGCCAATATTTGCTTCCGGATTTGTCTGTTTTGCTTTGTCTACTTCGCTTCGTCTGCTTTTGCCATTCGTTTGCTTTGCTTTGTATGCCTTCTATTTCGTCCGCTATTTGATTCGTCTAAAGCTATCCGCTATCGTCTGGTCCTTTTTCGACCCTTCAGACAATAGAATCTGTCTTCAAGGTCTTCATGAAAGTTGTGATCTTGAAGTTTTCTTTCAAACCTTTCAAGAATGACCTAGGTCTGAAAACCCTAGATCAAGATAAGTCTTTTGTTCCGAACCAAGTTCGATATGATTGAGGTCCAAACACTGATTGATTCCTTCAGCCATAGCTTTGTTCTCCGACCTCCAAGTGAGTTAAGTCCTGTGTCTAGATGAACTATAGACATAGAGTATTGAATGACCCGAAAGGATAGATTTTTAATCCCAGCCTCTAACAGATTTAATGCATGGATGGAAGTTGAACATAGAATTTTATTCGGTATAAGAAAGATTTGAAAGACATGGGTCCGACATTAAGGTATTAGGAAATGAGGATGAACCGAAGATGAGGGTTAAATAGGAATACCCCAGCATGGGAATAAGTACAAGTACTCGTCTCATGATAAGGAATGTTGGGTTCAAGAATCAATGCCTAACAGTTAAGGTGTCAGGTAGAAGAAGATGAACAGTTGATGATGACTATATAAGGTAATACGCAAGTTCAAGTACAAGGATTATGCATGATTTTTGAAAGTTGGGCTCCGGAAGCAAGCGGGGTCCAACATTTGTGGTATCATGATATTATGAAGAGTTGGGTTCCAGAAACGGGATCCAACATATATGGTATTAAAGCAAGAGGTTGGGTTCTGGAAACGGTGCCCAACAATTTGACTTTGATTTAATGTTAATCTAGTTGTTACTATGTTATTGTGATTGGATGTTGTGATTGATTGTGGTATTTGCATATTTCCATAATAAAACCGAGAGGGTGAATAAGATAAAAATGGTTAGATCGAGTTAATGAGAGTTAGGCGATCTAATTGACCACACAATCAATCTAGTCAGTTATTATATGGAGAGAGATCCCGGTGAGACCCGATTGTTTATTAGAGGGCTTAAGATCTAATTAGAATTATAGGTCTTTTGTTAATTGAAGATTGCAAATCCCATAATTTAATTAGGGTGCGTGATTATAACTCGAGAGACAGTGATCTCCTTTTGATAGTCTAAAAACGATGCCCCGTTAACATATAAATGGCTAGGTTAGCATTAATGATAGGAAGAATCCCCCCTCCCATAATCTGGTAATTTTCCGTGATTGATTTCCATTGTTAATTTTGCATTGCTCAATTTTAATTCCTTTTGTGTTAAATTCTTGAATTACATTCCCGCGAATCAATTTCTCGTGTTTAATTTCTTGCCCAATTTTATTTTCATTTAAATAATTTTCTAGCCTTAGATCACCTAGGATTAGATTAGTCCACCCTCCTCGTGAGACCGACCCTTCACTTAGTGCATTTGCAGTATTTGAGGGCTATAAATTTATAAAGCTTACAAATTAGACAACAAGTTTTTGATGTTGTTGCTAGGGAGGTGTATAAATAGTTTAATTCTTTTAGTCTAAGGATTAAGAAATTAGAAAGAAAAAAAAAAAAGGAAGTTTGGGTGCAAGTCGAAGGCACATCTTTTGGACATCGTAAGGTGACTATGAGGAATCAAGAAGGTTAAATTCCAAGAAGAAGTGGAAAGAACAATGATGGAGGATATATATTATAAGGAGCAAGGAACTCTTACAGACTTCAATGAGACACAATTTAGTGGGGAAAATTATCATCCTTATATGAACAGGTACACTCCGGGGTGGCCAAACCACCCAGATTTCTGTTGGTATAACAATGTAAGGACTCCTATGGGAAACCAAGGCCTATTAGGATTTCAGCAAGATGAGTCCAATTTATGGGATTGCAAGCTGGATTAAATCATGGATAAGCTCACAAACATGGAAGAGACTCAGAAAATAATGGAAGAGAAGTTTAAGCAAGTAATAGAAGATCATGCCTCTTTTATTCATAACCTAGAGGTTCAAATGGGCCAGCTTTCCAGGGAGTTTTGTAAGAGAAGTGTGGAAAACTGTCTGCGCAATATGAAAGTAAATTCAATAAAGCCATGTAACACCCCACTCCCGAGTGACTCGAACCCGATATCGTTGGTGATATCCGAGTCCGTGCCCCGCGAGGGTGGCG
>JAOTAX010000002.1:17510316-17526193 GCA_025629825.1 Erythroxylum guanchezii | reverse complement strand
AAGGAGATTGGATGAAAACAAGTCAAGACCTCCGTTCGTTTGTATATATGTTGTAGGGTTAAGTTAAATGTTTGTAATAATAAGATTTTAGACTTTTGTTAAAGATTTTGGAATTATTGTATTCTTTTGTATTTTGGATTTTGAGATTGATGTTGTATTGTGGCTTGAAAATGCCACAATTGTTTGGTAATGCATTTCTTTTGGAATAGGTAAATGAATTATGGATTTGTGTATGGAATTGGGATATAAATTTGTATGGATATGGTATATGAATGAGATGATATGAATGTGATTGATTGGGTTGGGACTCCGGATAAGAGGTCCGATGAATTGTGATGATTGATCTAAAATATTGAAGTGCTTTTTGTTTATGAATGTCATTGATTGTATTTGAATTCCGGACAGGAGGTCTGATGATTTTGATGATGAATTTGAAATATAGAAGTGCTCTTTGTATATGAATTGATGGTATATAGACATGTGTGTGAGATTTTTATGACAAGAAAGAAAAATAAGATTGTTAAATGATGAGATATGATTTCATATGAAGAAGAAAATGAATTGAGGCTTGAGTGGGATTGATAAAGTCCATTTGAAATTGAAATTGCTTTTAATGATATTGAAAATTTTTTTTACACCGATTTGGATTGATTTAGATCAAGATCGTCTTATAGTTTTCCAACGCGACGTTTTTTCTAAAGTATGCGTTTTCGGATGTCGGAGTTAAGAGTTCGTCCTTAAGCATTTTGCTTTCTTTGATTCCGAACCCTTCGATTTCTTTGGTTTCCACACGCGTTTTCGATTCCTTCGCTTTTTGATCCGATTTGTTTTTCGTTTGCTTTTGGCCCACTTTTGCTTTGTGATCCGTTCTTTCGGGTTTAGATTTCCTTTGTTTGCTTCTGCATGCGCTTTATTTGATTTCGCCTTTTGTTTTCTGTTTCCGAAGTTTGTTTTCGATTTATGATCCGTTCTTTCACTTCCGCCACGTTTGTTTTTCGTTTTATGTTTTGTTAAGCGGTTGGGTTTCGGTCCCAACAATTTTGTAGGAGATGACGTGACACAAACTTGTTATAACTTTAATCATGATGATGAAGATAATTTAATTATTAAAGTTTCTTAGATCATTCGATAAAAGAGTTAATAAAAGGAAAAGTTAGACCAAAATGATGAGAAATAATTGAAGTAACGTATGCTTTTTTATAAGATAAATTGGATGTAAATTAGGCACGTGGTTGATTGTAGGTACGTGGAGATTATGTTGACTATGTATGACCATGCCATGCAAAACTTCTAGTTCTAGATAAGCCTAAAATGATTGAATATAACAAAAAATTTATTATAGATAATTTTTAATATTTAATAATATTATACGAAGGAAATAATAAATGATAGTATTTAAAATAAATAATAAAGATTAAATCACATCAATTTTGCATCACAAGCATGTTTAGTAAAACAGCTGACCCAAACTGATAGTGTGAGCGAGAGCTCGTACTTGTGTGTACTGGTCATTCAACACATGAAGAGGATATCCTCTCATTTTACTATGAATATAACAAAATAATTAATTTAATCGCTTTATTTGTTCGTACGTTTTTCCTAACAGGCCAGTCATGTAAAATCTGACAATATCCAATCTTTCGTTCACGGGTGTGTGATGGAATAAGAAGAAACGATTAGCTTGAAATGACCAGTCGAGCGGGTTAGTGCCATCAAATGAGTGGAGATCACATGAAGGGGCTCAAAAAGGAGTGGGGTCAGAAACAGAATGAATGGGTGATGATTAGAATGGTTGTGGTAGAGTAGTTGAGGTGGAAAGATTATGAGAGGAAGGAGACGGTAGTCGGTAGTGATAATTGATCCAAATGTGTGATAATCTACTGGAGCATGGTACCATGAGTATTTAGGGTGTTGTCAAAACGGGTGTAAAAGTCTTTAAGGTCGGTGACGGTGGATTCGTAGGATGTGATGGAAGACTCTAGATGCTGTAACTGATCGCAAAGCTGGTTGATAGCTTCCTTATGGGCCCTATGTCGGGTTTGCATGCCATCAGCCATGGGAGGAGTGAAAACTTCAATGAAAGCACCAAATGATGGATCCTAGTTTTTAGTAAAAGGGAAATTCAGAATACAAAGAAGGGAAGGGAAGAAGTTGGCGTAGATAGAGGGAGATTTTTCTTAATATTTTGCTTGCTTTTGTTCATTCATTGCCACCTATATATAGATGGATACAGAAAGTTCTAGTGATAGCCTAGCAAATTAACGTGAAATCAGCAAAGGAAATAACAGAAAGCAATAACAACAATCAACAAAACAGAAAACAGAGCAAGGTGGTGGACTGCGATAGTGGATGTGCTGGAATTTTGTTGCAACCGAATAACAGAAGATGGTGGGAGCTTATTTTAGAAGACAGCCTGGCTTCTTGTAGAGTCTTTTAGGTCGTGTGACACCTATGCCCGTATCATCTTGCCATTTAACTTTTGCATTTGATCTCCTTGAGAGGTCTTCAATGTTAAATTACAACACCGATTACGTGGTATCCTAAAAACTTCATCAAATTGGAGCCAGTTGGAAACTCATATGCTAGCTAGAAAGATCAAGTTGTTCATGGCTTAGGCAAGATGCAAGCCAATTGGACTTTTTTATGAGTTAGAAGTACTAAAATTATATACAGAATTGATGAATTGCTAGTTGTTTCATTAAATTAAAAATTACCAGAACTATCTATTATATCGGCAATAGCTATTATAAATAGGATATGTATGTTCATTTGAAGAGTGTGTCTCCGAGAATTAGATATGAAAGAGTGAGTGCTAGAGTAGGTGTTGATGAAGAAAATTATGAGTTAGTGTCCTTGTATTTTTACTTTTGTAAAATTTGCACTATAATAAAATTATAGTTTGTGTTTAGCCCACAAAATACTGCTCCCTCCAACTCAACAAGTGGTATCAGAGCAGGTGGTCAGGGACCATCGTCAAGTTATCCGAACAAGGTTCGGATTCTAAGAGCAAATTCTTTGCTTGTTCACAGTCAAGGACTGTGAGGTGTTGATCGAGGATCAATAAGGAGACCACTCACACGAAGGAGGCTATATCAACAACATGGCAGATTTAAACAACATTGGGAGCATTAGAAAGCTCAACAATCAAAATTATAGCCCATGGCAAACATGTATGAAGTCGTATCTACAAGGTCAAGACTTGTGGGATATAGTTGGTGGAAGTCAAGCCACACCACCACCAGAGAACCAGGTTGACGCACTCAAGAAGTGGAATGTCAAAGCAGGGAAAGCATTGTTTGCCATCAAAGCATCAGTTAAGGAGGAGATGCTGGAGCACATCAAGTGTGCCGCAACGCCCAAAGAAACATAGGATATACTTGCTGCTCGTTTTTCAAGGAAAAACGATATGTGACTTCAACTATTGGAAAATGAGTTGATGTCTATTCGACAGCGTGATATAACAATTAGCCAGTACTTTACAAAAGTAATGTCGTTATGCCGTGAAATTTTAAAATTGGATTAACAATTCAAAATTGGTGATGACCGGATGAGAAGAATTACCATCCATGGATTGAAGCCTGAATCTAGGGGCTTTATCACTGCAGTTCAAGGTTGGCCAATTCAACCCTCCATAGAAGACCTGGAGAATTTATTATCCAACCAGGAAACTCTAGCCAAACAAATGGCTGGAGTTTCTCTAAAGCATGAAGATGAGACTGCACTCTTCAGTAATAAAGCAAGAGGACGGCCACGAGGTTAGAATATTGAAAAGACACAAAGTGAAGAAAATAGAAGCAGATCAAAGAGATGGAATAACAGAGGCTCGAGTTCAGGGGGAGCTCAACAATGTCGGAATCAAGGAAGTCGACGTAATAATCAACACCAAAAAGATGAGTGCTATAATTGTGGCAAGAAAGGACACTATGCAAGAGATTGCTGGTCAAAAAAGAAATTAATAAAAAGAAATGCAGCAACTTGGAGCAAGTCAAAAGATGGGAATAGCAGAGAAACCGAATGGGATGTGCAAGCATCACTTGCATTTATAGTTGATACAGGATATCCAACTGAAGCAGCAGAATCAACTGCAGAAGAAGAGGATGATACTTCTAAAATGGAAAATATTGTTACAAGCCTGGTAGCACAAGATGTAGATGTGTCAATAGCAAGTAAGCCGACTGCAGTTGATTATGATGAAAATTGGATCTTTGATTCTGGCTGCTCTAACCATATGACATGAGATAAACAGAAGATGCAGAATTTGTTGGAGTACAAAGGGCAGCGGATGGTAGTGACAGCAAATAATGCTAGATTGCCAATCACCCACATTGGTGAAACTAAAATTAATTCGAAGCATGGTTCAAAAGAAATCCAGCTAGAAGGTATATACCATGTGCTAGGAATAAAGAAAAATCTCTTGTCCATACCACAATTAACTACCCCCAGGCAATTTTGTAGTGTTTGGTCCAAATGATGTCAAGGTATATCGAAAGCTAAAGATTATCGGCACACCATTTATGGAAGGGGAAAAGCTTGACTCCATCTATGTGATGTCCGTTGAGTTTGCATATGTGGAAAAGACACTAAAAAATGATACAGCAGATCTATGGCATGAGTAGTTAGCACATGTCGACTATCACAAATTAAAGGAGATGATAACAAAGTCGATGGTGAAAGGATTTCCACAACTTTATGTTCGAGATGATGTTATTTGCACAGGTTGCCAATATGGTAAAGCACATCAGCTACCATATGAGGAGTCAAAGTTCAAGGCTAAAGAACCATTGGAGCTTGTTCATTCAAATGTATTTGGACCAGTGAAGCAGCCATCATCAGTGGGAATCGCTATATGGTGACATTTATCAATGATTACTCAAGATATGTTTGGGTATACTTCATGAAGGAAAAATCAGAAGTTCTGGCAAAATTTGTGGAGTTCAAAAAAGAAGCTAAAAATGAGATTGGTAAGAAAGTACGAGGCTTATGTACAGATAATGGAGGAGAATATACTTCAGAAGAATTCTTTGAGCTTTTATGAAAGCACAAGATACGTAGACAACTAACTTGCCCTGGGACTCCTCAGCAAAATGACGTAGCAGAAAGAAAGAATCGGCATCTTACAGAAACCTGCAGAAGCATGATACATGCTAAGAATGTTCCTCGTTGATTCTGGGCAGAGTGCTTGAAGACAGCTGCTCATGTAATCAACCGGCTACCTCAACCAAGGCTTGGATCGATTTCTCCATTTCAAAAGCTATGGCACCTAAAACCCACTGTGAGTCACTTTCGTGTACTTGGCTGTGTATGTTATGTGTTTATACTAGACCATCTTCGTAGCAAATTTGACAAGAAGGCAATTAGATGCATATTTGTCGACTATGATAGCAAAAGGAAAGGATGGAGGTGTTGCGATCCTATAACCAATCGGTGCTATGTTTTTAGAAATGTTGTCTTTGATGAAGTATCATCATAGTGGTCTCCACAGCAAATAAAATTGCCTGACTCTAAAGAAATTGAGGAGAAGCTTCAGGAAAAGTTTGGTGAGTCTACAGAAGAAGAATCAAGTTCTAAAGAAGAACCTGACCCAGTAAAAGAAAAAGAGAAAGAAAGTCCTTGGCAGACAGGTGTGCATCACTCAAGTTCAAAAGAGGAGCATATATAGGAAGAAGTATCAACAGAACAATAATTGCAACGATCAAGTAGATAAAGAAAACCAAATCCAAGATATGC
Source organism: Erythroxylum guanchezii (assembly GCA_025629825.1). Classification (NCBI taxonomy): domain Eukaryota; kingdom Viridiplantae; phylum Streptophyta; class Magnoliopsida; order Malpighiales; family Erythroxylaceae; genus Erythroxylum; species Erythroxylum guanchezii. Next base: position 17,520,466 of record JAOTAX010000002.1, on the reverse strand, counting down.
GAATGCAGCATTAACTGAAGAATATCATGCTCAAGAACCAAAGTCTTTTGAGGAGGCATCTCAAAATGATAATTGGCAGAAGACGATGACAGACGAGATCCAGGCTCTTATGCAGAATCAAACTTGGGACTTGGTGCCTAATCCCAAGGATGTAAAACCCATATCTTGCAAATGGGTTTATAAGCTAAAGATTTGCCCAGATGGATCAATTGAGCGATATAAAGCTCAACTTGTTGCTCGAGGTTTTTCACAACAGTATGGAGTGAATTGTGATGAAACATTCATTCAGTCCTGTGGCAAAGCTTAACAATATTCGTGTTCTGCTAGTGTTAGTAGCTAGCAAGTCTTGGAAGCTATGGCAGATGGATGTAAAGAATTCTTTCTTACATGGAGAATTAGATCGAAAAATTTACATGGATCAGCTTCGGGGGTTCGAGAGCAAGACTTACCCACAATACGTGTGTAAGTTAAGAAAGGCCTTGTATGGTTTAAAACAAGCGTCGAGAGCATGGTATGGAAAGATAACAGAATTCTTGGTCAGATGTTGATACATAGTAGCATCAGCTGATTCAAGTTTATTTGTCAAAATTCAAGATGGAAAAGTGGTAACAGTCCTAGTATATGTTGATGATCTCATCATTACTGGAGATGATAAAGAGGAAATTCAACGAACGAAGGAGAATTTATCAGTTCGCTTCCAGATGAAAGAACTAGGAGAGCTTAAACATTTCTCGGACTAGAAGTGGGTCGTACAGAAGAAGGTCTCTTTCTGTGTCAACAAAAGTATGCCTTGGATTTATTGCAAAAATTTAGAATGTTTAACTGCAAGCTTATATCAATCAATGGAGGCAAATGCTAGATTTTGTTCAGCAGAAGGGAAAGATCTTGAAGATGCGACTATGTATCGACAGTTAGTAGGCAGTTTAATCTACTTAACTTTGTCTCGACTAGATATTTCCTATATAGTAGGCATAGTTAGTAGATTCATGCGGAATCCCAAGAAGCCACATTTGGAAGCAGTTCGAAGAATTCTTAGGTACGTGAAAGGCACACTCGATCATGGTATACTATACAAGAAGGTTACTGAATGCAGAGTTATCGGCTATTGTGATGCTGATTATGTTGGCGATCATGACACACGTCGATCAACAATAGGATATGTATTTAATCTTGGTTCAGGAGCAATTTCTTGGTGTAGCCCAAGACAACCAACAGTTTCATTATCAACCACTGAAGTGGAATATAGAGCAGCAGCAACAGCAACTCAGGAGAGAACTTGGCTTATACAATTGATGAAAGTTCTCCATCAATTTACAGACTATGCAGTGTTATTATATTGTGATAATCAATCAGTAATCTGTTTAGTTGAAAATCCGCTGTTCCATGCAAGAACGAAGCATGTGGAAGTACAATATCATTATGTACGAGAAAAGGTACTTTAGGAAGAAATCATATTGGAGAAAATTAATACAGAAGATCAAGTCACAGATATATTTACCAAAGGGCTCAATGGAAGTAAATTAATTCACAGTATTTCAAATAAAACTTGGAATCATGGCAAGGATGAAGCAGTAAGTTAGTGTTGAGGGGGAGTGTTAAATACAACACCGATTATGTGGTATCCTAGAAACTTCATCAAATTGGAGCCAGCTGGAAACTCATATGCTAGCTAGAAAGATCAAGTTGTTCACAGCTTAAGCAAGATGCAAGCCAACTGGACATTTTTTATGAGCTAGAAGTACTAAAATTGTGTACGGAATTGATCAATTGCTAGCTGTTTCATTAAATTAAAAATTACTAGAACTATCTATTATGTCGGCAATAGCTATTATAAATAGGATATGTATGTTCATTTGAAGAGTGTGTCTCCGACAATTAGATATGAAAGAGTGAGTGCTAGAGTAGGTATTGGTGAAGAAAATTATAAGTTAGTGTCCTTGTATTTTTACTCTTGTAAAATTTGCACTATAATAAAATTATAGTTTGTGTTTAGCCCACAAAATACTGCTCCCTCCAACTCAACATTCGAATCATAAGAAAAATCCCAACATCTTTTCCAATGTTTTAATCAAGTTCTTGGGAAAGACTAGATGAAAGAACCAATAAGCATGTAAGCTACTGGGGACTAAGTTAGCGTCCCAGTTGATGCTATCAAATGCTTTGTGAAAGTTAATCATATGTTCTTGGTGTGGCTTTGTCTTTTGGAACAATAAAAAAAATATTAAGTTCAACTAGACTAGAAGCTTTACCAGGCTTAAGTTCAAAGATGGCTTTCTCTACATCTTTACTAGGCTTGTTCGAATCGAATATAAAAACTAAATTTAATCATTACATTAGCAATATTTAATTAATACATCTGTAAAGTTTATAGCACATGTATTTTGTCATTATGCTTTACCTAAATTCTAAGATAAGCTTTCTAGAAAAATAGAACTTGTTTTAAATTTTAAAAAATAATTTTTTTAAATATTTCTTAAATTTATGGAAGAAGTTTACATTTTTATCATATAATTAATATTCGTCACACTTTTGATGACTACAAGAGCACGCCCAAGAATTATTCAATCTCCGTCCCATCTTGTCCGAAGAAATTAAATGAGATTTCAGCTATTGCTTCTTGTTCAAGCAGCGATTGTCAAGCCAGAAGATAATATCACCGAGAACTTGGAATATCATGCCGTCAGTCTCACCTTCAAGAAGAGAATGATAAGCATCCTGGTAAAGCTTAAACGTCTTGTCTGAGCTACTTGCTTTCTCATACAAAGCCTTGCTAACTGATGGATCGGTCACAACATCGGCTTCTCCATGTAGGATTAATAAGGGCAGAGAAACCTGGGAATCATAGCTGACATTAGTTTGTTTATTCATGGAAAGACTACCTACTTGTCTTGGGAGAAATTCAGGGACGGACATACCTCTTCTAAACGTCTTTCTAGTTCTTGAGTTGTCCTCAGACACTCTAAAGCAGTCCAAAGGCGCGCTGTATCCTTGTATGCAATAACATTGTATGCTGCCTGCATTAGAAGACAAACTCCATGCTTTTAATGTCTAAAATTATCAAGGATGTGTTGTAGTTGCGTGCAACTAGAAATGTAGAACAAACCAGTTCTCGCTTTCTCAAGTCTCGGAATGCCATCTTGACAAAATTCTGGTGCGGTACTATTTTTAACTTTGGAAAGAGATAAGCTATGCTAATCAGAACTTTCAGCAGAATCCATGGTGGAATCATGTTATCTGTGAACTGAAGAAAAAGCAATTCAGTTTTGAGTCTAAATAATCATTCGGAATATCAAGTTTGGAAGAAGAGTACTTTGCACATGGGCGCAACAAGAATGGCTCCGGTCCAGGCGTTTGGTTGTTTCAAATGTACCTTCAGGGCTACTGCTCCACCCAAAGACTGTCCAAATAGGAAGCTTGGAAGACCACTGTAATCGGTGTTCTCTGAGAAAAACAAAAAACAACAAAAAAGAAAAATGGAACTCATTTCTAATTGAAGAATTCTTTGTTTTCTCTTGCCATTTTAGACTGTTATGCAGAGAAAAAGGGAGATCGATCTCCAGTCCATAATTCTACCAAAGTTCTTTAAAAAGCTGGAGATAGGAGCGTGTGTTTGTTTTTGGGCACCAACCCACTTCCAGCTCAAGAGGACCATGTGTTTGTTCTTTGGCACCAACCCTCTTCCAGTTCAGCTAATTAGCAGGTTAGTTTTATAATCCACCATCTAAAACCATGATAAGATTCGCTGTTCATCTCAGATATCATGCACATGTTAACAAAGTTCTTAAATGCTTTCTTACGGGTACATTAGAAAAGAACCGCACCTTTAACTTTGGAGTACTGCTCAACAACATCATCAACAAGCTCTTCCAGGCTTGAAATATAGCCATGAAGACCTTGGGAAAGTCCAAATCCTGGATAGTCCATTGCAAAAACTCCATAGCCTGATAACGCTAACTTTCTAGCAACTCCTGCAGACATTTTAATGAACTAAAAAGTATTTCAAAAAATACTCAAACTTGACTTTTACCAGAAACGTTACATACCTTCAAAAGTAAACGTGCATGTTTCTCCATAGCCATGACAAAAGAAAACCAGTGCTTTTGGGCGGAAGTTCTTAGGAAGCCAGCTTTTCGTAAAAATTTGCAGTCCTCTAGAATTGACTTCATATGACTACAAACGATATAATTTAGTCGTATTTTACTCTTTACATCAAACATGACTAGGAAAGAAACTAAATGCGCTTGTCATAGAAGGAAGAAAAGTGCGCAGATAAGCAATAGTTACGGTCTTCGAAAGAAGTATGAAACCTAAAAGCAAATGACAAGATGAAAGGAAGGGGCGTGAGGCTATATCTAGTACACTTTCCAAATGTAGAAAATCACAGGAGTCTAACAGTAACGAGAAAAGAAAACAAACTTCGTTACTATCATGCTTACTGAAAAGTTTCTTCGGAGACAGAGTATAAAAATTATATTGCGGATCAACCTTATCATTTTTACTTTTAGCTCATAAGTGTCAAGCATATCTTTTTATTGTTGAAAATTAACAATTGTACATCAACAAGAAATATCTAGTAGACTTTATATGAGTTATAATATCCAGATGTTCCAGTTGTATATAGGTTTTCCTGGAGTTAGACTAGAGGACAAAGCACCCTTACGAAGAACACAATGAATATTTACCTCCTCTATCTTCACTCCTTCGTATGGTATCTACAAGCAGAAAAAAGGACGAGGAGTTAACTTCAATGGAAATTCATCCAACGTTTGACCAAGTAAATGAAATAAAACACCGGTTTCAGACAACTTAACATACCAGCAAAAAGTATCTCTAAGAATGAGACTAGTTCTCCATGTATGACTGCACAGATCCTCAAGTCTAAATGAGTGCAAGCAGATGAAAATTCACTGAGAAGTTAAATCTAAAAGAAACATGATGTCAATTTGAAAATTCTGTAAATCGCCTGGTCTTGTCATGTTATCCCTAATTTCATTAAGTATTGGTCCAATTACAGTCAATATCTACATCCAAAATCCTTATCCCATCATCAGTTAATATTCCAAGTGTGTTAATGGAAAACAATTAATTCAGTCAAACGCAAAGATCATGTTTGTGGACAGAAACAAAATTATCCCCTTGACCAAAAAAAAAAAAAAAGAAAGGGATCCAAACCCACTAAAGAAAGGAAGGACTGTCCTCTTGATAGTAAAAAATGCTTCCTTGTGCGAAGTTTAAGGCCAGAAATTGATTAATCAATACTAGTGATTGCATATGCGTACGTGTGCACTGAGCTTTTGTCCCTTTTTCATTTCCAGTGGAATCACTGACAACGAACCCTCCCCCACACCTCTCCCAAATTCCCATGATAACCCAACATTGTGAAGACTGAAGAGAATTGAGCATCATTGACTCTTTATCATTCACAACATCTTTGAAAAGTCAATAGCCAAATTTAATAATCACATTAACACACGCATGCACACGCATAAAAACCTTCATTAAGCAGTGATTAATTCCATTCTGAATCTCCTTGAATGCCTCACGAGCACGCCGTCTCTCTTGTGCTTGATCCATATTAGTATCCAAGATCTTCTGCAATTCATTGCTGATGTCTTTCAACTTCTGTGGCTGCACCATGACTACTCTCGGACTCTCCTGTATCTCTATTGCTTTCAAGTATATGAGTTGTGCTTTATGACAAACCCTTTTTAACTGTATGCCGTGCCCCTGTACATTTCTAAGTGGTTGGGATCTATAGCGGAAGGTAATAAAAGCTGTAGTTAGTAGGAGAGTGCGACTCTAATATGATCCTGGAAAATGAGACGATTGTGAAGAAAGCAACTAACATTGAAATGTATTGAATGCATATAAGCATTTAGTACATTGGCATTATGACAAAGCTTTTAATGGGAGTTTACTGACATGAACAATAATATAAGGGGTGATTCTTTCTTTGGGTTGATGATGCAGATACTGCCTTTGTCCACCCATAATATGGTTCTGCTGCATATTTAGTTTCTGGTGTGATGATGCTTCTTGGTTGGTGGGGCACATATGTCAATGCAAAATGACCACAAGTAGGTTTTGCACAAGTTGGTATCCCTAAGGTAGGTGAAAATTTCTTTTATTGCAAAACCTTTAGGGATAATTAAAGTCATTTTGTTTCCATTTGTTTTTTTTGTTTTTTGTTTGTTTTTAGGAAAAAAATCAGTTTGGTTGAATTTTTTTGTTTGAATTTCTTTCATTTTTAAAATTTATACGTAGTTTTTATCTTTTTAATTTGATTTACTATCAATTAAATATATAGTTAATTATTTAATATATTAATTATTAATAAGAATTATGAATAATTTAATTTAAAAATATGTTTAATTAATTAAAATTATGATTAATTTAATTTTGTAATTGAATTGAATTAAAATAAAATAATAATTTTTAACAAATATAATTAAATTTAAAATATCTTCAAAATATATAAATTTAAAATCAAATTTTATTTTAAAATGTATTAAAATAAATATTAATTTATAAAAAAAATTAATTTTAAAATTGTTTATTTTAATAAAATAAAATAAAATATATAAATAATTTATTGATAAATATTATGTAAGAGATTGAAATAAATTTAATTAGTTGGAAATAATATATCTTAAATTTTTATCTAATACGTAGTTATCATAGTAATAAAATATAGCCATATTGACATGAACAACCAAAAATTTTTATTTTTATTTTATTTGAGAGAAAAACAAAAACTAAAAATAAAATATGAAAATTAAAATTAAAATTAAAAACTATAATAGAAAAACAAAAGTAAAACCAAACAATCCCTAAATCTATTTTTTAAAAAAAAGGTATATCTAATAATTTAAATAGCTGTAATTTTTTTAAGAAAATAGTCATATTAATAGTTGTAAAAAGTAGAAAATGATTAACACCTTATGGGTTAATTTTTAATATGAAAATAAATGGAAACATTACATTTTTATTATTAAAATTTACATCTCCATGACTAACACTTGTATTTAATCATCCAAAACCATTACAATTTTATGGTTTCAATATTTTTTAAAAGGTCTTGAAGTATAATTAAAATGGTTGGTATTTTTTTTAATAAATTAGTCTGAAATCAATAAATCATAAATTTAATTGCACCAAAATTTAAAGTAGAGTAGGTTCTAAGTAATGTGGTTGATTTACATTTCATATTTGAGAATCGTTATCGTAAGCACATTATGTGGTATATTCATGGGAAGAGAAGGGAGCAAGAAAGGTTATGAAGGGGGCATGTTTAAAATAATGGAACAATCGGAGTCCTTGCTCGAGCATTTAATGTAGCGCCATAAAAGACAAACTGTCCAATCTGCAATAATGGGTCATGTCAGAATCCATTTTAAAAGCTTAATTAATTAATCCATTAATATGAAGGTGAACTTGTCTTGGTTTTGTTTCGAGTTTCACGTAACAAGTGAATTAAATATATCAGCTTCGTACACTTGATACCCCTATTGCATTTGCCAATATTAGCCACTCGTGTACACAAGCAGAAATACTTCGATTGTTAAAATTCTTGTTTAAGAAGTTCAAAGTATATATTTTCGAAGAATCAATGTGACACTAAACTTCTATGATCATCTTTAAGCAAACAAGCCTATCCAAATTTGGAAAAAACATTACCAACTACTCAGGAGTTAATTAAATCCATAGCATAACTCCAGTAAAGGCCTTTATAACGGTACGAAGCAAAAGTCGGATGGGAGGGGGTTGGGTTGGGTTGGGTGGGTCATGGGTGTGGGTGAGACTTCCCCTCTACTTTAAATGGGTACCAGGACCAGTGGGCAGGAGCTGTCATAATTACCCCAAGCAACGCCCTACACGGCACTGGATTTCTTATTTCCATTATTTCTTGAAGTCCATCAGAATCCGAAGTCCCCATACTTTGAAAATTCGATTCATAAATTCATCAAAAAAAAAAAAAAAAAACTACAAGCTATATGCATGAGTAAGAAGAGTTATGGCAGTTTCATAGACAAGTGCAATGGCAAGAATAAAAGTTTCTTATAATGCTCCTGCAATGGTGACAAGAGGGGAATCACAAGTTAACTAGCCTAAGTGATTCAATCAGAGAACTTATCTATGGTGATTCACTAAAGTGAGATCGTCAGAATTTCATCATAGCATTCTACAGAGAAAGCACCCAGGAAAATGGACTGTCACAGCCTGAGCTAAGTCAGAACGATATACGAAGCTGATGCGCTCTAAGTCCTCTCATTTACCAGAATCTTGGAAATGTCATCGTAGCCTCCAAAGCATTTCAACTTGTTGGAGCTGCTTCTTCTAGAGGTATAAGTTGCCGATGGCTTAACCACAACCGAATTACTTACTTTGATTCCCAAAGCATAATCACCGACATGGGAAACCTTTTACATAACCAAAGTTTGCTAAAAAACCAATGAATACCAACACTAAGACCGAATTTGGTTCTGTTATAATATTATACAGGTATCGATCAATACCAAGTATTGTTTCAAGTAATTTTTTAAAATTATGAAATAGCTTCTGAATTTGTTTAAAATTGCAAAATACTCTACTATATAATGTATAATTTTACATTAATCTTATATTCAAAAACCATAATAATATAAATTTAAAATAATAACAATTTATTTATTTTTATTAATATGATTTTTCACATATTTCACATATAAATAATAACCATAATTAATATTAAAAAAATCATTAAATCATCAACAATAATATAAAATGTTTAAAATATTACAATTTCATCATATAATAAATAATAATTACTTCAAAATATCAAATAAAAAGAATAATAAATATCCGTGAGTCTCTAACAATTACAATTTATAATAAAAGTTTGTGTCAAACAACCAATTATAAATGAAACCTAAAACAAAAATATTTATAATTATATTGCATATATAGGATTTAACATATACATCAAATATATGTGAAATTAAATGAAGAGAAGAAACAAAAACCTAGAATTTTATTGAAACAAAAACCTAGAATTTTATTCAATAAAATACTTAGTCAAATTACATTAACCACAATTCTCATTTGGTACAAAGTCTTTATTATTGAGAGTAGCCTCATCATTACCATCATTATTCATTGAACCAAATGACATATTAATCCTTTACTATTTAAAATTATCTTCCAAGTCACTCTCGTGTATCAAAGTTGATTCCTCAGAAACTCAATCTACTAAAAGATTGATACTTTTAATGCAGATTGGATTTCCAGAACTTCTTGTTATATTAAGAGTCCTAGTAAATAATCACATTAAATTATTAAAAATTATATCTAACTTTAATAATAATAATAGCAGACCTCGTATAATGATTGAATGCATGATTTGTATTTATCATTTTGAAATAAATTTAGTATATTTTTATTATCATCTCGTATACTAGTTTGTGCGTTAATGTTATTAAATAGTATTTATGATATTTTTAAAGGAGTAATAGAGATAATAATAAAATTTTATTCGATATTTTATCAAACATTAAAATAAAAATTATGTTTTAATAAATATTTAAAAAATTATTTTTAAGGTCACAGTGAGTAGGTCTTAAAAAGATATTAGAATATCTAAAATGGGTCGATAGGTATGGTAAATTTAAATTGATATATTGTAATATGACATAGTATAAATTTATAATTTATATACTAAAATTGTCAAAAATTTTAACTATTTAGAATATTATTAATATTATTTTAAAATATTAAATTTAATTTACATCTTTTAAAAAAATATTAAGAGGTGATCTAATCTTTGCCTATTAGATAAAAACAAAAGAAAGGAGGAAGTACACACATTGGGTTTCGACACCTTTATTTTTCAAGCTTTTCCATGGCTAACCCTCTTTCTTTGAACTTTTCTCCTCTCCTTTCAATGCTCGTAGACACTAGTGGTGGTGGGTCCTCTATCTTCCTCTTCCTCTTTATCACTCTTTCTCTCTCCATTATTTTTCTCTCATCAACAATCCATAACCTACTAAATCACTGGTACTTTTCAAAGATTTCTTCTCCAACTTTCACTTTCACCTAGTTAAGAATAAATAATATTGTTCGTTCATTATATTTTCTGTTGAATATTTGTATCACTAGAATGTTCCACCTTGGG
>JAOTAX010000002.1:17485470-17510216 GCA_025629825.1 Erythroxylum guanchezii | reverse complement strand
AAGCCTATTCTTGGGTCAACGTGCACGTGACGGTTCTTGAGGGACTACCACAAACCCACATAACATGAAATTCATGAATTGAAAACAGATTGCCCAAATGACACATTTCTAAAATTTGCTTTTCATAAGCATAACATATTTCATATGCATTTTCCATCATCATTTCACAATTCATCAAACACATTCCTATGTCAAGCATCAAGTCATTTCCCAAATCATCCATAAGCCACACAATACAAAAATTTTGGAACAATTTCGTAATCATTCCCATATCACTCAAAGTCCTTTCACAAAATTCATATACAAAAACTTATGGCACATTTTGAAATCTTGTCTTTCATGAACATGAAACTTTCCAAAAACCCTTTCATTTAGGAATTCACAATTCATCATCAAAATTCCATACACCACAACATATAACAATCTCACAAATCATTCACAAGCAATAAAAGAAACATTTATGAAGTCATAGAAATCATTTTTTTTCTTTCTTGATTCAAAAGAAAACAATTATGGCTCATTACTCAAATTATAAACATGTACCCACCTTATTTCCTTGCTCAATACTTGTTCAAAATGCATCCCCTCTTGCTCCTCTTGCCTCTCTTAATCTCCTTCATCAATAGCAAAAATCCCTAATCAATAGGAATTCAAATTGGACAACCCATAACACTTAATCACTAAAATTGGTCTTAGAAAACTTAAACTCATACATTTCTTAAGCTATCTAAACCAAAACCTTTTCATAAATCCAACAAATCAACATCCTCTTACCTTAATCCTTCACCAAATGTAGAGTTTCTTAGCTTGAATGGAAGCTCTCATCATCCTCTTCTTTTTCCCTTCTTGAGCAACATCAAAATCCCTCTTGAAAGCTTAGAAAAATCAAAACCTAGCTTTTTTCTTCTTTCTTCTTCCTTTCCTCTCTCCACCGAAAGTCTCCCTCTTTTCTCTCTTGATTTTGGTTCTTCTCCTTATAATTTCATGCTTCCCTCTTCTTAAAAGAACAAGACCACCTTTTATTACAATAATGCCATTAATGAATGAGTAATGACCCTTATACCCCTCCTTATAAGCCTTATAACTTAAAAGCTTAAGTGGCTTGCCAATTTTGCCCCTCGTGCAATCTTACCACCTTAATTCAATTTAATCCATGTCATATGATCTTACTCAAATTAACATGTTAATTAACTCCCATTAACATGCTAATTAATTCCACAAAATTACATAAATAATCTATCAATGCCTCAAAATTCATTTAAGTCATGCTTATCTCCTTCCAAAAATCAAGACCTTATTCTAATCATGCAATTGAAGGAATTTGGTAACACTTCCTTCTAGAAAAATGTTACTCATTGTCTCAACTTTCCAGTGACATCAAAATCATTCAATTTAGTTTTATAGTCCAAAAGTTATACACTAAACAGTTCGGATTGTTCTTATACTAAAACATTATTTTGTGCTCAACTTCTATTCGAAAATTGACATTCTTAGAGACCGAATCAAAACTCGATTTCATCAGACAATTTGTAGCCATATCTCTCTAGTTTAATCCAAATCAAAAATCATCTCATTTGGATAACTAGAGCAAAATTATGACTAAAACACCGAAGCATACTCAATGAACATATACATTTTCCAGCTTTTGACTTCCAACATGTCACATATAACCCATCTTGTACCTAGACCATCCTTTCTATTTCATTTCAATTCCAAGAATTCTTCATTTCTTTACACATAACTAATCACTAACAATTTCTCATTTAATAGAAAGGTTCGGGGTCCAACAAGAAAAGACTTGGTCACGTTGTACCTCTCAACACATGCTTGTTCAAGAAACATTTTCTTGGGCTGCTCCTTGATGTAATATGACGTGTTCAACTCTAATCGCTTTTGCAATTAAGGTGGTATCGTCGCTACCATTAGGCACTGTACATCAACCTCATCATAGGAGTGCTTGTTGTATGTGTCAGACCAATTCCTTAGTGGCTCCTTCAAAGGGTGGTTCAAGAAGGGGAGAATTTAAGACATATTCCTTTCACTCCTGCATAAGAGCTATTCTCAGGTTTTAGTGCCAATCTATAAAATTTGTACCGTTGGGGTTCAATTTGTCCTTGCCTAATATGGAACGCAAAGAGCGAGATTGATTCAACATGATCTACAACATTTAAAAAAAAAGTTTGAGTTTGAGTTAAGTTCATCTAAATATTTTATTTCCAAAATAAAACATCCATTACAACTTTTAAATTTAGTCCCTTTTATAGTAGGTCCAAGATCCTTATCTTTACTAAGAACAAGCTAGCGACGGTATGAAACTTGAACTTAGCTATTTTGGGTAAGCAACTTTTTGCTACTCACATTGTATGTGACTCTTGGATTGTTAACATCTAAACCTTTACCAAAGTTCCAATACCATTTTGGTTCCTTGTTAAGTAAACCTCGCCCTATTTGGTTCGGCATGTTCGACATACCCCACTACTCCCAAAGATAGAAAGTGACACCTGCTGAGCGGGTCCTATCATCTAACGATCGACAGTTTGACATGGATAGAGTAGGGAGGGAAAACAACTTAATATTATGTGGGAAGTTTCTTAGAAATTTTAGGGGTCAAATTGTCACACAATCTATCAATCATATTAACTACAATTTTGAATTATTCCATATAACTCAAGAAATTGTTAATCCCTAATCTAAAAGTTTATATATGGTGGTCTTGTTAATTTTACGCCTCAAGTTATCTTACCTATGGTGATCATGTTAACATACACACATACCTAGCCTATGGAATTCATAGTAGCATATATGTTGCGAGTTTTGTATGGCCTTTGTGGAAACTTTTCCCGCATCTTGTTGTTTTCTTCACCATCTCTATGGTCGAATCAAAACATCAAATTTAAATTCACATCCCAAAGTAGAACTATTCTAAAAGGAAATTAAAATTACATTTGAGAATCCTCATTCCAAATATAATAGGGATGTAAGCCTCAAATGAATGAATTACATCCAAATTACATCCAAAGCAAGTTAATATACTCGCTTAATTAATTAATCTAATTAATTAAATTTAAGGGGCACCAAAGGTTGCATTACATTCATTCATAAGGAAGCAATACAACTCATAGCACATGGACATCTTGGCCATACAACACCCACTTTCATCCCAACAAAAATAAATTAGTGCCAAAACAAATGCAACATTTGCATTTTCCCGTATGAACACTTCATTCACCATTAATAAATAAATCAATTGCAAATTTGTAGCCCAAAAAAAATACATGATTACAATATATATTCCATTAGATTTCAAATAATTTTATAATATTTAAACATGGCAATTTCTCACGAAAATTCCATGTAATAAAAATTAGAAGCACACTTTGTCAATTAAGGCCATTAATAAATCCGAAAATAAACTATATATTGGATAGGCTTATAAAAATTAATCTATCACATGTACTTAACCTTTATAACCTAAATAACAATCCTATTAACTTGGTTTAGGAATATCCCGAAACAATTGTATGAAAAATGTGCATCCAAGAGCAAACCGAGGTTAGAAAATTTTCAACGTTTTTAATCCTTGACATTCCTCACTACCAATTAATCTAACAATTATATTAATTGTTCCCAGGTCTTAATGTTCAAAACCCATAATAGCACCTAATCAATTATAGGAAAAAGGTTTAAATTCAGATATATTAATACACAAAATAACTAAACTACAAGACAAGCAATCAAGTGAGATAGATGATAAGTATCGTACACAAATCATGATCCCAAAGCCATAATTGCCTATGTCAATTCTCTTGTCACATAATATCTTGAACAAATGCAAGATTGGAATATGCCATTCTTGCCAATTTATTCTTTCTTGATCTCTAAAGTAAATCATAAATATGGGTAACTCCTTAATCATATTGCATGCATACAATATTACTTTATCAAGGGCACCATAGATAATATCTCACATATCCTATACGAGGGACAACAATATTTTTTATGAGCATTTATCCTCCATACAAGTCACGCATATTGTGGCATTATCTGTATAGCTACTTGTCGAATATCATAATCTCCATTATGTATCTATGTGATTAAATCGATAATTCCTTATCGAATGGTTTGCAAAACATCACCATCATTTAAGCATAATTGTAGTATCTAACCATTAATTTTATCAAAGAGTGTATAATTTTGAAAGTTTAAAAAATTCAAAAAAAAGTATCCAAAATGTCAAATTTGAACAAATCAAAGATATATCGATATAATGGAAATGGTAACAACCTTGAATCCTTTTTCAATTTGACTATGAAAGTATTAATTTGAAGACGTAACCCAAATTATGAAAAATTTTGAGTATCCCTAAATTTAAAACTTAATAATGACAAAATATTAATTTGATGTAATCTAACTTGATTCTTCTGAAATAAGGGATGGTGTTTTCCAAAGAAAAGAGTGAATTATCTAGGCTTTTAGGACATAAACAGACAAGATGGAAAATAGAAGAAAAGATAATGATGAAGCCCTTCAAATACGAGTAATATTTAACCATATAGCTTCACTAGTTAACCAATATTTGTGCATGATCAACCACACTTAATCGACCAAGCAAGCTACAAACTAACTAGAATGAAAATTTCTTAAACAAAGAAACCTTGGTCGAGCACTTGAAGATATTGGTCAGCCAATGTATACAAGTAGTTAACTAAAAGATTAACCAAACTCTTTACAAATTCACTGCAAAGATTAAAAAAATGGTATTTTGGAATATTGGTTGACTACATTATGATATTGGCCGACCAAAATGACAAAGAACTTGTAAATCAAACCCTAAACCAAAATTAAAACATTAAACGCTTCATAATTCATGAAAATGACAATCAAGAATAACCATAAACATTAAAAGAGACTTTGATCATATATAATCATGCCTACCCGTACTTTTCGTTGGTCAACAACTAATAAAAGCTCTATATAATTCTTCAATAGAAGTACAGGAAGGACTTTCTTTCTATCTAGAATCATTCTTTCAAAACAAATCATGCCTAACTGGATAAATTCACTTATTTTACACAATTCTTCTGGCCATGCCTATTCTCCCCTAATATCCTTATTCATTGGTTCAATGAAACTATTTCCCTATTGATCTAGTATATCAACAAATTTTAATTCAATATCTATATTTTCACACAATCTCTAAGTCTAGGTGCTAATGTTCATACTATACCCTTAAAAAGAAATATTTAATCCCTTATTCATAATGCAAACCTAAACATTAATCACTAATGAAATATACTCAAATTGACAAACAAAGGTTAGATGAGAAAATTTTCTAAAAAATGAACTAATAATTATCCTTTGTTAAACATTACATATGGTATGATTTAGATAATGATTCTTCTTGAATTTCTAATTTAATGGAAGTCTTTCATCCTTCTTATCTCCCTCACTTGGTTCGAAAATTAGCTATTTTGAAAAAAATTCTTAGCTATCATTCTTGTCCTTTTTAAGGGCTAACTTCTCAACATCCTACAAAATCTTCAAGACGTTCTTGGAGGCAAGGAGGTTAGAATAAAAATACATATACAAACTTTTCATTAATAAGAATCTTTATATTATACACTTTATATGCTTTACAAAAGATGTTCTTTGATCATTCAATATTCCTTTTCTATATAACAAAGTCATCAATTTGTTTAGGTAATCAAATGAACTTGAGCCCTTTATTATTAGTCTCCTTCTTCTCAACCCATATTTTCATAAGTTTACTTATTAATTTTTAAGGAAATAAAATCTACCAACATGTCCATATTTACTACATAAATGACATAATATGTTATACGAGTAATGATGACGTATAATTACATTGTTTAGATTTCTATGTGTGTATACATAATGAGGAATATAAGGTGTTGAATGTTCTTTTACAATAGTAAAAATTCCTACCGTGATTATATGCATGATGGCTAACTATGAATAAAAGCTTGATGTGTACCTTTTTAAAACCTAAAGGGATTTGAGAAGGTTTAAATGTTATCAAAGAAGTTATACCTATAGTTCCCTTAAGATTGTTGAGTTCTAGGCTTAGATTATAAGTCATATATGAAAGCATATGACTTCATTTTGTGATGAGCCCTAGTTTATAATGCATGTATATATGATTTAGGCATATAATTAGATGTTATGCTTTATACTCATTTGTTACCTTAGGCAATATTTCTTCACTATGTAACTATTTTTCTTTAAAAATGTAATCTTAGTATTGGATGCACTCCTATAAGTATAACCAATCTCATGCCTATTAGTAGATCTTTTTGAACTCTTAGCATGTTTTTTAGTTTTTTTTTAACCCTCTTTAATCAATTTGGATAATGAATCCTTAAGAATAATAAATCTCTTCAATGTCTCATTTTCATTTTGTAATGCATCTAATATATGACTGTCATTAGTGATCATATTCTTTTATGCTTTAATATTATACAATTCACCTTTTATTTTTTTAATTTTGATTTATGTATGCATCCAACTATTGAATTTGAAAATTAATCTCTTCCTTTTCTTACTTATAACTTTTAAACTTTTGATTAGTTCATCATATTTCAAATCACCATCATATTTCACATGAATTAGAGTTGGATGTTACCTCATTATCTTCTTTAGCCTTAAAGCACATATGAGATATCTCTCCTTTCGAATGCTCATTTTTTGATTCACTCGTGTCATTCCAAGTTAAGGCTTTAAGCGTTTTCTTTTTATTTTGTTCCTTATTCTCCTTCTAATTGTTTCTTTCATACTTATCATTATCTTTGACTAAAGGACATTATGACTCTATGTGACCTAGTCTTCTACATTTAGAACAAATAATTTTAGAGGATTTACAGTTTGAATGACCTTTACCTTTTTTGAAGTCCTTTATTTTAGATAAATTCTCTCTCTTCAAAAACTTTTTAAATTTGTTATTTGTTAAAGGTAAGATCATTACTTTCACTAAATGTCCCTTCGTAACTTGATTTTTCTCTTGAAATTTTGAATGCTAAGCCATTTTTCTTCAAAAGTATGGTTTCTTCTTGCATCTTTTAAAGTCTCATTTCATATGTGAGAAAAGATCCAATGAATCCTTCCAATGTTAGTGTTGTTAAATCATTGGCTTCTTGTATAGTCGTTACTTTAGCTTCCTCATAAATGACCTAACAACTTTCTTTCAATTTCAAAATTAACATAGGTCTTCCAAGACCTTTGAGAGTATTAATAATATCAATGATCCTTGTGTACATGCTAGAAATGCTTTTATTATGCTTTATTTGAAAAGGTTCATATTAATGGGTTAAAATGCTCAGTTTACTCTCTTTAACTTAATTTGTGTCCTTATGTGTAGTTTCTATTTTATGTCAAATGTCATAATTCATTTCACACATAGAGAACCTATTAAATTTATTTCTTCTTAATGCATAAAATAAATTTTGTACCCTACTATTTAAGAAAAATTAATCTCTTATCTTGAGGTTCTCATTCTTCCTTTAGTTTGGTGACTTTTTTGTTATTTATAATTTTTGCAAGTCTAAAGGAGCCATTTGAGACTATTTTCCATATATGTACACTTTTGGCCATTAAAAAAAATCTCATCCTAGTTTTCCTATAGAGGTTATCATTACCATCAAAGAAGGTATTATACTAATATTTTGTCCCTCTTAGTTTGGTAAAAATATGCCTAATTATGTCATTATGATCTTTATTATAGGTGTTTTTTTTGAAATGCTAGCCCAATAGAGTCACTCTAATACCACTTGTTAGTTCGTAATAATATCTAGGAAGGGAGTAAATTGGATGTTGATAAATTTTAAACAAAAAATTACTTCATGTGTTAACGACCACAATTTATAAAGAATAAAAATATGAAATGAAATAATGAATTTCAATAATGCACCTAAGCAATGAAGTAAAAAGAGTAAGGAAAGAGAGATATAAATTGATTTATAGTTATCTGACAAACAACCCTTACCTACATCTGCTCCTAAGACTCTTATTAAATTTCCTCTATAACTCTTAAGACTCTTATTAAATTTCCTCTATAACTCTTCTTTTAAGGCAAAGAATAACTTATAATCTTTACTTGGCAAAAAGGATCCATTTTACAATCTTCCTCTAGGGGGAAGAGGAATTTTAATACCACTTTAAACACTCCCATATATAATAAACAAAAATACCAATTCAAGTTCACAACTCAAAATAGCTTACTTTATCACTTTGATAAGATCAAAAAGGTTCACTCACTCAAAATGAGACATTAAATGCTCAAATAATTGAAAAAACACTTTAAAAAGATATAAAAATACTTTGGATATAATAATTAATGAGAAAACCTGAATTCATGGGGTTTTGAGATTTCTACTAATAATTGGAATCAAAAACTAGTCATTATAATGATTAGTTGTAGAGCATTGGTTGATTAGTGCAGCATATTGGTCAATCAGTATGCATTAAATGTATAAATTCAGTAGTCGTTAAGACATTGGTTGACCACTAAGATATATTGATCGATCAATGTGTCTGTTAGAGGGACATAGTCAACCAATGTGCCAATAAACAAACTTGTTACAAGTTTAACCTATATTTATTGACTACTCTCATATTGGTTTACCATTGTACATTTAATGCACAAAATCTGCTAGTTGTTGCACATTGGTTGACCACTTAACCATGTTGGTCAACTTGTGTGTCCTTTAGGGGGTATTGGTCAATGATATCACTATATTGGATGACGAATGTGTTAACAACTTACCGATTACATGTTTAACTTATATTGCTTAACTAATAGCTTATAAAAATGTGATTTTTTATTTGTTTAATGTAATGATACAACTTCCAAAATGTCTCCAAAAAAATGTTTGAAAGATCAGGATGCTTTTCTTTTAAAACCAAAAGATTTGATGCTTATTAATGAATGAGAATGAGAAGACTCATATAATGAAATGATGGGTCTTGATCTTTTTTATTCTTGACTTGATCTTCTCTTTGAGAGTTGTAAAGTTTTAACTTTATTTTATCAACTTCATAAACTATCTACTTGAGTTTATGATTACATCTTCTTATATTGCTTTTTATTAAAATAAGAAACTCATTAATATTACTTATATTTTATTATCATCAACACAACGACTGAAATCCTTTTAGTTCACCAAGCTCCACTAATAACTGATTAAAAAATTACACCAAATCTTCTCTAGTTACACTCTAAGACTAACATATTTCCACAAATATAATTATTGGCATCACCCGTGTCTGTGGAAACCAAACTAGAAGAAAAGAAGAAAAACTCACTAATATATAGGCCTACCAAAAACTGAACGAAAAATAGTCTTAAAGAACTCACTAACATCATTCAACTGTTCAGAAATTGGGTGAATGAGTCCTCAATATGTCTATAAAACTTTAATTCAATCAGACTATATTTCACTACTCGTTTATGCACTTCACCAAAACTATTCTGTTTTCTTCTCTTTTCTCCTCATTTCCGAAACTGCTGTATTCGGTTTTTTTTTTTTCCATCTTGAAAAATCAGTAAACTACAATACATGTGAAAAAAAAAACTACTTTTGGATTTCTCAAAAAGTATTGCTAATATACTTTAAAGAGTTAGCACTTTTGAAGCGGCTGGAGTATACAAATCTCATATATAATCTTAAGTTAATTCCAAAAATAGTGTGTGTGGAGAAGAAAAGCAATTTCTGTAAACATCAACTCGATACATTAGAAGAGCAGATTAGATCGTTTAATCAAACAGGATTTCTGGAGCCATAAGCCCCATAATAAGATAATCTATTCACTTTTCGATCTGCCTTGTCATATAATTCTAACGGACTCTCAAGTGCTTAAAGTAAACAACTAGAAAACAATAAATTAGTTGTAGCTCCTTATATGCAATGCAAGCCTTATTGTTCCTATCAACAATGTTCAAATCTCTGCTTCCTTTTTCATCCCTCTAATGTATTCGTTTTCTTTTCTTCATGTTCCCATGGTTTGAGGAGCATTTAATCAGCTCTCACCACTTTTTCTGACGTTTTCATCGAGCCAAGAAATGATATCATTTAAAACTTGAGTTATCACTGCCTCTGGCTCACCTTCGAGTAGAGCATGATAAGAATCCTTATAAAGTTTAAATGTCTTGTCTGAACTGCTTGCTTTCTCATACAAAGTCTTGCTGACAGAAGGATCCGTTACAATATCAGCCTCTCCATGAAGAATCAAAAGCGGCAGAGAGATCTGCACACAAATTAGAGATAAGTTTGAGCCATCAAGCCTCTTAACACAATATAATTCCTCAATCAACTGAAGCTTTTGTGTATGAATAAGCTACACAGATCTCTGAGATGTTAGAAGATGACTATCCAATCGAATTTCAGACATTGTATCTTGTTAATAAACTTGGAACACAAGGAAATGCAATTGTTACATGAATCAGAAAACTATAGAATTATGCGTTAAGTAAATAAATTATTACTGTACCGGCCAGAGTATGATGAAGTGCTTCTGAAATGTCAAAAGACAGGTCCTGTACCTAGTTAAACTAGTATGGCTTCTTCAGCACAGTTAAGAATCTTTCTCTACTGTTTTTTCTTCTTTTTTTTTTCCCCTTAACGGTTTGGCCTCAATGCTATTAGACATCTATGCCACAAGCCTGACTTCCAGCAACAGTATAGGTTCCTCCAACAAATTCGATTATATGATTCGATTCTATCAAGATTATTATTGCAACTAAACCTATTAATATTCTAGCAACTTCCTTTTTTCACCCTTAACTGAGACCCATTAGGGCCAATTTTCTCAACCCCCACCACTGAGATAACTGAGCCATTCCAAGGGTAAACCTTGTTCTCTCAACTGGAAATCTGTTCAGGTATTTCCTGGCTTTTCCTGATCACAACCAATGGCAGATCACTAGAGAAAACAAAAAGAGGCTAAAAGGGAAACAACAATCTGAATCAAAAGAGGACCAAATGGTCAGTATCCACAGCTATAACAAGATAAGAAAATAGCGCAGAAACAAGATTACTTCTTGCAATCGAGATTCTATCTCTTGTGTGACTTTGAGCATTTCTAGAGCGGTCTTCAACCGTGGTTTATCCTTGTAAGCAATAACATTATAAGCTACCTGCATTTGGTAAAGCAAAAGCCTCACGGAAAAGAGCAAAAATAAGGCCAACATAAAAGTTCGGAATTGGAAAGAAATGAAAAACATAGTTGATGTATGAACAAAACCAACATCTTTCATCTTAATTATGGGGTCAGTCTGGCATCCAGAAAATTGTTCCAATTCAAGTCACAAATGTTGAAGCATAAAAAATGTCAGCAACAAAGTATTTGATACACCACAGCTTGTTTAAAGTCTAATCTAAAAATACATGTTTGCTTATCCAGTAGACATTTATGAAATGAACGAGATTTTTTATCATAAGCTAGATGTTAGTGCTTGTTGACTAAATACAAGTGTTAAAGAGAGGTAGCCAAAATCTCTTTAAGTAATACAACAATCAAACATATTATTTTCTCCATGATACATCTTCTCTTTGATAGAGCTCTATGTCGATTAGTAATCTGGCTGGGTTCAAACCATCCAACATGTAAAATATCAACTAATACTGACAATGCAGAACATGCACAAATCATTGTTTACAACAATCAAACATATTATCTACTCCATGATGCATTCTCTCTTTGATAGAGCTCTATGTCGATTAGTAATCTGGGTGGGTTTAAAGCATCCAACATGTAAAATATCAACTAATACTGACAATGCAGAACATGCACAAATCATTGTTTAAATAGTAATTCAGTTATAAATAGACAAACCAATTCTCTATTCTTCACATCCCTAAATGCTGCCTCAGCCAAATCCTTCTGTGGGACTAACTTGTGCTTTGGAAGAAAATTAGCTATACCAATCAAGAATTGTTTCACAGCCCAGGGTGGAACCATGTCATCTGCAATCTAGAAAATATGATTTTACTTAACACGAAAGAAGTGTTGATAGAAAGGAACAATGCAACAGCAAAAAGTCCAGAAACAAACTTTGCACATCGGTGCAACAAGAATGGCGCCATTCCATGCTTTTGGCTGCTTTAAGTGCACCTTCAGAGCTACAGCTCCACCCATTGACTCTCCAAACAGGAAGCTTGGAAGAGAACAAAACTCAGGGTTCCCTGTCATTCAAATGAAAGAGGAACTCATTATATAACTTTGCACCATATTCTTGGGATGATATTCAACCAAAACAAAAACAAGCATAATCTATCACATTGGCTACACACAGATCTTCAAATTATGATCGATCGAAGGGGGTGTGCAGGATCACTTTCTCTTTTTGAGCACTTTCATCATCACTTGATGTTTTAGTGGGCTGAATATTGTGAGTTCCCACTGCGGGAATCACAAGCTATTGCCTGTTCTTATACTCTCATCAAAGATATCTCATGAGTGGCTGCATCATAAAATGGTTCGTGTCATCCAATCTAGTGCTATGTACGTCATATTGATAACAAATACCTAGAAACTATTTAGTTGAGCCCAATACCAAGGGTTACTTCATCATCCCACTTCCTTACCATTCTTCAGATTATTTTATTTTCCTGAAATATTCACCCCCCAACCCTTCAAACTCATGGTCAGGAATGAAAAGACAATGTATACGTGAAAACACACAAAAAGGCACTCTCAAGATCCTTCATGGCTTTTGCTGGAGGCCAGACCTGTTCTCAAGAAGTTGAACTTCACTTAGCACACCAGTAGTCAGTAGTCACACCACAATGCCTCTATGAAACTTCTCGTGGCACAAAACAAGTTAAATAAAACATCGAATTTCATCCTGATGTTGGCTACCCCTTAAATATCATCATGCAATTGTACATCCCTGGAACCAACATTTCAAAATCGTATTCCTCGAGAGCTAGAGGTTAAATTTCATCCAATACACGTTTGAATGCAGACAGAAACAAGCTCAATCGTTGAATCAATTAAACAGACTTAATCAGCCTCGATAAAAACATATACGACTATTGGCAGTTCTGAAGATAAAAAACAACCAACCGAACCTTTGAATTTCGAGAACTGCTCGATAACATCATCAACAAGCTTTTCAAAACTGGGGATAAAGCAATGAAGACCTTCTGAAAGACCAAATCCTGGGTAGTCCATTGCAAAAACTCCATATCCTGATGTTGCCAACTTCCTTGCCACTCCTGCATATAATGGCCATAGGTAATTATTCTGGGCATCATGATATAGAGCTACGTATTGAACACTACTGCTTGATAATAGCCACATGCCTTCAAAGAAAAAAGTGCAAGTGTCTCCGTAACCGTGACAAAAACACACCACGGCTTTCGGGGGAGAGAGCTCCGGAAGCCAACTTTTTGTGAAAATTTCCAATCCTCTAGAATTCACTTCATAAGACTGAAAGGAAAAAATGTCCCATCATACTGTGTGTCTCAAAAGTAGACTGCTCAACTTTGCAAAGCTAAAAGTAAATATTGTCGATTAAACATCAAGTACTAATACAATGAATAACACCGAATCCTTTTGTTCTATTCCAGTAAGTAGAATCAAACACACAAGCTCAAAAAGATGATGCTGCCACCACTTAAATTCATGAGAAGCCAAAATCACATTGAAGTTCCATACGATCAGAGAACCAAAAAATAGATTAGTCTAGAAATCTATAGAGGTAGAAGCATGCAATAGCAGTACTGCAAATGGCTATGTTTCATTGTAACAAATTGCGCACCCAGCAAAACGAAGGGTGATTCGTTTCCTCGTGAATACAATGCCCCCTGTAAAGGAAGAGAGAGGGATAGGGACAGAGAGAGCGAGGAAAGGGGGATCATTGGAAAATGCAAATTTTAGCAACTATGGCACATCACAACAACCACAACGAATTAAATACCACCCAGACCCACAAATCGAAGTTTTTACTACAATGGGTCCGGAATTCCTGCTCCTTGCCATTACAGCTACGTCCACATGGATATGTACTATTCATTCTCTATTCCCAATAAAAGACTTAATAATCCTCATCCACTAAACCAAATTTTTTGGTCTAGTGATCCGTCAACCAACAACACATTATCAGTACTATGTTTAGTTAGGAGATTCCATGTGAATTTAAAGTTGCAATAGATCTCTCAAGCCTGTCACTTCATGCTCATTAATTCACAACCACCACCGACACCCACTTAGTAGTTACAAGTACAACGAAGAACACAAAAGTCAAAGGTTTTACCTCCTTCATTTTCAGCCCTTCACACGGGGTCTGCAAAAATCACGAGAGAGACGGACCACGGCCAAATTACAATCAGACATCCTTGATCTGACCTTTCATAATCAACCATAGCATTAAAATGAAAAACATAAGACCTGAAAGAGGATATGATCAATCCCAAGTTGCACATCTTTAAAGGCGTCCCGAGCGCGTCGTCTAGCAGAGACCCCATCCATGTTGGCATTGATAATCTTTCGCAACTCACGGTCGATGCCTGCAAACTTTTCTTTGCTCGCCATTATGCTCTTTTCCCTCCTTTTCCTACTTTTTCCCTGCAAGCAAACAACAGCTACCCACCAGCAGCAGCCAACAAATCCACGTAATGAAAAAAATCAGTATTATAATAGTTAAGGAACTGCAAATGGCATGCTATTGTTCTTCCTTTTTTTTTCCCTAGAAACTTGAACTAATGATATGTTAAACTAAGTAGAGAGAGAGAGTAACTTTGACTGCGTAAGCAATGGCGGAGAGAGCAGACTTTTCCGGTCATTTGTTATTTAAATAAAATAAAATCTGACTTTGTTAATTATTTCTGGAGGTGGATCTGAGTTCTGTAGTTTCGGGTGTTTGCTTTTATTTGATTATGGTTGTTAAGTATATAATAATCAAAACTATTCTCATGTTTTATTTTGATTAGAATCGTCGAAAAGGGGCGGCGTCTGAACTTCCGTCACGCACTGCATCGGATTCTACTCTTCCGCACACACTCACCGTTGGATTGACTTTGGACGTGTTCGATGAGGGTTTTGCCTTTGATTTGTGGCTGCAAATTATTGACTCCTTTTTCGTTTTTGTTTTTAAGCAATAATAATCATCACAAGATCTGATTTTGCTCAGGATAAAAGCAAGAAATCAGTATTACCTCAAACTATTGATGTGTATGAAAATATTATTCCTTACGTAACGATTTTAAAAGAGAGAGAAAGAATGGACTAGTATCTGACAATTCAATCCAACTTCTAGATGATTGTTGTCTAGTTGTCAACAACACCCCCCTAAAAAACTATAAAAATACGTTTTTCTTTTTTAATATTTGAATAAAATTGGCTTATCTCTATCTTATTGTAGATGAAAAGTATTTTTAATATGAGTCTACTTTAAATAAGATAAATTATTTTTTTCAAGATATATATCGGCATTTTGGGTCCATTCAAATTTGGTTTATAAACTAGCAGATCATAAAGGAAGCTGGATTTGTAGTGTCTAACAAATCCAGTTTAGTTTGGGTTATGAGCCTCGGCCCTGGCCCATCCAGAACGCGAATTGCCAGCTAATCCGATTCCTTAAACGTGGCTCACCCCTCACCTGCTTACTTTATCACAAAAAATCTTGGGAGCAACATCTGGACACGTATATTTATTTTCGGTACCTGAAGTCAAAAGTCAGCGATATCGACGTCCCTGATGCAAAGGAGCAGTATGGGACCCACTTAATTGACAGGCTCCACCATTTTCACTGTGCTACGCATGTGCATGATCAACGCTTTACTGTCTCTCTTCCTCCCGGTCCACATGGAAAATAGTCACAATCCAATCCCATCCCCAACACCTGTTTTATTGAAAAGTCAAAGTTGGCAACTCTCTAATCCAATAGTTGAGTGTGGGATACAGCTTGTTGTTCGACTAGGTTCCGTTCAGTTGGGTAAATCCAAATCATGCTTTGACAGTGATTCGTCAAAGCTCATTGTTCCTTTTTTTCAGAAATATTTAAGCACGTAAACTACTTTATATAAGAAAATGGACTTTTCACTTATTTATCAGAATATTACGGGGCAGATCAGTGACCGCAAAGACCAAGTATTTGTGAAAATTAAAACCCTAACCATACGACGTCGTTAAGTAAGGTTATTACCAAGTCCGCACAACTCACAACTACTACCGCTTTAGTCCTAATCCTATAAAAAGCCGCCATCACCGGCCCTATTTTCTCTCTCTCTCTCGTGTTAAGCCCCGTCGTCGCTCGCTTCTCTTCTCTCAGGAGGTCTTCTTCTGGTACGTCTCTCTCTCTCTGGCCTATTTTCTACTTTTATGTATCTATATGTATGCTAATACAAGGATTCGTAGCTACGTGGAAGTTAGGGTATCGAATTAAAGCTATGTGCAATCAGATCTGTCCGTGCTAATCTATTCTCTACCATTTTAATATAGATCAGATCTAGTATGTCTCGGGTATCTGCTGTGTTGTTGTTTTTTCTCCCCTTTTTTTGGGGGTTTTGTTGCTGGCGTCTTCTTTTTTTTTTCTTCTTTTGAATCGTTGTCCACAGTTGCTGGTCATTGTTTATATTAATTGACACGCTGTTGTCTGGCTCGAGTTTGATTGTTCCTAAAAGTAGAAATAAATGTATTCCTTTGTTTTTCGTCGAAGGAGTTTCCTGATTGGTAAGGATTTGCTTAGAAGTGGGTTTGCATATATAATTATAGGAAATTCTGGGTTTCTTTTAGCTTGTTGAAGGTTTGTGGTTCAGATCTGTTGTTGATTATGTCAATGATGTGACTCCTGTTGTTTCGTTGCTAATGTTATGACTCATGAACATGTAATATAAGGATCATTTTAACTAATTGCTAACTTTTGGTATTTATTTTTATGGTGGTATAAAAATACGGTGATTAACATTTTTTAGCCTTTTTTTTTTTTAGTTATGTTAGGATTTGCAATATCTTGTGGATGAATTACATGATATATTCTTATGACTATAATAACTTCAATATCGTGAAACCTTTGCATTTTTTTCCTTATTTTTAATTTGTCTAATCATTGACAGGCGTTCTTCTGAAGAATTATTCCACAGGCTCAAAGATGAATCACTTCAATCTTCAGCAGAATGCCATTACCTCCTCTGAGGACGCAAGAGGCTTGGTCTCAATCTCAGAACCAAAAGGTCTGATTGTTTGCCCTAAACCTCTTCGAGTTGGAATCCCAGCCAACAATCCTATCAGGCCTTTAAGGTGGCCCGTGAGGTATATATTTTGGTTGCTTTTGTTGTTTTCTTCCTTTACCAAATTTCAAAACTTTGAAGGGCTCTAATCTTAGTTTATTCGGATTAACAGTCATCAAGCTGAGATTTGTGATTCAAAAGCTGGAGCGGAGCTCCTGGATATTATCCTCATGAAGGTTAGGGTTCTTTTCTTGGGCTCCACTCATTTCCATTTATGTGCAGTTTTGATCGTTGAATACATCTCTGGACCTTTAGTGTTTTTTTTCCTCCCAATTTGGTGCTTAGAATGATTCAAATGATGCCTGATTCACTTGTTACATCTTCATCTTTAACCATTTTTTCTCGGTAAAATTGTGTTGGTAACAATTTAGTTATATTCGTGATGGTTTTTGTGTCATTAAGTTTTTATTTCCTGTTAGACTTGATCATTTATCAATTAACTCCTTCGTACTACAAGTATTGAGTTGGCATCTTCTGTTCTGCAGAACTGAGGTTGACTGTAAATTCTTTTCTTTTAAACAGGAGTGTCATGGGGCAGAGCACTCGACTCAGGTAGCCTCGTCACCACCATTTTTTTGTGGGTCTCCCCCAACAAGGGCTGCCAATCCACTAACCCGAGATGCCCAATTTGGAGATGAAAAATTGACACCAATGTCCCCTTTTTTAATTCCATCCCCATCTGGTTTATCGTCTCCATCTTCATCAGCACGCAAAGGAGGATGTACTCGAATGAAGTTTGGCCTTAAACCAGCTGCAGTTAGAGTAGAAGGATTTGATTGCCTCAACAGGGATCGCCAAAGGTCCAGCATTCCTGCCATGGCTTAGAACTCATTGAAGCAAGTGTATATAGAGGGAACCTAATGCCAGCAAACTTAACTAGAGGAAGGGAATTTTGAATGTTTTTTGAGAGTAAAAGTTGCTATCTCTAATGTACATAAGTTATGTTTTTACTGGTGATCATGTCTATTGTCCTTGTAAGTAGTTTGATGGAAGGACAGTATAAATCTTGTGTTCATAAGACGTCTGGATGTGTTTGAGAGCATAGCTCTTTTGTAATATAGGATAAGATGAGCTTAGTATTGGGAGGGTGCCTAGATTCCATTTGGTGATCACGACGAAATATTCTGTACAGAAACTTATTGGTGATTGAATTTTGATAATATACCCATGTAAGTGTATTTCGCAGTCTCAAAAGTACGTGCGTATATTTTGATGTAATTTATGGAGTTTGAATGAGCTTCGACTAGTGGCTTGAACGGGTCGGCGGTCTGTTCTACCGATTAGTTTGAGGTTTGTTGGCACCTGAGTTTTAAAAATCAGACCGGCCGGTTTAACCGGTGATCGGTCGGCTATCCGATCCGGTTCACTCTACAAAATCGGTATGCAATTGAACCAGTGTGGACCGGTTAATTTGACTAGTTTTGGTCCGATCACTGTTTACCAGACTGATTACTGTTTAATCATATTTTTATTTTTATTTTATTTTTTTATTTTTTAAATATTAAATATAATTATTGTATAATTATAACGTCACACCGATTCGATGGGTGGTTGAACCGGTTAAGTTGATCAAACCGGTAATCAGTAAAACCTTCGATTTGATGACCGATTCGAGTTTCAGAACATTTGTTGGCTATAAAATTCAAATCCTTTTTAGTCTTCAGTCTTAGCGCGTTTTGATCTAACGCAACCAAAAAAAAAAAAATTGATAGGAGGAAGACCTTGATGTCCTTGAATTGAATAGGATCTTTCATGTGAAGTGAATGAGCACGATAAGAACAGTTCTCTTTGTTCGGCCGTATGTCACTTGCGTCCTAAAACGTGTTTTTTTCTTTTTCTTGCCTTTCCAGTTCAGCTCAGCTTTAGATAGCGGAGAGAACTGAAGCTTTCCACTCAAGCGCTTCAAATTGAGTTTGGTTTGCTCAGAATTACTCTCCTACGCCATATCAATATAAAAGAAAAAGACAAACCTTTTCTTAACTGGTGTTTTGTAGAAATCAAAATTAGAATCTTACTCTCATGAGTAGTTTATTTTAATTGATTAAATCATATGAGTTATAGCAATTCTTTTCATAGCTTTCTTTATTGTGCATATTTCTTTTAAAGCAAATATTTAAATGCAATAAATTTGAGGTTAGAAAGATATAATGATGGAATTAAAGTGTTATGTGATTTAGCGTAAATGAATTGATTTGAAAACGAATTCTTTTAGTCATACCCTTATAATTTTACAAGTCTTTTTTACCATGTGATTTAAAACTACCAGGACAAGAGCATCACCCCAAAGTAACATTAGATCTTATTAATAACTCCAAAATTAAGTAATAAGATAATATTAAACAAATGTAATGCCTAATCATTCTTAGGAGTAAATTTAAAATTCTCTTAACTAATAGCTTAAGGATTAAAATATGCAAGTATTTAATTAAAAATTGAATATATGAGAAAAAAAAACTTGATTGGACATATGACAAAATCACCCAAAAAAATCCTAAAATTATTATAGTATATTTCTAATTTTCTTTTTTAATCTTTATGTAGATAGTCATATATTTAATATGATATCTAGTGTCAATATTTTCTTCTTTAGATGTAAGGCTATCAATGTGATATAATATTTTAGTGAAGTTTTTGCTAGAAACTCACCTCCTTTTTTCTTTTTTCTTTTTCCCAGATGACTGGTCACAAGAAATGCAAAGAATATAACCCAAATTTGTTGGATAATTTTTTTTTTTAACTAGCAAAAGACCTATATTGAAGTGACTTTCAACTCTCTTAAACTAAAATCGAGTATAGTTTAAACAAAAAATTTTGGCAACATACAAACAGATCCCTAAAACATGTAATTATACATTTTTATTATTATGTTGGAATGGATTACGTTACATTACATACCTTAAGTCGAGAAACCAACTTAAATGGAAGGTCAACGGGATTCTCATATTAATGATCTTCTTGAAAATATAAATGAAAATATCCTCTTTCCTTTTTTCCCAGTTTCGTTGTTTGTCTTTATTTGGACAATAGTCAATTGTACACTTGCATAAAGTCGTGTCTATGTGACCAAACGTGATATTTTTAGTTTCACGTTTTCAAACTTCTCTTCGCAATATATCGTATCTCTTGGAGTTCGTTGAAGGTAATTAATTGGCATTGGACAAAATTTGGCACTTCTACCACAAAATCTAGACCCTAAATCCTGAACTGAAACTTACACTTACATAGAAGGGGTGGGGCCTATATATATAGTTTCTCTCTCCCTCCCCTGTCCCCATCAAAAAGATCTTCTTGTGTTCCTAGAAATGAAGAGAGCAAGAGTGAGTTCAGTTTATGAGGGCAAAAGAAGAAAAAGAAGCAGAGAAGAAGAGGACAGCCGATCAAGGTGGGCAAGAATGCATGCAAGAGCTAGAAGATGTCGCCGAAAACCAAATCTGGATGCACGTTCTTTTGTTATAGTTAAGAAGGCAATAATGAAAAGGTCAGCGTCGGTGGTCACTAGCAGTAATGCTGCGGACAACGAGAACAAGAAGGTATGTAAAGATAAAGGTAAGGACAAGGAAATTGACACAACAGAGCCGAAAACTACTCATCCTGATCAATCTGTCTCCCCCACTACTGATAGTGATGAATCTGTTTCGGACCCTTCAGGGCAAATTGACAAGATGGTCACTTCACATGAAAACACTAACCCCGAGTCTGTTATAGATCTTGAAAATCAAACCCAGTCACTTTTCAAGTGTCAAACGGATGATGCAGAACTCGTTGGTCATCCTGCGCTAATGGCAAACTGGGAGGGAGAACCTGTGTGGTGGGAGGAGTGGCCATTGTCTTGGACTTATGAGGAGCAATGGATGTGGTCTCGGAACCCTTACTGGGAAACTATGGATCATAGTTCTGAAAATGATAATGATGAGCCTTACTGGTGGGATGATATCTGGAATTTCAGAGGCAGCCATTAAACAAGCCTTAAGGGTGAGATGAAAGTGAAAAACTTCCATGTATAAATTCACCAAATTTTGATAGGTTTTATAAGAAGTGTGTTAATATATTATTCTCTCTCTCTCTTCCCCCCTTTTCCTTCGTCTTATGCCACACTCACTTATGCTTTAATTGAAACTAAATCCTCTAACATGGTAATATATAATTCATTTTTAAACAGTATCCTTTTGCTTTCAATTTTTAGTGGTCACAGTGGAGCTTTAATTATTGATGTTTTAAAATTTTAAAAATTACTATTTTTTATCGATTAAAATATTTAATCATCATCTCGTTATCATCACATCCAATTCAAAATTTCACAATAAAACAAAATTTGAAGAGGTCGTATAAGTACTTTAAAGCTTTTAATTTCCAGCTATTGGGAATCAAATAGGCCATGGTTTGCACGATAATTGACAGTAAACTAATGATTACATTATTTTTTAATTCTCAAAAACAAAGTATGCACGTCTTTGTTCACAAGGGAACTTCTCCAATCTGAGCAATTTTTTTTATAATTTATGTTTTTATGAAATTCAAATGAGGTATTTAACGTTTATATAGCAATATATTTTATTTATTTCAAATGAGACATTTAATAACAACCAAATAATATTAACAATATATTTAATTATTTTAAAATTGATCCTTTATAACTCAGTAGTTCATCTACTATAATTCTCAAAATAATTGGAAAGATCTATTTCCTATGGATCATATATGTTAAATCTAAAAATACATTTATAAGTTTTGTAACCAACAAAATTACTTTATTGCAAGAAAAGGGAAAATAGAGCAATGTATAAAAGTTTATTATAGTAATAAGTAGAGTTAAAAGTTACTATAAACAATGATATTTTAGGGTAAAAAATGCAGTGATATTTTTCTTTAATATGAAGGCAATATATGTGGACACAATTACACTTTTAGAAAGAATTCTATTCTAAGATAAAATATAGCATACTCTTATAATTACTCAATCAATCCTTAATTAATGTCTCCTATGTTTATTTACTCGACAACTCCTATAATTACTATTGTATACAACATCTAACGTCTACTCTCCTCCTCAAGTTGGAGCGTAAATATCCAATATGCTCAACTTGCCAATCAAATTATGAAATGCCCTTTTTGAAATTACCTTTGTAAGGGCTTTAGTAAATTGATCTTCAGACTTAGCATACGAAAATTGAATAATCTTTTGATCTAACTTTTTCTTAATGAAATGTCTGTCAACTTTAACGTGTTTGGTATATTCATGTCGTACAAGATTATGTGCAATCTCAATAGTAGTCTTATTATCATAATAAAGATTTATAAGTTTTGTATGCTCAATCCTCAAATCTAATAGAACATGCTTAATCCATAATAATTTACACATTTCATGAGCCATATCTCGAAACTGAGCTTCTGCACTTGACCTTGCAATAACCTTTTGCTTCTTGCTTTTCCAAGTTATGAGATTTCCTTCCACAAAAGTAAAAAATCCAGATGTAGATTTTTTGCTTGTTTAATCACCTACCCAATATGCATTTGTGTATCTATCAGTGTTCGAAACATTATTCTTTGAGAAGACCAAACCTTTTCTTGGAGAGCCTTTCAAATACCTCAAGATTTGGTATACTGCATTCATGTGTTCTTCACTCGACTGATGCATAAATTGATTGACAACACTTAATGCATACACTATATCTAGCCCAGTATAAGATAGATAAATTAACCTCTCAACTAACAGTTGATAGCACCCTATATCTGCTAGAATTTGGTTCACGAAAATTCCAAGCTTACAATTCATTTCCATAGGCCTTTTAACTTATTTGCAGGCTAGCATTTCAGTTTTAGTCAAGAGGTCAAATGCGTGTTTTCTTTGTGAAAGAGAAATTTCTCGAGCAAACCAAATATATGCTATTGAAGAATTTCTAAATTTTTGAAGTTATCAATTCTTGGAGGAGCAGATTCCAAATTTTCAAATTGAACTTCATCCTTTATAGGGAAATCTTCGTTCTCAAAAATCATCTTGACATTCTCGTACATTTTAGCTCCTCAAAATTCTCTATGATTTTCTACTCTCGGATTTAAGTTACGTGGCTTATCTATGTGAAGTTCAATTCATCATGTTCCTTTTGACTTCCAACTGAAGTTGTAAATCAAACTCTATTATATTAACAGTTGCAGAAGATGGAAATGGATCTTCATCTATCAACATAGTTTGATCAACTTCAACAAACAACAAAATTCCTTTATTGATTTAATCTTGGATAACATGCTTGAATCCTTAGCATGAATTTGTTAGGTGGTTTTATGCATTGAGGTACTTACAGTAGTCCTTTAAGAATTTCTAGTATACGGGCCTTATTACTTTTGTATTAAATGGGCTAAATTTCTTTTTAAGCTATCAACATACACATAAAAATAGGTAATTACATTACATATAGAAAAATTTTTGATGACCATCACTTAATAATTTACGTATTTAATATTTGATTTATTGCATTCATAAAGATTTAACGAGTTAAAGTTTATTAGAATATATTAGTGCAATGTGGAAAGTAGATTGAATTAAAAAGTTATTTTTAATTTTTATTTGTCTATTAGTTTTGAAAAAATTGAATAAATAAATTCTAACAAAAGCCCTATAAACCGTTGCAAAGTCTACAACAACAATAACTCGGTAACAATGAGAAGTCTGGGGGCCATTTCCAAAAACTATAGCATCTATTATGTTATAAGTAAAGATTCTTAACGAATTAGGGGAAATTGGAATTCTTCAGTTAGAATAGTTAAGAGTGTAAGTTTTTCTAATCAAATCCTTAGTCATTTAGAGATATCAACCCTATTTAGTAGGCTATTAAACTAATAAATACGAGGTTCTTCAAAATATTTTAAGACCTTAATATTTATGAATTTAAAGAAGCCTCTCATATTTTTATTAAAATAGTAAATTTGAAGAATTTTCTAAATTAAGAGTTTGAAATCATCAAAAACCAAATTTAAAAAAGAGGGTTGTAAATAGTAAAAAGGTTTCTTAGTCTTACTAGATGCTTTAATAACATTTTAAACTTTATTAGATGTAATTTAACTAAATATGTATTATTCACTAATTTATAATTTCTATTTCTTTTTTCCTATGAAAAGAAACAAAATTGATGCCGTCAGTATACATTAATGTGTTTGGTTACCGTCCTCAGGGTGAGGACAGATGACGAGGACACAAAAGTTCTGTCCTTCGGCCTGTTTGCTTACCGAAGACATAAATTTTTGTTCCGTCCTCAGAAAACGAGGACAGAAATTTTTGTTCATCTCAAAACTAAGGTACAGAAATTCTTGTCCTATAGACAAGAATTGGAAATGTAAAAAATAGCCTCATCTTTCCAAACCTAACACCAATAATAATATTAATTAATATTAGTAATTACTATTATTAATTAATAATATAAATTAACAATAATATTATTAATATTATTAATTAATAATATGTAATAATATTATTATTATATATTATATATTATTATTATATTATTA
>JAOTAX010000002.1:17470044-17485370 GCA_025629825.1 Erythroxylum guanchezii | reverse complement strand
CTAATTAGTAGAATTTTAATAATTAACCGTTCCAATTTTTATTAAGCTATTTTTATAATTTTATATGATTAAAAAAAATTTACTTACCCGTTTCATTTTTTATTAAATACACTGGGCATTTTTACTGCGCATTTGCGCAGAATTATCCTGCTAGTCTAGTATAACGTCGTGTCCATATCCACAACCAGACCTTCAGTTCTCGTGATATTTTAGTATCTTATCTTATCTCGTGAAGTTCGTTTGAGGTAATTAATTTGGAGCCAACAATTTTGACGTTTCTGACAGAAAATCCAGAGCACTAGCAGTACAGAGTGAAACGCACGGTTCTCTTGATTTTAGAATTTCAATTTACGGAAAGTTTGATTTTACTTTACTTTTTTTGTCATTTTTAGTTTTTATTGTCCAAAAGGTTGCCCTTTTTTTTTGATTTGGAGTATGATTCCGAGAAATCTTGATCAAATATATGTGCTTACCAATTACCTAAGAGATTGAAAGAAAATGTGATTGTTGCCTTTTATTATTTAAGAATAAAACTAAATTTCTATTTATTATCAAGCTTATTGATTGACTCAAGTTCCATTTAACCTAAATATGTCTTATTTTAAGTTAATAAATTTTGCTGAACTAAATTTGTATGATTTTAATGAGTGGCATATAATTATATAAATTTAGTTGAGGCTAGGCTAAGAATAATATATAAGATATATTTTGGCAAGAGTTATCTTATAATGAATCAAGGAATTGCGTGAGATATAATTAATAAAGTTGTTATCTACCAAATTTAAGTTTAGTTGATTTATTAGGTGACTCAAGATCAATTAATTTAAATTAGAGCCTAGTCAGCGATAGATTAAAGTAATTTTTAGAGTAAAATTTTAAATAGTAGTAAGGGCTTTTTTCAAATAAAATAGTAGGATTAAGCAAATATATAATTAAACTTCTAATCTTATTTGGTGGTTATAGTATATAACCAATTACTTGCTTTTCTTACATTTATATTTTGTTGTTAGTATAATTTACCTTGTTTAGTATAATTAATATTAAATCAGTGAATTAAATTTCTTATACATAGGTTAAACTTGAGAAGAGTTCTCATAGTTAGATAGAAAAGTTTTATGTCCATTATACAATTTTGCTATTAATCTTTATTGAGGATTTGGTTAGGAAGTTTTTAAAAAAGATATGTCAATATTATATTGACGATAAGATTGAATAACAATTTGAGTTGACATATATCTTATAAATTTCAGTGATAAGATGTATGCTAGTATTATGATAGTAATATATAAGAGGTTGCATAAATTAAATATAAAAGGTATAGTACCTTTGACGAAATTGTTTCACTTAATTTATCATATTAAAAGCATAAATATGAATTATGAATGAAGGCATTTGCTATAATATGATATTATTTATTATTAAAAAATGATTACATGACTTTTTTTGCTTATATATAATATGATGAGACTAATAAAATTAAAAATATTAAGTACAAATTGATAACATGATTGTTGCATTCCAATATTTAAGTTTTCTATTTATTGTAAAACTTATTGATTCAAGGTCCTTTTAATTTGATTATGTTTTTTTTAAAATTAATAGGCTCTATTTAACTAAATTTGTATGATGTAAATAAGTTATTTATTGTAGGAAAATACCAATACGTGCATCATAAATATGCGGTGTGGAAAAAAAAAATCGAGACTTTCCCGATTTTCAGGATTTATGTGCTTGTACAAGAAAATACCGTAACACCTAGCTGAATATTCCCAAGAAAGAGACAGTAACTTTGACTGCGTAAGCAATGGCGGAGAGAGCAGAATTTTCCGTTTAAAAATGAAATCTGACTTTGTTAATTATTTCTGGAGGTGGATCTGAGTTCTGTTGTTTCGGGTGTTTGCTTTTATTTGATTATGGTATATTATAATCTTTGATTATTGTCATGTTTTATTTTGATTAGAATCGTCGAAAAGGGGCGGCGTTTGAACTTCCGTCACGCACTGCATCGGATTCTACTCTTCCGCACACACTCACCGTTGGATGGACTTTGGACGTGTTAGATGAGGTTTTGCCCCGCTTTAGTCCTAATCCTATAAAAAGCTGCCTGCACCACCCCTATTTTCTCTCTCTCTCATGTTAAGCCCCATCGTCGCTCGCTTCTCTTCTCTCAGGAGGTCTTCTTCTGGTACGTCCCTCTCTCTCTGGCCTATTTTCTACTTTTATGTATATATATGTATGCTAATACAAGGATTCGTATTCGTTGGTACCTATTAGGACAATGGTACCATGTTGGTATTCCCCTACTCTATAATGCACATGTTGTTTGTATATGGGTTCGGAATAGCTCTTATTTTATCTACAAATTCCATGCCCAACACCACCTGCAATCATCCATGGGAACAATAGAGAAATCTACAAAACTATGCCACTCACCTATACGAAGCTCGACATTCTTTCTTTACCAATCTACACATGCTTTTAGCCTCCGAGTTCACTGCCTTAATCCAACCATCGGTTGGTTTTTACTTGATGCCCAACTGCTTGGCTTCTTCTTCCTTTATAAAGTTGTTTGTAGCATCAGTGTCTACCAAGACTCTCGTCCTTTGTCCATCAATGTGATGTCTACAAGCAATCTCCCTTTCTTCTTAGTTTTTGACCTCTCCACTTAGGCATTCATGGCATGAAGGACTTCTAAGGATCCACACCTTCCTTTAGCCGATTTTGAAGTTTCTTCTTCAAGTGAGGCAAACTTGCTCTTTTTTAGATAATCTGTAATTCGATGAGGTTTGTCACAAAGATAACACTTCAATGTGGGACATTCTCCACCCTTTTCTTTATGACCTTTGCTTGAGCCCTCTTTTGGTTTGCCACTCTTTAAAACTCCTTCTTTGCCTTGCATTTTCTCTCCCCCACCTTTGTCGTTGTCACTTTTTTAAGACATCCCTTCTTTTCCTCCACCACGATGGCATTAGCAAGGTCTTGCACACCTCTCCTCTCTTACTCTGTCTTGGTCCACTATTGTAAGCCATCACAGAAGGCAAAGAAAGCTTCATTAGCAATACCTTTTGAAACTCCCAGACATATTCTTAAATACTCTTCGATTGTGTAAGCCTTCTCAACTTAGCTTGAGCTTCCTTCTCTACATTGTCAAGATAAAATTGCTTCTTAACTCTTTCTTGAAGTCATTCCATGTGTTCATGGTGCAGGTCCCCTTCTCAATATTGATGTATCTTCTCCTCCACCATACCATACCTATGTCTACAAGGTAGAGGGAAGTGCTACCTATCTTCTTGACATGATTCATAATGCCAAGTTCCTTGAATTACTGCTCCATACTCCAAAGGAAGTTATCGATATCCTTTGTGTCCCTTGCTCCTCCAAAATCCTTAGGCTCTAGGACCTTTAATTTGGTAGAAGTGGTGGAAGCAATAATAGGTGCTACAACTCCTTTTGTCACTGCCATCTTACACAAGCTCCAATCTCCCTTTACTTCCATCAACTCGACAGTCAAACTAACAAGTGCTTCCTCAAGCATAATAATTTTAGCAACATGAGAAGTTTCCCAAGAATTCACCTTTTCGGAAGTATCCAAGGCAAAGATATTGACGATTGCATTCATCTCTTTCCGGAGTAGAGATTACTTCTTCTCCAACTCCTCAACTCTTTGGTCCCAATCATCGATCCTTTCTCGATCTTCCCCTATGTTGATCTCCAACTTTAAGAGCCTAGCCATTACTTTAGCCAAGCATCCCTTATAGTAGACTTATCTCTCCTTATTAGTAGGAGGAATCATCTCGACCTCCTTCCTTCATGGATAGTCACTTCACTCGAGCCAGCCATCTTGATGATACCCAAAAGATCTCAAATAATACTCTGATACCACTTATAACAAGCTTGGACTTTTACCAATACTTATTTGACACTTAAGTACGTTCTCATTCCCAAGTTAGCCTTCTACATGAAACACAAAAAAGGAATGTTGGAGAATGCAAAAATACTTCTATTAAAGAACTCTCTCTTAAAAGATGCTTTGATGTAAAAATACTTCTAGTAAAGAACTCTCTCTTAAAAGCTGCTTTAATGCTTATGACCTTCTATGGTACAAATGAGGCAACCCCCAAATGGTATATATAGTAGTTCCAACCTAAAATGGACGGTCAAGATCTACTTGATCTAATGGTCTATATTAATCTTATAGAATTCTCTACACCACTCTATAAGCTTTATGTACATTATGTACGTATCTACAACATCCTACAAGCTCCTACAATATTCCACAATGTTTTA
Organism: Erythroxylum guanchezii; assembly: GCA_025629825.1. Lineage (NCBI taxonomy): Eukaryota > Viridiplantae > Streptophyta > Magnoliopsida > Malpighiales > Erythroxylaceae > Erythroxylum > Erythroxylum guanchezii. Next base: position 17,481,083 of record JAOTAX010000002.1, on the reverse strand, counting down.
TAAGCTTCCATTGGCTTTTACTCGATTCCAGAAACTTATAAGATCTTCCACAAGGTTCTACCGTGTTTTAGAAGCTTTTAAAGTCTTCTATAAGCTTCTACCATATTTAAGAAGCTTTCGTAAGATTCCAACATGATGTATAAGACTTTTTTAGACGGAACCTCATCTTGTCAACTTTAAAACATGCGGAATGTGACACTGTACTAGGAGGGTGAATCATACCTTTATTCAGTTTCTTGTTATATCCCCTATCTACATTCCAAATGAAAGCGTTCAGATATTCAAATCCACATTCTAACCTAACAATTTTTCTTAGGCTGACGTTCAAAATCCCTCATGTTATACATTTTATGGAATTCTAAAGATTAAAATAAAGGCCCGTTGAGATGCAAACTATTTTCTAGTTAATTAAAAATGAAAGCCACTTGTTAAAAGAGCTGGTACTTTTTCCAAAATTAAATTAGACAATGGGCTGTGTTTGAAAGAATCATACTCAAGGCCCAAGCTAAATTCAAATTTAAAATGTGATTGTTTTGCTTTTATATATTGTGAATGTTTGATTCAAAAGAGAGAGAGATTTGTTTCAGGTCCAATGCTCTTCCCATTGAAATTAAAAAACTTCTTTTTAAGAACAATAATTTATTTCTTTAAAGAGACGTGACCTGCCTCTAATTCTTTTTAAGTCTAACCCAAAGTCGATATTCTAGTTTTTAAAGCTTTTAATCAATTTTCTGCATGCTGAAAAAGTTGGTTCCTTGGAGATGAATGTGCGATTTTGAGACTGATAATTGTTGGTTTCTTAGTGAGACTGGCTAAAATAAAAGGGTGGTTCTGGAGAGGTGCGTAAGTCAATATCACGCAGCCTTACGTGAGATACAGATGCTTTTTCCGAAAATTTCCAAAGAAGTTTACTTTGACAAATAGGAAGCATGGTCCGATGAAACAAAGCCCCCAAAGGAACCAAGATTCAGAACAAATAAACAAACCCAATAATTCAAAATCGTTGCAAATCAGATCTTTGAAGATAGAAAGCAACAGTACCACCAGAATTCTTCAACGGTGTCGAAAGTGTAGACCTTCCCAAGAGAAGTGCCCTAGGCGGCGCCTTCTTTGTGTTTGGATTGGTTGTCGAACCAGGAGGTCCACTTCCTCTCCGGGCAATTCCTACGTTTTGGTCTGCAATTACTCCCATGCTCGTTACACTGCTTTGCGTGCCTTGATCCATTCCAACTTCTTTTCACTGTCGCTCTTCTCTTCCACCCTCTATTTTTCCTTTTATGTTCTCAATTTTGTTGTTTTGCGGAAGAATCAGTCCGCTTTGTTTTGTCATTGAGACATGATTTCTTCCCAAATTTAAAAAGAAACTGATGCCTGCATGCTTTCTTCAGCATATAGACATAGCATCATATATTATTACAATAATTCCAACTTCTTTTCACTGCATCACACTCGGAGAAATAAGACCCAATTCATTCTGGAAAGTGAATTAGTACAATAATTTTTGTTGAGAATTATCCAAATAGAATAATGGTTAAACAATTGCTATTCTTATCTCACATTGTTGGGCTGAGCTGATATTGAAATAAATAAGTGAAAGCGTTTGTTGATTCTCAAATTTGTTCATCTATTTGCTTTTCTTCTCCTCTTGGCTAAATGGTGGGATAACTTCATTGCCTTTTTTTTAAAACTCTGCACCCTTGGTAACGGTTAAGACTATGAGATCAACTCTGCCAAGTAAACTGAAAGGGTGCTTACCTATTCATGCGTGAGGCCCTTAAATTTGCAAAATATTGTGAGCAAAAGATATTGTGCTTATTAATTTTCAATCCTCATGCTCTGTTATTAACTATTTTGATATTAGCTTTGCCTCTATATCAACAACGGATTCTGAATGCAGGGATAGAGCTCCAATAAAATTCTTTAGAGGCTTCTAAAAGCTAGTAGATCAACTAGTAACAAACGAGAATGCATCCTTCCATATATCTCAGCATCTTGCATTATTGAATCAAATGCCCTTAGGTTCACGTGACATCCTGGTTTCGTGTGCATTTGTGTAATTTAATCTCTGTTGCTTGTCAGGTTTGAGGTGTGTTTTATTAGAGAAAAATGGTATCGGCTGTTCTACAAATTGTGGAAAACATTTTGGAGCAGGTGAAATTGGTGTTGGATGCTCCCTCTGCTCGAGCTGTTGTCTTTGGAGTTCATATTGGAGGTATTTTTTCACATTTATTTCTTGAATTTATAAGTAAATTTGTGGTATCATTATAACTATTGATCATTTAAGGGACTCAAGATTTCAGTGGGCTTCCCTGTTGCAGGACATCTTTTTGTTGAGGGTCTTCTTTTTGTTGTGATCCTTTTCCTACTCTCCCAGAAAAGTTATAAGCCCCCAAAGCGACCATTAACGGAGAAGGTTTGTGCTGCTGTTAGCACCTTTGACTCATCAATGTTTGCTTTTCTCCTATTGGTTGCTTAGATTTTCGTTTCTTATTGTGAAATTGTGAGCATTTCAGTTTCTAAATATATGTACAGGGGCTAATTTTCCTTATGCTTATCATACTTCATGGTTGAGCTAGTTGCTTGCCCAGTCTATAGCTTGTTAAATTATTTATGCAGTTTTCCAACTATTTCTGATATATAGCATGGATTGTTCTATCACTGTATTATTTTTACATCTGTAGGAAATAGATGAGCTCTGTGATGAATGGGTCCCAGAACCCCTTATTCCTCCTATTAAAGAAGATATGCTGTATGAAACGCCAGTATTGGAATGGTAAGCAAATTTATACCCCTAAGGGAAACAATTCTTTTTTTTGGAATAATTGCATTTTTGTTTCTCTTATGTTGTAGATAAAAATAAGACACCTTTAGTTCAATATTCAAATTCTCGTCTTTGTCTTACCCCTTTAGATTTATGGCACTGTTTTTCTCCTTTCGATTCAACTGCTTCCATGGTTTTACTGGTGAAGGTGTTGAAGTTGGATTGCATGGGTTAATTGGCGAATGCCTTAGTAACATCCTTCTTTATGATTTTTCTTATGCAGCGCTGCAGGGCCACACACAATTGTTAATGGCAAAGATGTTTTAAACTTTGCTTCAGCTAATTATCTCGGCTTAGTAGGACATGAAAAAATACTTGTGAGCAAATTTATTATTGGATGGTACTTTTTCTTTCACTATAATTTGTTGCTCAAGAGCACTTACAAGGAACATAATTTAATATCAGGGGTCGTGCACATCTGCATTGGAAAAATATGGTGTTGGTTCCTGTGGTCCTCGTGGTTTCTATGGAACAATTGGTTAGAGATTCAATTTGAAGGCCCTGAAAATTATCGACTTGAATATTATTGCTTTCTTCATTTTAAATGATCCTGTTTGGCAATCTTCTTTTCCTTAGATGTGCACCTCGATTGTGAGGCCAGAATAGCCAAGTTTTTGGGGACTCCTGATTCAATTCTATATTCTTATGGACTATCGACAATGTTCAGTGCAATTCCATGTTTTTGCAAAAAAGGAGATATCATTGTTGCGTAAGTATACTTTAAAAAATTGCTTATTAGGTTTTACTTATTGGGGTGTTCTCAGAAATACATTAAGCAGTTTCATTTACTAGCAAGGTGATTATTTAAACCACCATTCCACTACTGAACTTATAGAAATTTTCCAGGACCTTAGACAAAGGTTTCCAGGAACTACATATATCATAACTGTGTAGAAACTTAAACAAAGGTTTGCTAGAATATTATGACTAATTGTCTTAGTTGACCAGATTAAGTTGATGTTCTCCTAATATTCTTGATCTTCTGGAATTATGGATTTTTATTCTCTTATACATTAGAACGTAAAGGGTAGACATACTTTTAATCTGGCCATTTTTGTCTTGATTGACACAGTTATCCAAGTACCATTTCTGTTTTGGTTTTGGAACTTTTTGTTTTCATACAATTTAGATTTTGTTTGCAATTTGGAAATGTTCTTTCGTCTTCCCAGGGACGAGGGAGTGCATTGGGGCATACAGAATGGGCTAAATCTCTCTAGAAGCACTATTGTGTACTTTAAGCACAATGACATGGAATCATTGCAAAATGCTCTGGAAAAAGTCACTGTAGACAATAAGCGGGCTAAAAAACTGAGGCGTTACATTGTTGTTGAAGCTGTTTACCAGGTATAATTTTGCTGGTCGTGCACTCTAGATTGTTTCTTTTCACCTGATTCTTCTCAGCTTATCATTTGCTTCAAGCATTTATTGTTTGAACATAAATTCAGAATCAGCAGATACCCCCCTTTCCACCCTGTTGTGGGGTCTAAATGTAACTAATATAGTGTTCAAATAGGCATTTAAAGGATGCCAGGCAATAGGACCTATATTTGGCATCGTTTGAAGCCTTCTATTCAAGTTGTTACTACAAAGTTTTTTTTTTGCAGTCCTTTGATAAAAAAAAAAGTTTTTTAGTTTTCCCTAAGCAATATGCTGTTTCATGTATTAATTAGAGGAAAATTTCAAAGTAACTGAACTGTTAGTGGCTACTATATTTGTTGAGTAAATTTTGTTGTTACAGTAGCAACGATATCAGTCGTAGAGCTTTTGCAAAGGACTGTTTCGTGTGGAAGTATGTAAAAGCCAATTAACACTGCTTCACTTGGAAATACCAAATTATCTGATAAGTTTTGAGTCCAGTGATATTTTCTCTGGTTTGAAGAGAAATTGCCATTATGCTTGTGTTTAAACATCATCTTATCCGAGTAGTTTAGTTAGGGATAGCTGGATGGTCTGAAAGAATATTCTAAATTAGCTGCTATTTTGTTTAGTACATGACACATAAAATATTAAGTGATTTCAGGTATAATATCTGGTTATGTTCTCATGTCTCTTGAAGTAGATGAAAAAGGTTGGATTGTTTGGGTGTAGAACCAAGAAGCATTTACCTTTGATGCTAAGATGGTGATAATGCAGATCCCTTGTCTAAAGTATATGTAATTTGCCAACCCTCACTATGTGAATAACATAAAGATGTAGCAAGATTTGCTTTTTCTTGTCTTTTTCTTTTTTGCTGGCTAGGAAGATGATTACACATTTCCTGTTCTGTAGACACAAGTTGACTTGCAGAATCTATTTAATTGAACACAAATGTGTTTGCTAATTGCAACTCCCTTGTCAAGTTGCAGGGCTTCTCTTTCTTTTTTGTTCTTGTGTAATTGTTTTTAGGATTAATTATCATGTTGGGATTAATTGCTGCCTGAATATTGGGATTAATTGTTGCCTGAATGTTGCTATGTATTGATTAAAGATGATACTGCCAATTTCGTTTATCCCCAATCCTGCATTAAAAAGTAAACTTCTATTGAATTTTACTCTTTCAACATTGAATTCTATAGAACTCTGGTCAAGTAGCTTTACTGGATAAGATTATCAGATTGAAGGAAAGATACCGTTTCCGTCTTTTGTTGGATGAAAGCAATTCACTTGGTGTGCTGGGTAGTTCTGGAAGAGGAATTACTGAGTACTATGGAGTTCCGGTATGGTTTTATACACCTTTTTCCTTTTGTTATGGGCTCAAATTCCGAATTCATGATAATGTAACTTGGCAGATAGAGAAGATAGATATTATAACTGCAGCGATGGGGCATTCCTTGGCTACAGAAGGAGGATTCTGCACTGGAAGTGCTAGGGTCATAGATCATCAAGTATGGATTCATCCGTACCTATTGAAAAAACATATTTTAATTGCTGAGAATCTTGATTGCTCTTTTAGGAGCATGTGATGTGGTCATTGCTTATGTAAGGTCCTCTTATTTTTGTTTTTGCTGACAACTTGTTTTTGCTTATCTTTTGAAGCGTTTGAGCAGCTCCGGATATGTTTTTTCAGCTTCTCTGCCCCCATATCTTGCTAGTGCAGCAATTACTGCTATTGACGTTCTGGAGAACAACCCTACTCTTATAACAAAATTGAAAGATAATATCACCATCATGTGGAAAGGTATGCTTTAATTTATCACCACTTGTGCATAACTGGTATCTCTAATAAAGGATTGAATCTATAAGGATATGTTATGTTGTCATATACCCATTAGGATAAGGATTTGTTATGATTCCTATATCCATTAGGATTTGTTTCTGTTTTATTTTATTTTAAGTTTCCTAGTTAGGAAGGTTTTCTTGTCCAGCAAGAAAAGAAATAAGTTAGCTTTAGAAAAGGATTTCAATCAATCCTTTTCCTACTAGAATTAGGACTCTTATATACTATATAAAAGGGAGGGTTAGCATATGTTTTAGGCACCCCGAAAAGCATTATTTTAATTAAGTTTCTGTAGGAATTTTCCTGAGAGAGAGTGTCTTCTCTTGTTGATTAAATCCTAAGTTTTATGCTTAGATTTGGTTTTGAGATTAACCTAAAATCTCTATCTAATTACTTCTGCTGTGTCAATCTCATAGCACGTCACTACTTTAGTGCTCACATATAAGGACTATATGCTTATGATGACATTCTTATATTCAATGATGAGATGCTTGTTTGGAACCAATCTCTGTGTGAATAAGGATCATCTAGTTGTAAACTTAACTTCGACTGGAGCTATGGGTTGGAATAAGTATTTAACAGTGTGTGATTCAAATATGTAAAAATATGCTTCTGTTTTAAGTAGATTGATTAGCTTGCAAAGAGATCATTCTTATGGTTTAGGAATCTGGCTAGGTCTTTTCTTTGTTTCATTTCTGGCGCTGAACAGCCTTGCAAGTAAAAAGGGCTTACAAAAAACCAAAACACAGAGTCAATGACAAATTATCTTCTCATTACATTAAAGAAGCTTGACCGAGCAATCTGCATATATAGGTGCCAATGCACACGCACTAAAACAAAAATGAGTGGAACGCAACTAAGGGTAAAGGTGTACACAATTTGAATCAGCTTCATGTTTTATGTACCTTTTGGTTCTGCTCCCTGCCATTTGTTTCTCTCCAGGATACCAATTTGTTGCTACAATTTTTTTTGTTTGTAAAAGTTCTTCATTCTGTTTAGAATGTTTAGTTAAAATAAAATTATGGCCCTTTGAAAACATTATATTTTAGTGGACGATTTCCACCTTTTTTCTGATAATCCTTCATGGCCTACTGGTATAATTTGTTTGTTGATGTATCCCTGTTAGGAGTTTAACCATCTTTCTGTTCTATATTTTGGTTTTTGGAGAATTTTGCCCAGTCCCTTACATGGTAAGCTTTTCCTAACAATTGCAGGATTGTCCGACATACACGGCCTCTCTATAGTGAGCAATGCAGAGTCACCTATTGTTTTCCTTAAACTGGAGAAGTCCACTGGATCGACAAAAAATGACTTGCAACTCCTTGAACAAATTGCTGAACGTGTAAGTGATTAGGATGCTAGGCAAGCTGGTGTAGGATCTGACGATATGCTACGACAAGATGTATATTGATGAAGCCAACCATTGCATTAGTTATTTGATTTCATTACAGTTGCATTACAGGATCACATTCTTCATTTTCTTTATTAACACTAACGATTTTGCAGGCATTGAAGGAAGACTCTGTATTTGTAGTGACCTCTAAAAAGTCAACACTTGATAGGTGCCCGTTGCCCATAGGAATCAGATTGTTTATATCTGCTGCTCATTCAGAAGCCGACCTGCTCAAGGCATGTGAATCCTTGAAAAGAATCTCAGCATCACTGCTGGTAAACCAGAACTGATATCTGCTACTTGTCACAGGCAGACCTACTTAAGGCAAGTGAATCCTTGAAAATAATTTCAGCGTTGATGCAGGCAGAACATGGTTGACTTATATAGGCATCAGACTGATCTCTGACTTGCTCACTTGCTCTTTCAGTTCTCATACTGTATCGGAAGTTTGAAGAAGCATTTATCTGATGGAATGGTTTCAGGTTTCAATCGAGAAACACACCTTGAATATAAGGCCTTCTGATCCTCATGAATAAATGGAAATTTGTCTGCAACCTTTTAACATGTTAAAGTAGTTGTCTGCATTTCGAAGTTACATTTATAGATTGTTTGCAACGGTTGAATCTTTATTGTGGTGGATGGTTAGAAGGCGAAATCTTATAGGTTCTATGAATGATTCCAAGTAGCACCACTTTGTTAAAACATTTTGTCCAATTTTGTTTCTTGGTAATGATGTGCAAGAATTGTGTAATATTATATTCTCATAAAACGTTAAATTTTGAATTATTGGAAAATTTTGAGCACTTTATGGATAAAATATTTGGTGCTTAGATGGATAATGTTGTAGTTTAACTTGGCTTTCTAAACTAGTGCAAACTGTTAATCTAGACAAGGGAACCTGTTAACTAGGGGTGTTCTTAATCCATTTTAAAGTGTTAATTTGTACAGAAAAAAAAAGAAAAAAGAAATGCACATTACAGAAAAAAAAAGTGATTGGTTTTCAATCACTTCTATGAGTTTTATATATTCATTTTTAATACGAGTTTTTGAGAACTGTTTTCAAGGTTTTTTTTTGTATATTATCTGGTCAAGAAATTGTATATTAAAAATGTTGTTTTAAGAATATAGTTTGTTTGAGCTTTTTTTATGTAAAAGAATTATGTTTTACTTAATTTAGAGTAATTTTAAAACTTAGCAATCAAAATATTACTTTTAATTTTAATTTGAAAAAACTCATATAACAAATTTGGGTATAAATAATTATAAAAATAATTTCTTAAATTGGAGAAGTTTAAGAGAGAATATATAATATAAGAAATTCATTTTAATTTGATTGAAGTGAATTTTGAAGATGTGATTTAAAAAAAAAACAAAATTGCAGTGTTTGATTAGGTTATACTTCACAGAATACATCCGTATTTCCAAAGGTTATATAATTTACCGAGAGTTGATTTACAAGGGTAACCTGGTATTGAAGTCAGAACATAACCAATCAACATTTTTTTTAGTTTGATTTAATGACTTAGAAATTGATTTTTAGTTATTATTTTATGATCTAAAAGATTATCAATATAGCAACGGCAAACTTGAGGAAATTAGGAAGTCCTTCAAACATAACATGTGATGTGTTTCGTAATAGATCTTACACAGTTTTTCTTGCCCTTTTTTAATCATCGGACGTTTAATTTATGATTTTACACCAACTTGAATGAATGGAGTTCAGTTATTTTGGTCCTTCTATTCTATGTGATTGATACGACTCTCGAATTTCGATTCCCACTTTATAAATTGTGTCAGAATGTAATTCGTCAACTGATAAAAGTTGACCCCTGGATTAATCCACTTGAAAGTTGTGGTTAATAAACTAAAAACCAGAAACCAATCAACGGATTTGACCAGAATCTGGTACCGAAGAACTAACATTTCCGAAAAACCGGGAGCTAAGTTGTCCTTTTATAGGATTAGGATGGGCCCGCCCAACTTGCCCAACACTCAACCATGTCCGTCCCTAGCTAATTCTCCACGCGCTCTGATCTCGTCTTTCATTGACTTTCTTTTGATGATGACTCGCAAAGTTGCCACTATTTTTGCGATGGAAATTATTTAAACAGAACAGGACCATCTAACCAACGTCAAACCTGCCGTCCGTTGTATGACGTCGAAGAAATGCGAGATGCTTTATTCACTTTTCCAAAATAATGTAAACATATAAAGAATATTAATATCCGTAAGAATTAATATGTAAATTATGATTAAAAAAGAGTAAATGTATTAATTATAATAAAAAAAACCAAATATGTTCATTGTAATAAAAAGAAAGAATTTATTTCCTTAATCTTTACAATTTTCTTTTTATGCTTCGCTCCATCTTTTCATAAGATGTTCATGTAATTGTTAGATGATGAAGGTGAGAACTACCATCTGTTTTTAAAGCTCAAATTTGGAATAAAATAACAATTATTTTATTTATCCAATGTCCAACTCTATGTTAGTTTTTTTTTTTCTTTTGGAGAAGTGATGTAGAGTTTTAAAAGAAGAAAAAGGCATCTACCTAGGGCTACTCTCGTAAGAGGTCCACTCTCAAAGTAGCATTCTATTCCATAGTTGAAGGTCATAAAATCCTAATTAATGGTTGTCATAGAAGTGGAAGCAACAATCTCTTTTTCTTGGGTGGTGGTAGTTAAGAAAGGAAGTTAATTTTTCAAGCCCTAAATTTGATGTTAGCTTTGAAAGTTAACGTTAACTTCATGTATTTATAAATTTCTTTTAAGCATTTAGGTGTATTTTTTATCCTTTAACTTTTTTTTTAATTTCCATCAACATATGAATCTAAGATATTCCAACTCAAGAATTAGCATTAAAAGATTTTCTTTTGAGTTCTGAGTGATAATATAAAGGTAATGTTTATGTTTTTATGTAATTTTTAGCTTACTAAATACTTGAATATATTATATATAATTAATTTGTAATTTGTCATTTACATGGGCACTATATGAGCATTTTAAATAAACGCATTAATATTAAATGATATTATGAGCTTAAAGTCTAAAAGTTAACATATCCAGCGCACAAGGTTCCCCGCTTTGCGGAGGTCTGGGGAGAGTCATAAGGTATACATTCTTCCTTTTGTATTTTTACAAAGAAGTTGTTTCTGTGATTTGAACATGTGATCTTATAGTCACAAAGGAATAACTTTATTAGTTGCTCCAAGGCTTATCCTTTATTGTGAGCTTGAAGTCTCATAATGTTTTATTTACTAACACCCCACGTAACTTTTATAATCACTCCTTGTCTTTAGTTTGAAAGGCCTAATATTATTTAACTGTCGAGTCAAATTATCAATCTTAGCTTGCATTTCAGTGATTGTGTCAATAGCTAAAGCTCCTTTTTGCTCAGAAAGGGTCGTATGTTATTTACTCCAATCCATTGTCCAAAGACAATTGTTACTAGCCAATTCCTCCAACAACTCTTCCACTTCATCCATCATCTTCCTCGTCAAAGATCCTCCTGATGTTGCATCAATGGTGCCTTAAGTAGGTGGGTTCACTTCATTATAGAAAGTTTGCAAAAGGAACTCTTTAGGTAGGTTATGATGAGGGCACCTCCTTTGCAAATCTTTGTACCTTTCC
>JAOTAX010000002.1:17347969-17359053 GCA_025629825.1 Erythroxylum guanchezii | reverse complement strand
AATGGCATATACAAATTAAGTAATATGATAACACTTACGTGTAACTACCATTGTAGACTAACTTACCATATCATGTTCATTATGACTAGGGAATGAAAATTGGGCATCACTTGCGACAATGTCCATCTCAGGACGTAACTCGACAAACAGACGTAGAGCCTTGGTAGAGAGAGTCTTCCCGTACATTCGGAAGGATCAATAACCCACCAGGAGTATGCACATAGACTTGTAAGTATCCAACTTTACACTTATTTTGTAAATATTTTGCTTTGTTGTATTATAGATAATGATAATGATATAAATGTCTGGTGCCACTTATGACTGTGTTGAGTTATTTTCTTTGTTCTACAGGGGGCAAATATCATACAACATGACGAAACTCTTCCGAAATTTTTATAATTTGTAGTTCACATCTAACAGTTTAGTTTATTCATGTAGGAAAAGTCATTGGGCATCAAGCCTATACCTATTCAGTTGTTTCTGCACACTCACATGAAGAAACATGACGGTGTAACATTCATCAACAACCGATGTAGAGAATTGAATGTATGTCAACTTAATGCATTTTATGTATGTCTTAATAATGATCCCTTCCTATTTATATAAACTTGTCATATCTTATAGGACCAATTACAACAAATCATTCAACGACAATCTCAGGAGGAACAACCTATAGATGAGACTTAGACGTATCTTGAAGCTGTGGGTGGTAGGGATCGTCGTGGCAGGATATTCGGCTTAGGTTCATATGCGAACACATGTTATTCGCAATCTTCCATATCCAGTACAGCAGTGTTAACTAGGCCAGCGAACAACAACGAAGTCATCGAGCTTCGGGCCACAGTGCAAACATTGATGGAGAAGATAGCTCATTTGGAAGAGGGGCGGATGGAGCAGATGGATCAACGGATGAGAGAGCAGATGGAGTAAATGGCAAAGATGAGAGAAAAGATGGAGCAGATGGCTCAGCTGAGACAGGAGATGGAACAGTTGAAGGGAAGGCTTAAAGAGGACCACCCGCGATCACCAGAACCTTAGATAGTCGAACTCATTATGTTTCAATTACAAACATAAGTTGTTATGTACACTTTAATGTGTTTATTACCAATTTAAACCAATTTACATTCTTTTAACTCTATATTATCATCTAATTTTCTGATTAAACAAATATATATATATATATATATATATACACAAATTAAGTTAGTATGTACAGGTAAGTGAACTCTTGAAAATATGCATTTATCACAAGATGATGAAATGGGTATAATTTCAAACTTATTACCGATGGATTCTTCAATACCGTCGGTAAGGGTAAAAGTATTTACCGACGGACATTAAAATACTGTCGATAATGTCAACTGATTTACATTTGTCGGCGTCCACTGCACCGTCGGTATCACAATGCATTTATCGACGGGTTCATATTTTCGTCGCTACATATTACAACTTCCTAGTCATTGACTTCGACATACCGACGGTTGTTTCGTCGGTTAAGTATACTGACGGACTGCATCCATCGGTGAAGTTTAAAATGCACCGACAGAAACTTTAACCAATTTTTGTCGGTATTTAATACCAATAGATTATTTTCCGTCAATAGACCGTTGTGAATACATTGACGGAAATGACCACCTACTTCCGTCGGTACATAATAGCGACAGCCTTATTAACGACGGTTCCGTCTGTCGTCATATTCCGTCGGTGTTTTTATTTTCTGACGGAAACAACAAGTTTACCGTCGTTAAACGTGATATTTCTTGTAGTGTTTCCTTTATCTCTCCAGACGAGAACATTGATGAGTTTGCAAGCAATAGTGAAAGATAACAACTGGCTTTGGCATCTTGGATTTGGTCATCTGAATTTCAAAGGTTTGAAGTTGTTGGCACATGGTGACTGTCTTCCTCTAATTGATGCCCCCAACAATCCATGCGAAGTTTGTATACTTGGAAACATGGAAGGAGCTATATGGGGCCCAGTGCCCAAAATTTAAAAAAATTAATGAACTCTAAATAACTACATCCTTATATGTATCTATATCTATTAAAAATTAAAAATTTATTTTGGGTAATTTTTAATAGATATAGATACATATAAGGATGTAGTTATTTAGAGTTCAGTGGTGCACTGGACCTTCCAAAATTTAAAAAAATTAAATATTTAGATCCTCTGATCTTAAAGTTTTCGCTCCATCACTGCTTGGAAAGCATCACCAAGACTCATTTCCAATCGAAAAGTCAAGACCGGCAAAGCAATTGTTGGAACTAGTTCATACTGATATATATGGACCAGTAGAGGTAAAATCTGTTGATAACAAAAGGTTTTTTTTTTCAGTTCATGAATGATTTTACTAGAAAATTATGGTTTATTTTATGAATGAAAAATCTGTGGCTTTCAACAAGTTCAATGAATTCTATATAAGGAGGCTTATCAGAAAAGTAAAACATAGTAATAGAGAGAAAGCATTTTATTGTATAAATTATCTCCACTCTTCTTCTCCTACAATAGAAAGCTAAGTAGCCAATTACAGCTAGCTACTTAATTTATTGATTCAATGTCGGCTATGAATATATACATAATTAAGACGACCAAAGTTAATGAAGAAACCAAATACTAGTAAAACAGCAATAAAATAGTACATGCGATAATTATGGAAGATGGTGAGATTCCTCGTAGCTAGACTTGTAAATTCCACGCAGCCGCCTAACTTCTCTAAATTTTCAAGAATTGGTTGGTTGTGGACTGGAATCAATAAAAGTGCCTTTTATGTTTTATACATGTGGTTACATGAACTACACGCCAATCCCTTTGTGTTCAATTTTTGCCGCACGCAGAGTTGCAGAACTAGAGGTACAAATTAAATGAATCCACTTCCCCTTTTCTTCAAGTGTTCTCCTCCAATATAATTTATGCTTTGTTTAATTGACTCCCTTGTGTTACGTTCTTAGCATATTTTGATTTTAAAAAAAATCTAATTTGTTTTATGTTTCCCATTAGATGATCTATTTTATACCATTAAACTTACTTTGTTTTTGCTTTCCATGGCAAGCATTATGAGAGCTTGGTCCTGAAGTGCATCAATTATTTTGGAGTATGATTTACCATTAAACTAAAAGAATTCAAATTTGACAACTATAATGTTGGTATTTATCAATATAAAGTACAAAATTTTTACATGTCTCTCGAAACAAGTTCCCAGAATTGCAACGGTAAGATCTTAATTTTTAATACTAAATAAATAATATTTTTATCAAAAAAATCATATTCAAATTTAATTTACTTTCAAACATGGTATGTGCAGGGATTTCAAAACCGAGAAAAGGGAAGGTTAATAAGAGAGGCTACATGGGTCAATTCAATAAAAACTCCAATCTAATCCGTAATATGATTATTTTGTGACAATGTTATCTCTTAAGGAATTAAGGATAAACACAAGAAAACAAATAAAGTCCTCTCCAAAACCATTGGCCTACCAGTCCTCTAGTGCGCCCACAGTCCCAAACCCAAAAGGTAAAGGCTCATACACACTCATAAAACCAGAAACCGGTCAGCGGTTTCTCCCAAGAGCGGTTTTGGAACACTCTTAAGACCTCCCGAAAACCAGGAGCTTTTAGACTAGTCTGTTCTAAAATTTTGTCTTCGATGTTTTGGTGGGACCCCGCTTTCTCCCATTATATGTGGCGATTCGACCGCCCTCTGACACCAAAACGTGTCTGCCACGCGCTCCTCTCTTCCCCTTCTTGAAATTTGGAATGCTTTGCATGGCCGTTTAACCTTTTATCGCTCCGCCAGCGCCACCCACACCTGTCCCTTACTTTTATATTCCCGTTTTAGCCCTTCTTGGCTTCAAGCAAAAGGACAGCATCGATATATATTATATTATGTGTGTCTTTAATTTTAAGGCTCGAATATCAACTTGTTTACTCTTTGTGAATTTATGATGCTGCTCAACCTCAAACACAAACAAGTCGTATTCGCAATTTATAGCGTTTCGTCCCCAAGAAAAATTAGAACTTTCCATACGTCAAGACAAGAAACAATTTGAGTAGATACAGAAATAATTAGAAGTACAAACTTATTGCATACAGTAATTAATTAGTGCAATGAATTCACTGAGTTTTCTTACTATTAGAAATTTATTTCATAATTATTATCAATTTTTCTACTTAAAATTTAATCATACAAACTTGTAATTATGCACTTCCATTTCTAAAAAATAGCTGATTCGTTTTATTTAGGTTTTCATTTTAATAAAAATGATCTTAATTGAATTTTATTTTTAATTTTTTTGAAAATTATTTTCTTATTAGCTAAATAAATATTAATTAATGTCTACTACTAATAAAAATTATATTTGATATAATTAAAAAGAAAAATAAAAAATCATAAATATAAAAAAAAAACATATGTAGTCCACACCTGCAACCCCCAACATTTTGACTTTGTTGATTGAAGCTAATAAATCGATGTTAGAAACAAATTATCATTACGTTCTTCATGATAAATATTTCTAAATTCTTAGTGTTGGAGAATAGATTTTGTAAAAAAAATTTCAATTTTCAATTATGTATTGATTTATCGATGGTTTTAGGAAAAAAGCGCAAAATGCATAAAATAATATCTGATTATTTCTTGAAGACCTTTTATCCATAAATATTTAAAACTTTATTCAAATATTAGTGTAAATAAAGGATTGAACTTATTCGTTTGCAAAATTCTCAAGTATGAATTAATATTTTATCTCTCCCTATTCATATTCACGAGCTTTACCACTCACACTTGAATTTTGATTGAAACATAATATAGGAAGTGGACACGTAATGTAAATTTAAGTTTAGCTTGAAAAAAAATACATTACTTATAAACACTTGTTAAATTAATTAAAAATTATTTCAAAATATATTAATATTAGATTTATAATTAATTTATTCATAAATTATAATCGGTTGATCTTTTATTTATTATTAATTTAATTCTTAAATAAAATTTCATTCATGTAAACTTTTAATAAATTTAATGTATTCTTGTATAAAAAAAACACGTAAGAAAATCCAAGTTATTTAACATGAAAGAAAGCGATTGGCATTGTATAAAAGGGAGTGGTATATAAATTTTGCAAGTTGAAAAGTAATTTCCACTTTCTTAAGGTTGAATATAAATCCATTATTTTGGAGAAATATGAAAAGAGAGACTATTTATATTGAAGAGGCCATACGAAAGTGAACGCTCAAAAGTTGAAATTCTAATTTCTTTGTTTGTAATATTCGGACAACTTAAAAAGACATCACATCTTTTCTTTACCAAAGTTAAGATGGTGATTAAAAATGTTCGATTTTTTCAAAATAAATAAATACCTTCATTTTCAAACTAATTAATTCCAACTTGTAGTCCACAAGAAAAGAACAAAAAAGGGTCGTAATATTGGTGCAAGAAGAAGGGCAGGTTAAAGAGTGAAAAGGCTGATAATGCGTGTGCATCGGTTACCAAATGGGGATTGGGGAACCCATTTCCTTTACAATATTGAAATCCAATGCAACAGTATCACCCACCGCCAATGGCAACCTAAGAAAGGTCACAGCAATTGGGGAGTGGTTTCCACGCTCCCAAAACTAGCGTGGTAGTGGGCTAAGGATGCTTTGCATACAATCTTTGTCTTTATTTTAAGAGAGTTTGTTTACTGTGGTTTTTGTAATCAGCTGTAATTTAACCCAAAAGTGGTATAATTAAACCCCAAACCAATGCCTCCTTGAATGTGGAAACCAGTATCTTCCTTTTGACGTCCCAAAACAAGTTGCTCTTCCCACTCACCCCCTAAAACCCAGCGGCTTCTTTCCTTCACTCTCTCTACGTATATATACCCTCTCTCTCACACCCTTTCTCTTATTACTCCTCTTTTTCTCTCAAACCCTCCCTCAAAACTTCTCTCTTCCCATACATATCTCCAGGAGTTGGAAACAGATTGTGATCTCTAGCTGAAATGCGGATGAGTTGCAATGGATGTCGGGTTCTACGGAAGGGCTGCAGCGAGAATTGCAGTATCAGACCGTGTTTGCAGTGGATCAAGAGCCCCGAGTCTCAAGCCAACGCTACCGTTTTCCTTGCCAAGTTCTATGGTCGTGCCGGTCTCATGAACCTTATCAACGCTGGCCCCGAACACCTCCGGCCTGGTTAGTTCCCATCTTTTGTATCCCTGCATGTTAATGAATAAGACCAATAAGAGAAGTCTCTCTACAGTTTTATGTGAAAGAATCGAAAATGATAAATTCTTTTGTTGCGTTGTCTACAGCGATCTTCAGGTCTCTGCTTTACGAGGCATGTGGGAGAATAGTTAACCCGATTTATGGGTCGGTGGGGTTGTTATGGTCTGGAAGCTGGCAGCTTTGCCAAGCCGCCGTTGAAGCCGTGCTCAAAGGCGCCCCTATCACTCCGATCAACTCCGAAGCAGCAGCAAATGGCCAGGGCCCGCCGTTGAAAGCTTATGACATACGTCATGTGTCCAAGGATGAGAATTCCGCCGCCTCCAGTGACCCGGCAAGAGTCAAGACTCGGAGCCGGGTGAGGCGGGTTTTGAAACCCAAACCCAGCAAGCCGGGCAATGGGCTTGGGACGGTGGTTGACTCGGCTACTAGGGATGAGTTGACTCGGTCGACGAGCCACGAGTCATCTGTGAGCCATCAGTCGGAGGTAGCAGTGGTGGACGGTGAGAGTAAAGAGACGGAGAGCATGGTGTCAGGGGAAACGGCTGAGGCCACTCTGCTGTTTCGAGCCGAGCCGGAGCCGACAAGGAAAGGGGATCATGGGACCCAACACCAGGTTGCTAACAGTAGCGAAATGGTTGGGGTTGGATTGGAGCTGACTCTAGGACTAGAGCCGGTCTCACGTGAGAATCACGTGGTCCCCGTCAAGAAGAGGAGAATACAGCCGTGTGATGCTGACGCGTGTAAGATGGGGTTGGGTCTTGACTATTCGGGTTGAGTGGTAATGGCCCAAACGGTGCAGTTTGAGCTGCGTAGGCTCGAGATACTTGCTTAATGTCTAGAAGAGATGGCTAACTTTTAGCTCCTTTTGCTTTTAGTTTTGGTTTGATGTAATCTTCCTGTTCTTTTAAGTTTTTTGGGGGTTGGGGAAGGGGTCCTTTTTCAAGTAAAAATAGGAAGGGTGTAAAAAAATCTGGGAGTTACATGCACAGTACATGGTAAGTCAATGCATAGAAGGATCGTTTCTCATGATCAACTAATTCTGGCTGTTTTAATGGATTTTTTTTTTAATTTTTATAAATAGCCTCTCATGGAAGTTCCGATGTGGAGTGTTGGTTCATGTGGGTAGTCAGTAGTGTTTGTTAGACTCAATTGAAAAAAGCGAAGGCGGAGTTTAAATTTGGTTAGTTAATTCTACCAGTTGTAGCTTTGTCTTCAGGTAAAAGTACAATTGAAGGCAGTAATGCGAAAAGAAGAAGTCATACCTAGGGAGGGGGTAGGGTGTTGTGGGGTAAGTGTAAGGTAAGCTGACTGGTGCGGTGTCCTTTATGCCTAGGTTTTCTCTGCCACGTACATTCGCATGCATTCGTTCCCGAGAATGTACCCAGTTTATTGTGCCTATTTCTATGACAGAGCGTGTGTGTGGCAGCTGCGAGCTGCGCCTGCGTTCGTTTGTCTTTAGCTTGGTCAGGCAAAACACTTGCAAGTTTTAGATAATGAAGGTGTTTAGTGGCTACGAATTCCTATGTTTTCAGTCTTCCAAAGTTTTGGCCCATTAAGGATAGATTTAGAGGTATAGTTAGGCCCTAATTTACTCAAATTTAGCACGGTTTGAACACAAAATACGATGGCCGTTTAGGTTCATTCTCAATTATTCACCCAAACATTAATTTTCTATGCAGACTTGTGGCCATTATATGTAGTGTTTATTTTGTATTTTCAGAGAGTTTTCCAGCGTAAGCCAACACACTAAGGCTACAGGAGATTAATCTGACACCTAAAATCAAACAAAAAGGCCCGTGGAATAGCTAGTAACAATATCACATAAATAAAAATTATTATTAAGTGAAGAACACATTTAGTATCAAGATAAGGATAGAAACCCATCGTGGTATAAAATAAATAGATTCATTCACATGTCTAATTCTTACGTAATTTAAGATTATATAATATAAATATTTTAAAATTTTTATATAAAAATATCACAATTCTAATTTGAGCGCCTGAACTTTTAAGTCGTAAAAACCCTTAAGCCTATTTTTACAGATCTTTGAGTTTTGAGGACCAGATTTACCACAAACATCAGTTGTTGTTTTATGAATTTACCACAAACATCAGTTGGTGTCATACATGAGAATTTGAACACGAAAATCAACTCTTTTGATTCCTATCTTATTTTACAACAATGAGAGTCATGGAGAACTCGAGCTCAAAAATTTAAGCATCCAAAAAAAATATCCTTTGTTCAACCTACTGCCTTGACCAATTTGTAAGAGTGAATAAGGTTGTTCGTCTAAGATAGCTTATCCATATATGCTTGGTTTATCTTTGTTGATAAATCGTCGACAACTTGTTTTTGTTTTGATGAATTTTAATATAATATATTTAATAGGGTAGGATAAATATGAGATATTAGATATTACTTGAGCATGATTGATATTTAATTAGAATAATTTATAATTTTAATTAAATTTAAATTTAATTGATATTTAATTAGAATAATTTGTAATTTTAATTAAATTTAAATTAGAATTTAATTTCAATTAAATTACTAAAAACTTTCAAAATTTATTATAAATAGACTTTAGATGAGAAGCTAATCCTTTTTGCTTAATCCTCTCTATAAAAGCTACAGAATTCTCTTAACTTGTTCTGTAGATGTCGTTAGAGGCCGGATATTTATATAAATATTGCAGTTGAGACGAATTGATTTCGAAAGCAGTTCGAAGGATACAACAAGAACATGATCAAGTTTTAAAATAAAGTACGAATTTAAATTAACACTTAATCATAATTTATGTGTTAATTATTTTATAGAATTAAATTTATCTAAATTTTTTAGAAATAAAAAATATAAAAAAATTATAATTATTTAGCAGTGGTATCAAAGTAAAATTTTAATCATATAATTTGATTAAATTTGCTTAATTGTTATTAATTTGATTAAACACAGGAAATTAAGACTGTATGTTTATTATTAATTCAGAAATAGTATCTTGATGTTCTTACTTCCAGAAATTGGCTTCTGGCTCTGGGTAATTTGGTTCGGCGTCTCCTTTGCTTGTTGTGTGGTTCTGAAGACTAAATTTTCATCCCTGCGCTTTTGGTCATATTTGTTCTGAAAATGCATCCCAAGTTCCTTCTCTATTTTTCTACATGTTTTGAATGTGGATTCTGGAAATTTGGGGAATGCTTTGAGTTTGCGATTTCTGGAAGTGCCTAGTGTTTGTTCTGGAATTGGGTTTCGCCACTGATGTTCTTGAAAATTTGGATTTTTGATTGTTTGTTGTTCTGGAATCACTTGTGCGCATTGATGGGTTGAAACCCGCGATGGGCTTGCGTCTGGATCAACCGTGAACCAGTGGCGAGTGGTGTTGCAAATGGTGGAACCAGTCGTGTTGCTAAGGGCGACTGATGCCCATGGATAAGGCAGACGGAGGCTGCAGTGGCACAGGCGACGATGAGAAATGGAGAGAAGACAGACGGCATCGGTAGAAAAACCCTAGCAGCAAAGAGGAGACGCGGGAACGTGTCCGTCTCAGGAAGAAGTATCTTCAACAGTTTACAACTTTACATTCCCACAAACTAACTGCCTCTGGCACGTGCAACACACGCTGCAAACATACTTCATTTTATTTTATTTTATTTTTAAAAATATTTTAAAACCTTGATTTCAATTAAATTAGTTTAATGTAGATTACATTAGTTTATATCCTAATAAAATTTAAAAAGTGTTTTTCCAATTTTTGAAAATTGTTTTCAAAGGATAATTTTTATTAGGAATATTTTTTAAATTTAGTTTAATTTCTCAAGAAGTTGAATTATTAGATTAAATTAATTTTCAAATCACTAATTACAATCAAGAAAAAGTTTTTAATAATTTCATTCATAATTAGATTATGTTAGAAAATATAAATATAATGGGATTAGATTAATTAAGATGAGATCTTAATTTTAAAAATTAAAGTGATTATTTTTCTTAATATGATTAAAATTAAAATTATATTAATTCCTAATTAACTTTAAAAAATTTGTTTTTGAAATTAGAATTAAATAATTTCAATAAGATTGAAATTAATTAATTAGACTCTTTAAAATTAAGAAATTTGTTTTCTTAGGTAATTTAAATTTATTTATTTCAATTTGATTGAGATAAATTTATGATTTATTTGTTTAGAGAATTAATTTTCAATTTATTTATAAATTGTTTCTTTATTTATGAATAATAAGTTTCTTGATTTTTAGAAAAAAAATATTTTTTGATTAAAATTTGAAAAATGTTTTCATTTATTAATTAAGAAAATTTTGTTTTTTAAATGTTTTGAAAATAGTTTTCTAATTTATTAAAGAAAGATTTTCTAATTAAGTAAGAAACCAATATGGAAAGTTATTGAAATTGTGCTTCTGTGCATCCTCAAAATTTATGTTACATGACTAATATTTGAACTAACTTACATGTTGACGCTGATTAGCTTTTAGAACTTTAACTATCTTAAATTAGTGGGTAGTTGGTGCTTGGCACCATCTTGTAAGCGATGCTAGTCAGGTTCTATACTTCTACTTGTTAAACCTTAAATGATTGTGTATAGATGCTGTCTCCTATATATGGAGATGGAATGGAACAAAAATTTAGAGACGGAACAGAACAAAAGTTGGAGACAGTGAGGTGTTTAGTTGTGATGGGCAGAACAGAAAAAAATGTCTCCGTCTCGAGGACAGAAATGTATTTGATTACAGTGGACAGAACATAAAAATTGTATCAATGACGAAAATACCCCTGCTTCTTAATATGATTAGAAATATGTAATTCATTGATAATTTTATTACGAATGATTTGTATTAGTAAAAAAGTTAACAAATAATAATAATAACAATTTAAAAGTTATA
>JAOTAX010000002.1:17325584-17335888 GCA_025629825.1 Erythroxylum guanchezii | reverse complement strand
ATTGTTTATTGTTTGTTACCGAGCTTTATTGCTTACCGACCGACCTAATTGTATACCGAGCTCATTGTAGGTCGCGTGCCGACCGACTTCATTGTTTATTGTTTGTTACTGAGCTCCATTGGTTACCGACCGACCTAATTGTTTACCGAGCCCCAAACTGATTGGAGGTCGCTAGCCGACCGAGCTCTTAATTGCTTACTGAACCGACCGATCTTTGAATTGCTTACTGAACCGACCGATTGTCTGATCGCACTGCTCTAGCACACCACTTCCGCTGGTCACGAGCTCGGACATCACCAACGATGTCGAGTTTGGGTCTAGCGGGTTGGGGTGCTACAACATATGAGTTCACCACTCATCAAGATTGTGGTCCATAATAAGCAAATGCTAAAATGCATGTTTTAAGACTAAAGCAACGACCTACTTTATTCTTGAAAACATACTTGATTCCAGATTCATTTAATAGTGCTATTATCAATAGTCAACTACTATCATGATATGAAATTCATCATTCCCCTGAAGTAAACTCCTTTACTTATATGGAGATAAATCGCAACACTACAGTCTAAACCATAATTAAGCGACCTATTCAAATGTGAATCTATTATTTTAGATTCTTATAATATACATGTTTCCCATACATCTCCACATATATGTATATTACTTACAAAAGAATCTCGGTACCTTATGACTAGATATATAATGCTCATAAAAATCAAACTCTTTTTTTTATTAATAATATATATTTTTATTACAAAACTGTAACTGAAGAAGATAAAGTTACATGTAAATACACTTGATTTCTAGGGCACTATATTTACACAACTTCGACAAAAGGACAAGGTGAGATGTGTTAGGGTAAAGTAGCATGGAAGCCATCAAGATAGTGAAGCAAAATTAACACTCAATGAAACATCAAGCGCATATGCTAACATTCACTCAAAACTGGATACCATCAACTATGTTGAATGCAAAAATTATATTTCATAACTCAAATTCAAACTCTCACACCATAAACCACATGGAGCATAGCCAATTAAAAGGAATCACTTATACAAATATGATATCAATACATTGAAACTATAAGGAGTGATCCTTCAAAGTCAAATCTACCTCTTATACATTATATGCAAATCACCCATTCCATATAACTTTAGGAGGAGAAACCAATCATGAACAACTTTGCAAAACATATGCATTTCCTACTTGATACTTTTATTTAAACATATATTTTTTCCTTTTCCTTTTTTTTCCTTTTCTCGTTTTATTTTTCTCTTTTTCTTTCTTTTTCTTTTCATTTAAAAATTGAAAGAAGCTACATCAACATGGGAATTTCATTGATAAGACATAAAATAACATCCCAATAATTATAACCATCTCACACATATGCACCCCCAGCACTTATACTATTGTACATCCATAATCATTAACAATCAACAAATGCTCCATTAGCTTTAAGGCTTGGGTAGAACATTTGGTTTAATTTAAAGCATGTAATGTGGTTAATATAAAAAGAAAGGCTAACAAAGCTCAAAAGGACTTAACAAAGGAAAACTCAGATCAATGGGTAGGCTATTTGGCTAATATAGCTTGTAAAAACAAAGAATGCCTAATCATTTTCATGTTAATGCGTGTGATAAAAATGTGGTGTTGAATAGAAAATCAAAGCAAAGTCAGAATGTAAATGTCATGAAGGTCATATATGTTTAAAAGACAATAAGAATAATATGGATGTGTCAGTCTAATAAGGCTTAAGATCTCACTGGCTTTTGACTACCATTAGTCACTACTCTTCTAAAGATAATGCACATTGACTAATCAGAAGACCAAAAGTACATGCTAAAGTTGCCATAGATTTTTCTAGTCAATTCACTCTCTAACCATGCCTTCATAGTCCTAGAAGTAATAGAAAAAGAGAAATTGATTGTTTGATTGATTGATTTTCTCTCTCGTTTTGATTGAAAACTTAAAAACATGTAAAATAAACAAACTTAAAAAAATATGCGTATTCTAACAATTACGAAAAATACAAAGAAAAAGAAATTAATTTCTCTTAGGTTGACTCCTAAGAGGTGCCTTTGTTTAGTATCATTGGCTCGACTCCTTGTTTTCCTCATCTCGTGACAAAGTTATGATTTTCAGGTGTCACATGCACGTCCTCCACTTGAGTTTCTTCAGGATAAGACCTCGGTTGATGATCATCCACCTCCAACGTCTTTCTTATCTTCAAACTTCCAATCTCTACTGAGCCCATACACTTTGGAAATATCTCGAATGTCTCTTCACATTTTTCTTCTTCGTTCAATTTCTCTAACCTACTAGGTAAAGGTAAAGAGTCAATCTTAGCAACAATTAGGAACTCAGTATTTACCTTTGAGCTAAAAGATGTATCATTTTCTACTTCAAGCTCCTTCTCCACTTCTTTAACACAAGCACTTCCTTGAGTATTATTCTCAAGATTCTCAAGCTCCTCTTCACTCTGTAAGGCCTCTACAATAATGTCCCTTAGGCACACCTCAGGTTCAGATAGTTGTGCCTCTTTTCTTTATGATGCCAGGTGATTGTAGCTTCTTCCAACTGACCAACCTAGCTTGCTAAGTTTTTGAGTCTAGACGTTGTATCTTGATGGAATTGTATCATATCCTCCTAGAACTATTGTAATTGCAAAGTATTAGTAGCAACAACATTAACTGATTGTTTTACAAGTGTACCTAAGTTTTCCTGCCACTCTAAACCTTAGAAGCTAGACCAAAATTGTCTTTTCTCCTACTAAAATTGTAAAGTGTTAGCAGTGAAATCATTAACTAGTTCTTCTAGAGATGGACTTGAGTCGTAATAAAAAGCTTCTGGTCTATGCGGGAATTACTGTGCATCATGTAAACTATCATGGAAGTAATTCTACTGGTTCTCCCATCCAGAACTAATGTTAGTATGATTATTCCAAACATGGTTATAAGATTAAGAATACGAGTTAAAGAAAAAATTACTTCCATCCATATTTTGTTCACAAATACTAATCAAAAAGTGAAAAAGATCAAGAAATAACTGAAAAGAAACTAATTACAAACAAATATGTACAAAACATCAATTAAAATCAAGAACAAAAACTAAGACACTGCACTTCCCGACAACGATGCCAAAATTGACGTAGCACATCTTAACGCTACTCAAAATAACTAGACCTATAACTGTAGTAGTGGTGAGTCTAGGTCGATCCCACAGAGAGTGTATGTAAAGCTTTTAAAATCAAAATAATCGGTGTTTAAGTTTACAGGGGGTTTGGTTGTTTTCAAATAAAAAAATGAAATGAAACTAAACTAACAAAAAAATTAAATCAAACAACCTAAAAATGATGAGAGTGATGAATTCTTTAGGAACCCTATCATCGGTTCAATCTCGGCCTACACATAGTTGAACATAATTCATTGAATTGTTGTTTTTATACCTCTCTTAGAAACTATTAATCATAGGTTAACAATAAGCTCTATTAACCCCAGTTTTTCCTTAGGTTATGTTTAATTAAGAAGAGCTCGTTAATTAAACCTAACTATCGAACAACCTAGAACAAGCTCTCTAGATTTAACTAAACAGTCGCATTACAAATAAAGAAAACAGATTAATCAAGAAAACAACCACACAAGCTCAGGTCATTAACCTAGGTTATATTATCCCTAATGATTCAAAACCATTAATTGCTACAATTGAATTTCAACATAATAATTATGGATTATATTGAAGATTCTAGCAATGGGTTCTTACATTAAAAAAATCACATATAGCATTCAATCATTCTTACACAATACCCAAACATTAAACATAGGATAATATAATCAATCCCTAAGAGAAACAACAAGAAATAATAAAAGAAATGCTTAATCAGGTTCTTTGGTGTCGATGTCACCTCTAAAATAGCATCGGGAAGCTAGCCCTCCATAGGTCTCCAAAGGAATGGATCTTTGCCCCATCCCTTCTTCAAAATGAGAGCTCACACCCTTGAAATGAAAAACCCAAATGAAAAAATAATGTTTCTATCGACAAAACCATGTTTTAAAGCTAAAAAGTAAGGTTTTTGGGTGAGCTGTCAACATGTCATGTGACACATTTGTCATAGGCATGAGAGCAGATGTTTCTTAAGCCATGGCATATGCTATTCTTCGTTCCTTTTGGCATTTTCGTATCTCCTCTTGCTCTAATCCTTCTTCTTCTTGCTCCATGAAGACAAGTGAGTGTGAATCTCAAGAAGGCTCAAATATTGTGTTTTCGATTCACTTTAAATTATTCGCTTCCGAATTGTACCTAAAATCAAGTATGAACTAAAGTGAGTATCTTAAGCATTTTCATATCATTAATCACTAAGTATTATGGAATAAATGTATAATCAATAAAGCACATATCATAGATTCATTGATTTTTGGCAGCTGTGTTTTTGTATGCTTGGGTAAACAATTGCACGATCCATCCATCTATTCTTTGTTGCTACTATGCGTGTTGTTTTCGGTGATCAACTAAAAAGGTTCATAGCAGATTTTTGTTGAATGACTCTCCAAGATTATGGTTTAATGCAACTGTACACATAGGGGAGTGTTCTATGACTCAAGAGTTCTTTTATTTCTTGTAATTCTTGATTTAATCACTTGAGATATTATTTTCTTCAATTCATTCATTGTTTCAAAATCCTCTATTGTGGTTAGCATGAGGTGGTCATGCTATTAGGTATAAGATAACTTTCAAAGCTGTAAGTATGAGTGGATAACGTCAAGGAGTGAGTGGTGTTGGCCCTATAATAGCCTTATGTAAAACTATTAAACTTGGTGAAAGTTGATTAATCTAGGAGAGGGCCCCATAAATGTAGGTCGTGTGTGTCGAACTACGTTAAAAAATTATATATGTTGATTATTTGCTACACATTAAGCTTTTCTACTTGTGATTAAATTCTTGAAAATTCGTAGTTATTATTCCAACTACTTTCTGATAAGCAACCGTCAGTTTCAGTTTAAAGAAACTACAGTAGAATATAAATCTTGTGGAACTAACACTTTGGGTTTATCAATAGGTATTCGAGCAAGGTTCAACTCATCAAAACTTGGTGTGTCAAATTGGAGTAGATTAGTGTTCCGCACTTATGGCTACTAGAGAAGGAGCGCTAATAACAAAGGCACCGCTACTAGATGGTTCTAACAATCCTGCTTAGAAATCGAGAATGAAAGTGTTTATTCAAGACTCATCCTATGACAACTAATGAAAAGAATGAAGCGGTATATAAAGATCCATTTAAATGGACAAGGGCTGAACAAGAGGGAGCACTCAGTAACTCTCAAGCATTGCGTGTAATTTTCAGTGCTATAGATGAAGGACATTTTAGTATGATATCATCATATGAATTAATAAAAAAAAAAGCATGGGATACATTACAAACCATATATGAGGGATCAAAATAAGTGATTGCATCAATACTTCAAATGTTGTCTACTAGATTTGAAGATCTTAAGATGGAGGAAAGTGAGACTATTGGAGACTTTCATGAGAGACTGTGTGATATTGCCAATCAAGCACATCAATTTAGGAAGAAGTATCCAAATCTAAAACTTGTCAAGAAAAACCTTGAGATCATTACCTCCTAGATTCATACTGAAGATTGTACCTATTGAAGAAGCTCATTATATTAATGAGTTATCTTTAGATAAGGTAAATGAAATTCTTACAAACTTCGAGATGAACCTGTTGAGAGACAAGAGTGAGAAGAAAAAAGGATTGGAATTGCAAGACAAAGTTTCTAAATCTATAAATGATTCAAAAGACAACTCCGATGAAAATGATGATCTGGTGTTGCTAACAAGAAATTTCAATAAATGGTTGAAGAAGGTGAAGAAAGATAGACCTAAGTTTAGGAAAAATGATGGGAGTTCATTAAATAATAACTTCAAACAACAAGCAAAAACTCAAAAAGGTGAAATGAAGGCAAAGAAGATAGAATATTATGAATGTCAAGGTTTCAGACATATGCAAGATGAATGTGCTAAGACTCTTAAAAGGAGAAAAGGGAAGTATTTCATGAAAGTGAATATGGCAGCAAAGAAGAAATTGTGAGTAATAATATTGCATTGGTTTCTTTATATATCGAAAGTCAAATTGCTTTCTTAGTAGCGACTAGTGAAGAAACTGATGTTTCAGTACTAAACTCTAATTCAAATTCTGACGTGACTATAACGACTCATAATTCAGAAAGGAAGATATTTACAAGGCTTATGAATTGATGTATAATAAATGGGTGAAAACGTGCACAAAAAATGAGAAGTTAAAAAGGGAGAATTCAACCATGAAAGATGTCATTCAAGATCTAAAGATGAAGTTATTATGAACAATAGATGACTTGATGAAACAAAGTTAAAGTTGATCAATATAGAGAAAGGAATAAGAATGTTAAATGGTGGCATCGAGAAGCTAGACAAACTGCTGGAAATTGGTTAAAACAAAGGGGAATTTCAAAATGTTCGTTATAAATGTGAATGTTCTCAAATGAATAATAAGCAAAATGGTGAAGTTAGATTTGTCAAAGGAGCAAGATTAATAAGTAAAGAGAAATTTTTAAAAGAAGCCGACATTTTGTGCCTACATGTCACTTTTGTGTTAGAAAGAATCAATTACAAGCCCTTGTGGCTGTTAAATCCATGTGTGCTGCTTCTTACAATGGATGGTACTTTAACAGTGGGTGTTCAAGGCATATGACATGTGAAAGAATTTGATGAATTATAAGAAAGAAACGATAATTGGTAGAGGCACTCTTTGCATGGATGGATTGCCTCATTTGAAAATTGTGCTTCATATGGACAGTTTTAAAGCTAACTTGGTAAGTATTAGCCAGCTTTATGATGATGGGCTGTTAGTCAAGTTCATTAGTGATGAATGCAAGGTGTTAAACAAACAAGGAGAGTGCTTAGTAAGTGACAAAAGATCGGTAGGTAATTGCTAAATATTACATGTTATTACTTTTTGCAATTCAACCATATATGATAATATTAATCTATGGCACCAAAAGTTTGGCCACACCAATTATGATCTCATCAACAAATTGCGCAAATTTGAAGTAGTAAAAGGTTTCCTATGATAGACAAAGATGACAAGACTATTGGTAGCATTTGCCAAATAGGAAAACATATGAGAGTGCCATATAAAAAGGTAAGAAATGATACAACTTCTCATGTATTAGAATTGATTCATATGGATTTGGTAGGCCCAACACAACATGCTAGTATTGGTAGGATGAGGTATTTCTTGACATGTGTTGTTGACTACTTTAGATAAGCTTAGGTAGCTTTCTTAAACGAAAAATTAGATGCATTTGACGCATTATAAAGTTTATGTGTGCGGATTATAAATAAAAAAATATGATGATTCTAAGAATCAGATCCGATCATGGAAGGTATTTTTAGAATACAAGTTTTAACAATTTTTGTGATAGATATGGGATTATGCAAGAAGTTTTTGCAGCTAAAATTTCACAACAAAATGGAGCTACAGAATGGAAGAATCGCACTTTTCAAGATATGGCCAGATCAATGTTGAATGAAAGAAAAATATCAATGAGATTTTAGTTTAAAGGAAAAAATGGCATGTCACATATACAACATAGCTCATCTTAGAAACATCTTGAACAAGACTCCTTATAAATTATAGAAAGAAAAGAAATTGGATGTTGGCAGCTTCCATATGGTTGGCAACAAATGTTACATTCTCAGAGATCCAGAACAATTTGAAAAGTTTGAAAGTAAGAGTGATGAGGGCATCTTCCTTGGATATTCAATCCATAGTAAGGCGTATCGTATGTTCACCTAGAGAACTAAAACAGTGATGGAATTTGTAAATGTTGTTGTAGATGATGTGCACCAAATAATTGATAAGGTGGTAGAAGAGAATCTTCAAAATCTGCTTCACATATCAGAACAGAGACACAATGAAGTTAAAAGCAGAGAATGTTTAGGTCCATAGTTAGGTATTACCTAAAAAGAAACCAATCAGACAAAGGACCAGTCAATTGCTTCTTAGAAAGAAACCAACCAACATCTGATTCTAAAACAAACTTTTATGAATGATAAAGACTCAAGGGAAGATGATTTCAACAAAGTTCCTCCATCAAGAATTAGATAGAGTCACCTTAATGAGAATGTGATTGGTGAGATTCGTGATAAAAGAAAAACAAGAGAAAGAAAAAGAATAGACTATCAAGAACTTGCAAGGCTTATATGCTTCCTCATTTAAATCAAAGAATGTGAAAGAAGCGTTGCAAGATGAATTCTAGGTTGCTGCAATGCAATAAGATTTGGCACAGTTTTCTCAAAATGATGTATATGCCAAGGCCATTGAATGTGAATGTGATTGGAACCAAATGGATGTTTTGCAACAAAACTGAGGAAAAAGGTAATGTAACATGAAAGAAGGCTAGGTTAGTTGCTCAAGATACTCTCAAATTAAAGGCATGTATTTTGAATAAACATTTGCCTCAGTAGCAAGGCTTGAGTGAATTAGACTTCTTTTGGCCATAGCATGTGTGAAAAGATTTAGACTTTATCAAGTGGATGTGAAGATGCGTTCTTGAATGGATTTCTACAAGAAGAAGTATATGTTAAACAATCGAAGGTTCATTGATTCGGTACATGTTATTCACATATTCAAGCTCAAAAAGGATCTTTGCTGTCTCAAGCAAGTGCCAAGGGTTTAGTACGAGAGACTCACCCAATATCTAATCAATTAGGGATATAAACGAGGTAGTGTAGATAAGACTTTATTTCTAAAAAATGCAGATCTGATTTGATGATTGCACAAATTTATGTTAATGATATAGTATTCAGCTCAACTCATCTAAAGATGGTGGAAGGCTTTGTATGATGATGACAAATGAGTTTGAGATGAGTATGGTGGGATAATTGAATTTCTTTTCAGGACTACAAATTAAGCAAGTGAAAGATGGTATCTTCATATCTCAAACCAAATATACAAAGAATTTGGTGAAGACATTTGGGCTTGAAAGCGCATGTCATGCTAAAACACTAATGAATGTCTCAACAAATTTGAATAAAGATGATCATGACAAAAGTGCTAATGTCAGTCTATATAGAAGAATCATTAGGAGTTTCCTTTATCTAATCACGAGTTGACCTTATGTTTGTTGTAGCATGGGAGTGTGTGCACACTATCAATCTAACCCTAAAGAGCTCACTTAATAGTAGTAAAGTGGATCATCAGATACGTAAGTGGTACTTCAGAGTTTAGATTATGGTACTCATATGATTTTACTTGTCATTTAACTAGTTATAATAACGTGGATTGGGCCAAAAATTTATATGACAGAAAAAGCACATATAGGGGTTGTTTCTTTCTTGACAATAATCTAATTTCATGGTATAGTAAGAAACAAAATTCAATGAAGTGTTGTTTCTTTCTTGACGATAATCTAATGTCATAGTATAGTAAGAAACAAAATTCCATCTCATTGTTGACAGTAGAAGCGGAATATATTGCAATCGGTATTTATTGTTCTCAACTTTTGTGGATGAAGCAAACATTGGAAGACTATGGAGTTACTCAAGATGTTTTGACTATTATGTGTGATAATAAGAGTGCTATAGACATCTCCAAAAACCCAATTCAACATTCAAGAACCAAACATATTGATTTGAAGTATCATTTCATTTAAGAGCTAGTAGAGACTAAAGTTGCAGTTCTTTCTTATGTAGCAACTGAGAAGCAACTGGCTAATATTTTTATGAAACCTCTTGACTCCATTAGGTTTGAATCTCTTCAATGGGCACTGGGACTGTGTGCTTTATAATTTTGAAGTATATTGATGTAGTTCATTTAAAAAATCAGAAAATCAAAAAGGGGTTAACCCTAATTTCTATTGTTATTTTTGTTAATTACTATAGCACACCTACCACCCTGCTTTGTTTTTGAAAAATTACTTCCCACCCAAACACCTCTTTCCCCCTTGCTTCATTTTTGCACCCCCACTCCAATGATTCTCTCACCATCACACGCCACTGTTGTTGGGACCCGATCTCGGAACCGGATCCCATCCGGAAACAAAACGGAAACCGAAAAGCGAATTACAAAACCAAATGAACTGATCGGCAAATCGGAGCACAAAATGCGGAAACAAACGAAAGCGGAAACATAATTGGAAATGGAAGGAAATCGAAACGAATTGAAACGAAAATCAGAAACGACAACATAAATCGGATTGCTCGGGATCGAAAGCAAACAAATCAAAAGCGGAACAAAACGAACAAATCGAACGTGGATCCGACATC
>JAOTAX010000002.1:17258328-17275197 GCA_025629825.1 Erythroxylum guanchezii | reverse complement strand
CTGCAATCTTGGAAAATATTTTATTTTGACCGGTTTCCAAGGTCGATTAAATTAATCGAACGACAGAGCCGCGATCAGCATGTGAACTTTCTAGATACATAATTTTCATATACTTTAAACACATTATCAAAATTAGGATAATCAACATATAAATCTTTGATATGATCAAAACCCATCAATTTTGTGCGTAAAATACTCGATAAAGTATGTCTCCTAAATAATATATTAGTAACTATATTCTCCTTATCTAGCTTATATTTCACTCCTTAAGGAAAATTTAAATTAAACTCGACCCACTTGTCTTCTCTCTTACTCAACCTACTTTGACTTTAAATATAATTTAATAATTTATTGTTTTTTTGTATTACAAACTCCTTAGGCCATAAGTAATGTTGCCAAGCCTCTAATGCTCTCACAAATTCATACATCTCTTTATCATAGGATGGGTAGTTTAAGTTTGCCCCACTAAGTTGCTCACTAAAGTATATTATTAGTTGCTTATTTTACGTAAAAAAAAAATTGCCTCAATTCCTACACTTAAACTTCATAGTATTACAAAGGTGAACATAAGATATCAAGTGTCAGCCATACCACTTAGGAGTGCCAAAACACTTAATACTGAAGTTACTATTATGGAGGAAGTTATGAAGGAA
The DNA here is from genome assembly GCA_025629825.1 of Erythroxylum guanchezii. Taxonomy (NCBI): domain Eukaryota; kingdom Viridiplantae; phylum Streptophyta; class Magnoliopsida; order Malpighiales; family Erythroxylaceae; genus Erythroxylum; species Erythroxylum guanchezii. The sequence goes on along the minus strand of JAOTAX010000002.1, from coordinate 17,274,544 downwards.
AAAGTCTTAAAGAAACATATATAAAGGAGCCAGGGAAGAAAGTTATCGAGGAATTGTCGATAGTCACATTATATAAGGAGTGATTTGCCATTTGGCAAGAAAAGCTACCTCAAGCAATCAATGATCCATGGAGTTTTATTATTCCTTGCAATATTGGTAGTTTATTAATAACAAGGAAGAATTAGATTTATGCCATATAATCATATTCTATTATAGCATATGGCATACGTGAGAGTTATTAAGCCTTTGGTCCTAAAGAAGAATGTGAGAAAGACTTTAATTATGAATCTAGGATGAACGCCTTGACTAAGAAGTCTAAGTAAAAACCTTCTAAGGAAGTCCTTATTTAGAGGCAACCCCAACATTCTAATTTTATTTTTAATTTAATTTCTTAGTTTTAGTTTTCGACTAATGTTTTTTTATTTCATTTGTAGGTACTCTTCTAGAATTTTAGGATTTTATCTCACCAACTTTGTGTAGATTTAAGGGAGACTTCTCTAGCTTCATTGTCTTATTTAATTGAAATTAAGGACAATATCAAGTTTAAGTATAGGGAATCAATATAAGAGAATATATTTTTTTTAGTTTCTATGTTTAATGTGTTTTATATTTGAATTTTTATGTTCATTTAGTTTTGTGTTTAAGTTCTCATCAATTACTTTAGGTTAACAATATGAATGTATACATAATTATATGTTGAGATTGATTGTTTAAAATTAGGTTCACAATGTTATTAAGGGGTAAAAGATATAAACATCCCTTTTTGTTTGAAAAACCTTAGAAAAATCCCCATGATCTTTACAATTATTGAAAAAAATACCTTCTAGTTTTTAGTTTTCGGAAAAAAAAACCCTCCATACACTTCAATTAAAACATAAAAATGAAGCACATGTGTCTAATCAAATGTTACATGATTATTTAACTCAACTCTTAAATTCGAACCAAACTAATTAAATGTGACTCAAATTAATTATTAATTATAATTATCCTAAATTATTAATTTAAGTTGAATTTAATTAGTTTAAGTTGATTTTAGAGCTAAGATAGGTTACCATTGTTAAGTCAAGAAGACTTCACTTCACCATTAATTTCGATGACAATCAAATAATAATAATCATAGAAGTGTACGAACTGTTTTGATGAGTTTGATAAGTGCGCAGAAAAATGTAAGTGACACAAATCGTCAACTTAAGATGATACATACTCAACCCCAAAAGATACATGGTCAAACCCAGACGATACTTCAAACTCAAGACGGTCAACACAAGAAGAACAAGATGGTTAACACAAGAAGATCAAGACGGTCAACATAAGAAGATACAGAAGGTCAACATAAGAAGACACAAAAGGTCAACTCAAGACGATACTTAAAAGTTGATTACGACAAAGCGTCTTAGATAGACCAGATGAGAGCGCGACACCAGAAGAAAGCATAACACCAAAAGAAGCATAGTACCAGACGATGCAAATGAAAAATATTCTAGAACGTCAGTCAGTTAGTTAGTTAGAGTTAGTTACAGACTCAAATAATAACGGTTTCTAGAAGATTCAAGAAGCAGTTTTCTCAAGAAGACAGATGAAGACTTAGGTTATAAATACTAGGTATAGTCGTAAACAAAAGAGAGAACATTTTTACTACGAGATACAATACAAAAGAGAGAAAATCTGATTGTACAATACTTAGAGAAACTCTGTATTCAAGTGTGAAAGAAAGAGAGCAAATACATCTGTAACGTGAAGCTCAAACAATATCTTTCTAAGAGAAAGAAAGGCTAGAGCCTGGAGAGGCTAAGAAAGCAGATAAAGAATACTTTGTGAGAGACACCTGAAGAGGCTTTGCAAGTGTAGAAAGAATACTTGTAACATTGAAGAGTATAGTGAAATCTCAGACAAACTCTGAGGACTAGACATAGCCCAAGGTTAAGGGTAAACTAGTATAAAATGACGGTGTCTATTCTCTAGCCCTTATCTTTTAATTTTCTTGTTGTTAGAAGAGTAGATAATAATTTTTGTGATTGCATTACTCATCGACTTCAGAGAATTGTTTTTGTGATCATCTGAATTTGACAAAGAAGTTTAAGAAATTTTTAAAGATTAATATCCTTGAAGATTTTAGACAATTCAACCCCCCTTCTTATATATTCTATATATTATATGTGAGTTCTATATTAACAAGTGATTTACTTCAGTTGGTATCAGAGCAAGGTTTCCAAGAAACAATGTTACAAAGTGAGGACAAAGATCCATGGCTGAATCACATGTCGTTACAGCTGAAGATGCCTCAGTCACAAGACCCCCTGCATTCAGTGGTGAAGACTATCATTATTGGAAGGACAAGATACGACTCTTTATAGAATCCACACATATTGCTCTTTGGGATATTATTAAAAATGGACCATATACACCAACAGACAATGAAGGGAATAGCATCTCTCATGACCAATGGACAATTGATCAGAAAGCTCACTTTCAGTTAAATTCAAAAGCCAAGTTCTTTTTAAGTTATGCTCTAAGCAGAAGTGAATATGATAAGGTTCATGGATTTAATCTGCAAAGGAAATGTGGGATACATTAGCCATTGCACATGAAGGCACAAATTAGGTGAAAGAGTCCAAGGTTAGTATTCTTGTCGTGAAAGAGTCCGAGATTAGTATTCTTGTTCATCAGTATGAGCTATTCAAGATGAAAGATGATGAGACTATCAATCAGATGTTTGGACGATTCCAAGCAATTCTTAACAGACGTAAAGCTCTAGGGAGAATCTACGAAAGTCAAGATTATGTCAGAAAGATTCTCAAGAGTCTTCCAAAAAGCTGGAGACCCAAAGTAACAGCAATACAAGAAGCCAAGGATTTAAATAAGCTAAAGCTAGATGAATTGCTTGGTTCATTGAAAATTCATGAAGTAGAGTTTGATGCAGAAAATAAACCTAGAAGGGATAAATCTATTGCATTAAAGGCTAGTCAGAAGAATCAGAAGATTCAAAAAAATAGAAGCACATCTTCAAAAGCATTAAAGATTAAAGAAATCAAAAAAGATGATCATAGTGAATCTGATCAAGATTCAAGTGAAGATCATGATGAACTATCCTTCATTTCAAAAAAGATTAGAAGGATGTGGAAAAATAAATCAAAGGGAAATAAAGACTTCTCGTTTAAGAAGAATAGCAAAGACGATTCAAAGAATGAGAAAAGTTCTATCGTCTACTATGAGTGCAATATACCAAGACATTACAAGTGTGAATGCTTGTTGCTTAATAGAAAACAGGGAAAAAAAGTAAAGAAAACAGAAAGAGCATGATGGCAACATAGGAAGATCTAGATTCGTCTGAATCTGAATCCGACTCAGAAACATTAGAACAAGCAAATATATGTTTGGTAGCTGAGACGGAATGTGATGATGAGGTAATTTCTAACTTTAATGATCTTCAGGATGCGTATTTAGAATTGTTAGAAGATTCACATGCTATTTTAAAATAATATAGGATATTAAAAAGGAAAATTGCTGAAAGTTTGAAGAACACGGAACTTTTAGAAAAAGAAAACGTCTACCTTAAGAAACAAGTAGACAATATGAAAAAGAAAGTAATTGTAGATAGATCTACTGAAACAACTGATTAACAGTCTCTCAGTAGATTTATCAACATTTACTGAAAGTACAAAAAGGATGAATGATATGATTAGAAGATATAAATATCCAAATGATAATAGTGTTTTAGGTTTTGATAATAGTAATGTTCATCATAATAAGAGTTTTGCTCCTAATAAAAAGAAAAGGAAATAATATTCTTATTACTTGACGAAAACTATAAGGCTAACCCCAATGGACCCAAGAAATATGGGTACCTAAGAAGGATATAATATATACTGTAGATCTCCTTTCTTGGAAAAAGTAATCAGCACCAACGGTACTTGGACAGTGGCTACTCGCGAAATATGATGGGAAGAACAAGGTCTATGTTTAAGCAAGGAGGATCAGTAACTTTTGGAGATAACCAGCAGGACAAAATAGTTGGAATCGGCAAAATTGGTAAAGATTCTTTCTCGTTTATTGATAATGTTATGCTAGTTGAAGGCTTAAAGCATAATCTAATTAGTGTAAGTCAATTATATGATTCTGGTTTTGAAGTATCCTTTAATCAAAATTCTTATGTAGTCAAAAACAAGGACGATTTCATATTCTTTTCTACCAAGAGACGAAATAATCTCTATAAAATTAACTTAGACGATTTAAAAAGTCAAAATATTTCATGTCTTATATCAACAGATGAGGAAAAACTGATTTGGCACAAAAATCTAGGACATGCTAGTTTTAAACATATTTCCAAGTTAGTTAGACATGATTTGGTAAGAGGATTACCAAAGATGAGTTTTAACAAAGATATCTTTTGTGAGAGTTGTCAAAAAGGAAAACAAGTTAAAACATCTTTTTCATCTAAAAATGTTTTCACTTCGTCTAGACCTCTAAAGCTGTTACATATAGATTTGTTTGGTCCTACCAGAACACTAAGTCTAAGCGGAAAGAAGTATGGTCTCATAATTATTGATGACTTCACTAGATTTTTTTGGATATTGTTTTTATCACATAAAGATGAATCTCTTAAATGCTTTAAGGTTTAATCCAAAAAGTTACAAAATGAAAAAGGAATTTCTATTGCTAGAATTAGGAGTGATTATGTGGAGAATTTGAAAACGAAAAATTCAGAATGTTTTGTGATAAGAATGGAATTTTCCATAATTTCTCTGCTCCTAGAACTCCTCAACAGAATGGAGTTGTAGAGAGAAAGAACAGGACGATTCAGGAAATGGCAAGGACTATGCTATGTGAAATGAATCTTCCTAAGTATTTTTAGGTAGAAGCTGTAAATATAGCTTGTTATATTCAAAATAAAGTGTTTTTGTGACCTATTTTAAATAAAAATCCATATGAGTTATGGAAAGGAAGAAAGCCAAATATATCTTACTTCCATCCTTTTGGTTGCAAATGTACTATATTGAATATAAAAGAAAAGTTGGATAAATTTGATTATAAGATCAATTCAGGAATTTTTCTAGGATATTCGATTACTTCTAAAGCTTATAGAGTTTATAATCTTGTTTCTAAATCTGTTGAAGAGTCTATGAATGTAAAATTTGATGATGATTCTCATCTAGATAGAAGAGACGATTATAATAATGAAACTCTATCTGCTCCTTTAGACAATAATCTAGACACGTCACCACCAGACGATCCACCTGATAAGGTAGAAGATGTCTCTGAAAACTTTAGTCTGAGAATAGACTAGAAGTATAAATCTTCTCACCCAGAAAACCTGATTATAGGAGAAACATCAGAAGGAGTGAGAACTAGTTCTAAATTTAAAAGAGAGGCAAATGTAGCTTTTGTTTCTAAATTAGAACCTAATAAATTTGATGAAGCTCTTCAAGACGAAGCTTGGATTTTATCCATGCAAGAGGAGTTAAATCAATTTACAAGGAAAAAAGTTTGGTCGTTAGTTCCTAGACCATCCCACAAGTCTATCATAGGAACCAGATGGTATTCAAAAATAAACTAGATGAATCAGGAAGGGTAAACCGTAACAGAGCTAGATTAGTAGCTCAAGACTATAATCAACCAGAAGGAATAGGCTATAATGAAACATATGCTCCTGTAGCTAAACTAGAAGCTATTAGGATATTACTTGCATATATTGTTTGTCATGAGATAAAACTGTTTCAAATGGATGTGAAAAGTGCTTTTTAAAATTGTTTTATAGATGAAGAAGTTTATGTAAAGCAACACCCTGGTTTTGAAAATACAAATAAACCAGAATATATCTATAGACTTTATTAAAACCTCGTGCTTGGTATGATCATATGAGTTCGTTTTTGATTAAAAATGACTTTATTAGAGGTCAAGTAGATAAGACCTTGTTTAAAAAAATATTAAAAATGGTTTTATAGTTGTACAAATATATGTAGATGATAATATTTTTGGTGCAACTTCTAAGAAGTTATGTTCGAGTTTTGACAATCTTATGAAAAATGAATTTGAAATGAGTATGATGGGTGAATTGAAATTCTTTCTTGGTTTACAAAGTAAACAAACTGAAGAAAAGATTTTTATTCATCAACAAAACTATATCAAAGAACTTTTAGTAAAATATAAAATGGAGAGGGTCAAACCAATGTCAACTCCTATGCACCCTTCAATCCTCTTATCTAAGGATGAAGCTGGTAAGAAGATTGATTAATCTCTTTTTAGAGGAATTATTGGTTCTTTGCTTTACCTAACTGCAAGCAGGCCTAATATATTATTTAGTGTTTGTTTGTGTGTAAGATTTCAAGCATATCCTAGAGAATCTCATTATATTGCTGTCAAACGAATATTGAGATACTTGGCAGGTTCTACTGATCTTTGTTTAATGTATGAGAAAGGTGAAGATTTCAGGTTAATTGGCTACTGTGATGCTGATTATGCTAGAGATAGGATTAATAGAAAGAGTACAAGTGGAGGTTGTCACTTTCTTGGTCATAATCTAATTCCTTGGTCAAGCAAGAGACAAAGTTCAATTGCTCTATCTACTGCAGAAGTTGAATACATGTCAGCTACAAGCTGTTGTTCATAGACGTTATGGATTAAGTATCAGTTAGAAGATTATTCTATCTAAGAAGGTCATATTCCAATTTTCTGTGACAAAAAAAGTGCTATTAATCTCTCAAAGAATCCAATATAACACTCGAGGGCAAAGCATATTAAAGTTAGACATCATTTTATAAGAGACTATGTACAAAGAAAGATTATTAATTTACAATTTGTTGAGATGAATCAACAATGAGCGGATATCTTCACTAAACCATTAAGTGAAGATAGATTCAAGGAAATCAGATGAAACTTAAATATGGTAATGTTAAATGATCATTCGTCTAACACGTCATAACCCAGACGATTCGTACCGAAGAAGATGAAAAATCGCAAGTTTTCAAGTAAATAGTAACGGTAAGTTGCAAACGGTAACTTTTCAAGAGTATGTATAATAAGGAAATCTTCTCAAGATTCTAAAATACCTTACACTCTAGAATTTTCTTGAAAAACCTTGAAACCGACTTGTTTAGTGCTCTCAACAAAGATGACTCAATACTTTTTTCTAAACTTCAAGTTCCTCTCATTTCATATTCTTATCTTTAGATACTAACCTCGTTATGTTAAGCGAAATACATTTGTGTGTTTAGTGTGTATTTGTTACATATCAAAATGGAGAAATCTCTTATCTATGGGAGACACATTGATTTCAATTTCTTGAAGAAAATGATAAAGTCTAAAGGAGATTATTATAGCTCTTTACCTTACGGAATGTTGTTGACAAGATTCTTCAGAGAATCTGGAATCCTACTTGATAGAGGAAATAAAGTCAGGATGAATATTAAGAGTGTTATTAATGCCTCTACTATTCACAAAATGGGAATCAAGATTAAAGCTAAAGTGCATATAGGTTCTACACCGAAAACAAAGTCTAAGGGGGTGCTTATAGTAAGATGAAGCAGGAGTGAAAGCAGAAGAAAAGGCCGAACAATCATCTGATGTGCCAATACAAGTCAAGACGATTCTACAGAGGGAGGAAAGCAAGGTTCAACAATTAGCTCATCAAGTGTCTTTGAAGAGGAAGGCTGAGACGCTCCAATCAGAAAAGCCCAAACAGCCAAGAAGGTCACCAAGATTATTGACCTTATGACAACAAGAACAGAAGAAGCAGAAAGTTCTGATTCTTGGTGGAGATTTTGAGAAGCAAGAACAACGACAGTAGCCTATCAAATAAATTGTCTCTATTCTATAAATTCAATCAGCACAATCATCTGGAGAGACAAAGATAAAAAGGAAGTTAGTATTTGAGAAGAAGCAGCCTCAACAACAAATCTCTTCCAAGTTAGTAGAAGAACAGAAGAAGATGAAGCTTACTCAAAAAAAGGTTTCTTCATCTGATGTTCCATAGAAGGCACAGACAGTTGAACACCAGTTAGTACCTTACAATCCTTCTGAACCAATCAAGAAAAAAGGATTTAAAAATGAAGGTTATAGAAGAATCAGTACCTGATTGAAACAGAAGTTCAATTATTATCAGAGAACCTTCTAAACAGACAGTCAAGGTACAAGTTGAGCCTATACCAATAAACGATCAAATAATACATCTTCTTAGTCATGAAGAATGAAGACTATATAGTATTCTGCAAGATGAAAAGTCAGAACCATATCTAATGAAGATTTCAAAAGATCGTTATACAATCTATCCAATTACAAGTAGAACAACAATAAAAATTGTACCAGATGTATAATCAAGACGTTCAACCCCCGTAATAAACGAAGAAAAAGGGAAGAAGAAGATGTTTCATGAAGGGCATGAAGATGATCTCACTGCAGAACAGATTCAAGTGGCTGTGAAAAACATAGACAATGCATGTTATGCAGCTTAACCTGCAGGTGTCTATGTGTCACATCACATATCAAGGGCATTAGGGAGTCAATTTGGAGTTTCTACCAACGATGAAAGTTTCAAGGTAGTTAGCACTATGACAGAAGGAAGGTACAGGAGTATCACAATATAAGGTATCAATTTCAATTTAGAAATCTTTATCCATTTAATCATGCATTTTAGACCCTTAGGTTTCATACCTTCAGTCAAAAATGTGTTACATCTTCTTGGGCAACCAATTCTCAAACTACCCAGACCTGCTGATCTTGATCTTTCAGAAGGAAAACAAACCTTCAAATTACCCTCAATCAAAATCATAGAGTTAGACGTTTCACCTAGACAACCATCTGTTGTTGAGCACCTTCATCCACTTAGTGAAATACAGCAAGATCCTATTGTTAATTCGGAGTTCTTAAAGCATTTCATCAATTAGACTAAAGCTAGTCACAAGTAAAAGGAAGTTCAAGAAGCATTAGCAAAAAATATTGAGGAAATTCATATTAAGGTTGATGAACTGGGTGATTCAATGGGTGATCTTCATGAGGACATAACACTTCTACGTGTTTCTATTGAACAAGACCTCAAGACAATCCGCACTGATATTCAACACATTATTTTGAAATTTTGAAGCATCTAATAAATTATGTTTTTGATTAATAACAAATAGGGGGAGAAGAGGAGAAAAGGGAGAAAAGTGGAAAATATTAGAAAGCATTGTATATCTTATTACTTTGGTTGTTATTCGTCTGTACATTATTTGTTTACTCGTTTGAATATTATTTTATCTTCTAGATATTATGATTATTTGTTATCATCAAAAAGGGGGAGATTGTTAAGTTAAGAAGACTTCACTTCACTATTAATTTTGATGACAATCAAATAATAATAATCATAGAAATGTGTGAACTGTTTTGATAAATTTGTTAAGTACGCAGAAAAATGTAGGTGGCACAAAGCGTCAACTTAAGACGATACATAGTCAACCCTAGAAGATACATGGTCAAACCTAGACGATACTTCAAACTCAAGACGGTTAATGCAAGAAGATCAAGATGGTCAACATAAGAAGATCAAGACAGACAACATAAGAAGATACAGAAGGTCAACATTAGAAGATACAGAAGGTTAACATAAGAAGATACAAAAGGTCAACTCAAAACGATACTTAAAAGTTTATTGCGACAAAGCGTCTTAAATAGACCAGACGAAAGCTCGACATCAGACCAAAGCGCGACACAAGAAGAATCATATTACCAGACGATGCAAATGAAAAAGATTTTAGAACTTCAATCAGTTAGTTAGTTGGAGTTAGTTACAGGACTCAACTAATAACGGTTTCTAGAAGATTCAAAAAGCAGTTTTCTCAAGAAGACAGTTGAAGACTTAGGTTATAAATACTAGGTATAGTCGTAAGCAAAATAGAGAACAGTTTTACTACGAGATACAATACAAAAGAGATAAAATCTGATTGTATAATACTTAGAAAAAACTCTGTATTCAAGTGTGAAAGAAAGAGAGCAAATACATCTGTAACGTGAAGCTCAAACAATATATTTCCAAGAGAAAGAAAGGCTAGAGCCTGGAGAGGCTAAGAAAGCAGATAAAGAATACTTTGTGAGAGAGACCTGAAGAGGCTCTGCAAGTGTAGAAAGAATACTTGTAAAGTTAAAGAGTATAGTGAAATCTTAGACAAACTCTGAGGACTGGATGTAACCTAAGGTTAAGGGTGAACCAGTATAAAATCGCGGCGTCTATTCTCTAACCCTTATCTTTTAATTTTCTTGTTGTTAGAAGAGTAGATAATAATTTTTGTGATTGCATTACTCATCGACTTAAGAGAATTGTTTTTGTGGTCATCTAAATTTGACAAAGAAATTCAAGAAATTTTTAAAGATTAATATCCTTGAAGATTTTAAACAATTCAACCCCGCTTCTTGTGTATTCTAAATATTATACGTGATTTCTATATTAACAAGTGATTTACTTCAACCATATTAATGACATGTAATTAGTCCATGTATGCTATTCATACTACATATATTTTATCATTATTTTTTAATTAAAGTCTAAAGGATGGATTTTTTTCGGAAAATCAAAGACTAGAAGTATTTTTTCAATTTTAAAAATCAAGATTTTTTCTAAGATTTCTCAAACCATAGGAGAGGTTTACGTCTTTTACCATATTATTAAGTGATATTAATGTGAACTTGACTTTGTGAATGCAATGAAATTGAATTTATTAGATTAAGATGCTTTGATTTGACTTGAGTGATCTTGTCAAAATTTGAGCTTGTATGTAAATTTTTTCTTTCAAATATGGATATCTTTTTTATTTTGAATTTCTAAAACATGAATTTAATCTTTTTAAGATTACATGTAAGATATATATAAACATTAAAATAATAAAGAATTTAAGATTTATATTTTTGCCGAATTTCCTACCTTTTTTATACGTTTTTCTATTAGTGAGCCTTTTTAAGCATATTATAAGCCTTTTTTGTGACCCTTTTCCTAAATCACCTTAGCCTAAAAGGAAAAAAGTAATCACACCCTTATTCACAATTAGTAGAACTTTTACTTGCAATTTGTTATTGGGTATATGTATAAAAAAACAAATGTGGGAGATGGTGATGTGTATAAAGTAGCAATGTGGAAGGGAAATTCATACCAACTAAAATAAAAAGGAAACTATTAAAAATTGATTGGTATGGTTTTCGTGTATTTTATTAAAAAAAGGGAATAATGGATTATTACATGATAAAGGAAGAGTTAATGGCTTTTTTTCCATCATATTTCTATATTTACTTACTTTACTTCAATTTTATAAGAAGACTATAAGTGGACCTCATTAAAATTTTAAACATTTATATGAATAAGTGACATCTTTATGATAAAATTGTCAAACTAAAGTATTTGGGCTCGATGAAGGAGGTAGAATAGTATTTACATTGCTTTTTTGTATAATAATTTATTTAAAAAGTATTATGTAGCTTAAATATGTATATGTTGTATTATTAATTATGAAATTAACTAAGAAATGTAGGTTCATGCTTATGGCTATTATTCCAATAAACCCTCACAAGACTATACCTTGTCTACTAGGAACACCTATAGGTTTAAAGGTTTGTTACATATGCTAAATTCGATCATATACCTCTGAAAGTGGAATCCTTTCTTGTTTTAGTTAGCTAAGGTTAATTGTTGTCAATTGCTTAAGGACAAGCAATAAGTTAAGTGTTGAGGAATTTGATATTTCCATATTTTACATGTTGTTAGGGTTTAAATTATTGTAATTTGGCATATTTATGGTGTGTTTTATATGGAGTTATATGATATTCTCTTATATTTGATTAAATAATTTATTGGTGATTATTTAAGGAAAATTTTGGATTTAATTGCATTATTATCTATAGTTATCAAATGAAGGTGAAATTGGAATCAATTAGAAGTTAACATTATAGGCAATAACTTTATAAAAGGCATCAGAGATCTATTTAATCTCAAAGATGTGAAACACTTAACAAAAAGTGGATAATTAGTTAACGCAATTCTAGAACACATATCCATATTGGACCCATGTTGGTTGTGTTAGTTCTCCAAAAGCAAAGTGACACTAAACATAAAGCAAAGTTAGCATCAGACTCATCATATTTTCACCCATAAAATTAGAAAAAATATTGCTACAAATATGAAACTATAGCAAGCATCATTCTCGTGATTTGTAGTCTAAAAATTCATGGATTACAAATTTAATCACTTTGGGACTTTTTACATAACCTTGAATTATAATATTCTTATTAGAGTTCTTTATAGGGGAACTTTGGAGGCTAATGACAACCTCTTCTATCATATAGCTATTACTTTTAGGGGTTTCTTATTATCAAGGATGGAGTAGGAGTAATATTAAAGGGGAATCATGACAACTCTTCTAATTTTTTCTTCCTTTCTTTCTTTCATGTTAAGATTATTATATTTTCTTTTGTTTTTGTTATATTAAGTAGTTAAATCCTCAGTTACAATTAGGGATGTAGCTTGTGGTGGATCTTTTAATTTTAAATTCATGACGGAATATGTTTTGGTTGAATTTATTCTCTTTGATTTTATGTATTAAGTTTGTCACTATCATAGATTTAATCTTAAAGATTGTATAAAGAATTGAGTGGTTAAGTATGATCTATTTACTAGGAGAATAAACATTCTAGATCTATATAAAAAAATTATCCTAGATTAGGGTGATTACTAAATAGATTAACTATGTTTAATGAATTTGATTAGGTCAAATTTCCATCTAGAGGTAGTAATTACCTAATTAGATATACTTAAGTGGCCCAAGAAAGAGCATAGATACATTAAGTTAATTATTTTTTAACCATGATAATTAACTTGCATAATAATTAGAATTTTATATAAGTAAACTTTGAAACCCTAACATTTGTCTCATTAATTTCTTTTCACTAATTAATGGTCTTACCTTTATTAATTTTTATTTTATTTAGTTTAATTATAAAATTATGATTAATAAGTATATTAGTATAGTCTTTATAGGATTGACACTTTGACATGTTCTAGTTTTAATTACTGTCTAAATTGATTTCGCACAATTGTAGATAAAATCGATCACTCTCTCTTTAGTAATTACCTCACTTAATTCCTACATTGCTTTTTTTTTACTATTTCAGTCAAAGGTGCAACAATTATGCTAAATTCCCTAACAAAACACCTATATAAACTGTTTAAACAATGGAAACTTTTAAAATCATTCATGGCTTTGGTGTTAGTCACTCTCTAAACTTTATTCTCATCTACTTATAAACCATTTGAACTCATCATATAAGTAAGAAATACAATGTATTTAGTGCAAAAAAACACTTTTTAAAATTAGCATACAACTTTTCTTACCTAACCATATACAAAACCTTTTCTAAATGTTCAATATTCTTATCAAAGTTCTTACTATTTAGAATTTATAATTTAAGCTTTTTCATTAACTACATTACCTTTCTATGTCTTAAGTGTCAGAAAATTGAGGTAAGATTTGATCCCTTGTGTAACAAGATAAATATAAAACATTTTTATTTTGATTTCTTAAAAGCCAAGATCACTTTAAACATTATAAAATGATTAATATATAAATTATAATAAAGCATGATTCTTAATTCATATCAAATTTATAAGTTTGATCTTTTTCTTTTCATTTCCATCAAACTGTTTCTAAAATCGGCTCATCTCAACCACTATAGCCACACAAGTGTCTAGCTTTTGATGGTATCTATAAAATATATTAGGAAAACTCTATAATTGTTATAGAGGGGGTTAACACAGAGTGCTAGCTCCCTTAGATCTTGATGTTATTTATAATATGCTTTGGACATATTAGTAATTTAATTGAAATAAAAATAAAATTTAATTGAAATTATAATTAAATATAATTAAATGTCGATTATTTTCAAATAAGATATAATATCTCATATTGATCATTATATATTAAATATATCATATTTAATTGTAAAGTTTTCCTAACTTTAACTAGAAGATGCTTTGGTGTTTTAATTTACTACATCTAAAAGGAGAGAAACAATAGACTCTATAGAGCCACTTCTCAAAACAAGGAACTTATATACTAGAGGATTCTCTTGCATGTTAGACTATCCACACCTGCTAACATCATACATATTACTTTAGGTAATGGAATGAGAGAAAGATAGGGGATCTAGAATGTTCACACTTATAGTTTGACCACTTGTCCCTTCAGTTCGTTGGTACTTTTGGAATCATTTTGATCTTGTATGATTTTGGAACATAGGCTCCTCCTGAACATCTTGTAAATTGTCTGCTCTATATTAATTCAATTACTAAATTTTAAAAATATTAAAAATATGTCTAACTTAATTAAAAATACTTTTTCTCTCTTCAACCGTTCTTTGTGTATAACTTATTAGGGTCCTACATATGTTGTCAATGGATACAAATTATAATCCAAAATCATATTTTAGATTATATAAATTTAATTATTTAAATTTATCTTTAATTCTCCAATTAAACAATTTATATCCATTGCTCAAGATTGACATTTAGCAACTCATCATGACCACTGAAATACTTAAGAATGTTAAAGTAGTTTTGACTAACCTTTCCATGAATTAATTTTTTGTATAATTCGATCTTTTTGTAATATTCCAATTAGAGAAAAAATATGAAATCAATGTCTATTCTATTTGAGTCCAATCATGTTAGTTCTCCACCATTAGCAATTGATTCAATTAGTGACATTTGCACCATTTTCAAAGTATCATTCCATTTTGACTAAAGATTTCCTAAATCAATACTAATCAAAAACAATGGAATATTCTCTCCAATCACTTTAGAGTAATGAATCATGTATTGATCACTTAATTAACTACATGAAGTTTATACTATATCCAATGACTACTGACTAAGCTAACTTTGACTAGAATAGGTTATAAGTAGTATAAAAAATATAGCAATCCCTATATGAGATAACTTTGAAGATCTCAAGTCAAATGATTAGTTATATAATTATCATAATAAGAATTTCTATAGGCATACACGTAATTCTCAAAATGTAATTCTCATATGGGTTAATCCAATGAACTTGTTCTTTAACAAGCACCTACATGTTTGTTTAACTATCTTCATACTTTAGTTTATAAGATTGACTAATTCATTCATAAGGAAAAAACATAATATGTGCTTGTCTTTTTGCGCTCTATTAATTTTCGATCTCAATAGAACAACAACTAATAACAACTTATGGATTATACACAAATTGAATATATAATAATTTCGTTTACAATATATATTTATATCGGTGACGTTATCTTATACATCTAAATTTGTACAAGATAAATAATGTCTTCAAATAATTATGTTTTTTTAGAAATAAAATTTTTTGAATAGAAAAATTAAAGAGAGTTCACAAAGAGGTTCTAACTCTCTGTAGTCTTTAATAACCAAAGCCAACTTAAAAAGAAAACATACAACAACACCTTTTGGAACAACATTGTTACATAAAGAGCTTATTCATTTACCAAACAAGATCGTTTGAAAATGAGGTAAGTATCTTCCTGTTTTATGCATCGAATGTTTTAGCATTTCCGAATTAGGGTTGTGAGAAAAGAGGAGGTATGATCAGAGGTAGTTTTGCAATCTCATAGGTGTGTTTATCTCCTCAAAGGAAATTGGTAAGTGACGAGGGACTCGTAGAGATCTGGTGGTTTCGATTTAGCTGGGTTAGCCGATTAGGTATTTTAGTTTCCTCTTTGCTACTTTTACTGTACTATATTTTCTCTACTTCTCTTTCATACATATATTTACCTTCCGAGCGTAGTTTCTAGTTATAAATTTAGTGAAGCTAGGATAGTTATGTTGCATGTCTGATTGAAGTTACAAAGTAGAATGAGCTCTTTGATTTCATAAAGGATTTTAGATATGAGGACCTCTTTGGGAGTGTTGGTTCCACCAAACAGTCTGAGGTTTCTTTGCTTCCATAATCTATATACACAGAGTCCTAAGGATAAAACATCGATCTGCCTATTTAGGTTTGGATGGGTTGTATGGTTTATCAAATATTCGATCACCTCTATGATAATGTTCCTAAGATTTAGCCATAGGAATTTGTTAGCTATAGATTCTCATACATTGCTACTATAAAGGCATGTGAAGAAGATATGATTGTTGGAGTTATGTAAATATAGTGCCCTAGAAAGCAAGTGTATTTACATGTAACTTAATTTTCTTCCAGTTACAGTT
>JAOTAX010000002.1:17235604-17248012 GCA_025629825.1 Erythroxylum guanchezii | reverse complement strand
TTGAGTAAGGTTTTCTTGATTCCCTTCAATTAAACCAATTTCTATTTAATCCATACATTCAAAAGAAAGTTCATAAAGTTCAAGAATCAAAGAAATGCTAAAATTGAATTTAAACCTAACCTACCCATAGCCTATCTAGGCTAGAAAAACTAAAACCCTAACTTAGAAATCCCAAAATCAATTTGGTTTCATCATTCAATTCTTTCTTCCTTCATTTCCAAGACAAACCCTAACCTCTATTTAATCCCCTTTTTGAATCTAGCACAAGACAGATGAAAACTTACCTCCAACAAGTTGATTTCCTCTTCTTTTTCTTCTTCTTTCTTCTTCTTTTCAAGTTTCCCACAATCTTCCCTTCTTTCCTCTCCTTTTCATGCTTTTCTCTTCTTCTTTTTAGCTTCCACGACACTCTCTCCTCTTCTCTTCTAATTCATTAATTCAATCTCTTTTTTTACTCATTTTCTTCCAATTTTGCCCCTCCTTCACTTAAGCTTTCCCAGTTTTCCCTTAATTTTTCTTAGATGGCTCTACTCCTCCATTTAACAAGCCTACTACTACTTAATCTAACTTAATCCTAACCCTTCATTCTAATTTCGATTTCAACTTTCAATACCCCATTCATACTTGCAAATTTAATGACTCGACTGTAAAAATAATAAAACAATTAAATCAAAATAAAGAATAAATAAATAAAAACAAAAAAAATTCGGGGGCCAACAATTATAAGCAAATTCAATCAAAGCTACATACTGATCCCATGCTCCTTGAAACTCCAGAATGCAAGCTCTGAGCATATCCTAAATAGTCTTGATCGTTCTCTCACTCGGACCATCTGTCTGAGGATGAAATATTGTGCTGAAATTCAGCTTTGTACCCAAAGCTGCCTGTAAACTACCCCAAAATCTCGAGGTAAATCTAGGATCCCTGTCCGACACAATGGACACTGAAACCCTATGTAATCTCACAACTTCATTCACATATCACCGAGCTAACTGATCTAGTGAACAATTTTCTCTCACTAACAAGAAATGAGCTGACTTAGTCAATCTATCAACAATGACCAAATGGCATCAGGTTGTCTCGGAATCCTCGACAAACCCATAATGAAATCCATAGTGATTTGTTCCCATTTCCACTCCGAAATAGGTAACAAATGTAATTTTCCAAATGGAGCCTGATGCTCAGCCTTAATTTGCTGGCAAGTTATGCACTTAGAAACAAACTCTGCTACTTGCTTCTTCATACCAGGCCATCAGTAATGTTGTTTTAACGTGTTATACATCTTGGTGGTACTAGGATGCATAGCACAAGCTGCTACATGTGCTTCCTCCAAAATCTCTTTCCTCAAATTATCAACATCAGGCACATATAATCTTTGCTTTAACTATAATGTATCATCTCTCACTTCAAATTCAGAATTCATATTCACTTTTCACTTCTCAATTAACTTTACAAATTCTGGATCTCTGCTCTAAGTCTCTTTGATTCTTTCAAGCAATACAAGTCTCAACTTCAAAGTAGCTATCAATGTTTTATTCTGTGTCAAATTCAATTAAACATTCAGTGCTCTCAAATGAACTAGGTTAGGTAACCTCGATAATTATACTTGAGCTACATTGCTATTGGATTTCCGACTTAATGCATCAACCACCACATTAGCTTTGCCAGAATGATACTCAATTTTACAATCATAATCTTTCAACAATTCTATCCATCTCCTCTATCTCATATTCAACTCTTTCTGGCTCAACAGATACTTCAAACTCTTATGATCAGTGAACACCTGAAAAGTTTCTCCATATAGGTAGTGTCTCCAAATCTTCAAGGTAAATACTACTGCAGCAAGTTTTAAATCATGTACTGGATAATTAAACTCATGAGATCTCAACTGTCTAGATGCATATGCTATTACTTTGCCACGCTACATCAGTACACATCTAGGGTGACACGTCACTATACACAAAATAACCTCCAAAGCCAGATGGAATAGCTAACACCGATGTTGTAGTTAACCTGTAGCATCCCATTATCTGCGAGGAGGTTAGAATAGTAAACGTGAGTGATCAATAAGAACTTAGAAATGCATTTTTCATGCTCATGCATAATATGTCATACATATACACATGAATAGTGAAATTGTTGCACATGAAAATAAGTATATATGCATTCATGAATGATTCTGGGTATAATTGGACTGAGTTGTGATTTTTGGAAAATTTTTGAATTTGAAATTTATTTACATTGGAAATTTTATTGATTAGTGGAATTTGTGAATCTTGGTGAATTTTGGATTTATTTCGAAATTTATAGAGTATTATGGAAAATAGGAAAAAGAAATCAAAAGAAGATTTGGAGATAGTTGGATTGTAAGATGAGAGTTAAGAGAGTTAGTTTATAAAGAAACAAAGTTAGAGCTTAGACCATAGGAAAGTGACAAGTGTTAAGTTGCTTTTTATACTTATGCTAGAAGTAGGTTACTGTTCTCTAAGAGTTGAAAGGTTAAGTTTTGTCCTGTTAACTTCCTCATAATCACCTTCTTCGAATTTTCTTCAAACATACAGAGTTTTCCATCAAAATCCTTCTGGGGGATTTCTTTACTTTTCCTTTTTCCTAAACCAATCCCACCTTGCTATTATCTACTCTGTCCTAAGGAAAACTAGAAGTTGGTTATTTTTCACAGTGAATATGTGATTTTTGCACGGAGTTAGGGCTTGAAGATAATTGAAGCTTTTGGAGTTTCCAACAAGTAAGTAGTGAATAAATTTGTTAGAGTTGTGGATTTTTTTGAAATAAATTGATGAATTTACTATCATTTGCATGGAGCATGGCACTTACGTATTTATATATTCATGAACATTGTTGATGAGATGAAAAATTGGGTTATAGTGTTAATTTAGTTTTTGATGGATTGTTAATGATCAGGTATTATGGAAATGGTTTTTGAGCTAAAGACTAGTTGTAAAATGATGGCCTGAGATGGGAATGAGTGTTTAAATGGAAGTTGAGAGGAAATATGGAGATTGAGAATTAAAGTTGGAAATACAGAAAGTTGACAGACCATGAATAGGTTGAATATGAATTTTTGACTTTTGATGATTTTTTTTGTGATTAAACTTGTATATTTTGGAGTAGTCCGAATTTATGGTGAATGAGTTGATTGAAATGGAGTAGAAAAACTAGGGATAAAAATATGAAGTGTTGGATTTTAGAGAATGAAGTCTGGAAATTTTTGGGAATGAATACTTAAGAGTTTGAATTTTTGATCTAAAACTTATGTGAATTTTCTGTACTGATCTAGAGAGATTTTGACAAAGTTGTCTTCATGGAAGTTGTAGATCTTTCTTTTATCTTTCCAACAATATACAATATGAAATTTTTGGATATCTGAAGAAGTCATATCGCCTGTGACGTCTTCAAATATCTAATATGAAATTTTTAGATAGTATCATCTGTGATAATGTCATATTGCCTGTGAAGACGTATCGTCTGTGATGACATCATATCATTTGTGATCATGTCATATCATCTGTGATGACGTCATATCGTCTGTGAAGATGTATCGTCTGTGATGACGTCATATCTTCTGTGATGACATCATATTGTCTGTGAGGATGTATCATCTGTGATGACATCATATCGTCTATGGTTGACTTTTTACTTCTTCTTATGTTGACCGAAACTTCTTCTATGCACTATTCATCTGACCCTATCGTCTAAACCCATTTTTACCCTCACGATGATAGAATCTCTCTTTGAGGTCTTCGCAAAAGTTGTAGATCTCAACGTCCTCTTTGAAACTGTCCTAAGACGACCATAATCTGATATCTCTAGAGAAAGTTATGGCTGTTTTCCCGAAACAAGTTCAATATGATTGAGGACAAAACCTTATTTGATTCTTGTGGCTATAACTTTGTTATCTGACCTCCTAATAAAGTGATTTTTGAACCAATAGATTCCTAGCACATTTTTCTATCTCTCCACAGAAATTTGTAGCATTCTGATTTGATTTGAAAAAGATTGATCAAATCAAAATGTGGAATCTGTTGGAACAATGAAATAGGATTATCTTATTGAACGCCCCTCATTATTTTGATTATATCTGGATCTAAAGGATTCCAAATGAGATGATTTTTTATTTAGAGTAAACTAGAGATACAAGCATACAAATTATCTGAAGAAGTTGAATTATGATTCAGTCTCTAAGATGTTGAATTTCTGGATGGAAGTTGTGTATATTACACTGTTTTTGGACATGAATAACCCGATAATGCTTTAGACATATTTTCCAAATTACTGAACCAAATTGAGTGATCAATAGAAAGATAAGATATAGAGGAACACTTTTCTAGAAGAGAGTATGACCAAATTACCTCATTTTCATCTTCTGATTTAAAGTGAACAGTTGACCCGAATGGGGTGTCTTGGAAAGATCTAAAGTGATTCAATGAGAAAAGAATAAAGATTCTAATGGTTTTAGTGAGGCATAAACCTAAGTATAAATTATACTTAGATGAGTTTCGATATGAGATTGAATGTATGGTGAAATTAATGGTAAGATACCCAGGATTGTCATGAATATGTATTGTACATATTTCATTTCATACATGTACATTATTAAACACTTATAATTGTACAATTTGTGATATATGTGTATGTTGTTTGATATAGAGGAGCAACTGGAACGTCGACCCCAAGATGTTGCCGGAACTTCCAAGCATTAGCTTTGGGAGCAACTAGTGAGTAACCTAGACGATCTCACTTAATTACTTGTTTGCTTAATTTCTGTTTTGAAATGATTAAATGAATGTGGATTGATTGTTGATTCCGGACAGAAGGTCCGATGACTGTGAAATGAGAAATGTATATTGAAGTGCTGCTTGAATGTGAATGGGAAGAACTAAATATGTTATGATATGATGGATTGAATATGTGAGAAGCATTCCATACATAAATGCATGATCAGATAATGGGAGTTGTGACCAGAGTAGCCACCGATCAGAGCTTAAAGCTCAACAAGTAAAAAAGAGCCTCGAGCTCAGAAAGTGATTAAGAGCCTAAGGCTCACTATATATAATAAGCCCTGTATCCTCATCGAATAAGGGACAATTATTAATGAGCCTCATATCTAAATTGGATACGGGACAGTTCAGGCACTCGGTCATAACAATGTAATAATTGGAAAAGTGTCTTATGAGCATTGCATATGCACTTGGTTAAGTACGTTTGTTGGATTGAAATGTCATAATTGCCTAAGCTTAAGTGACAATGTGATACATGTCCAATTATGCAAAAATGTGATTGTATGTTATGTGAAGTAATGTGATGCATGAGTTGAGTGAACCATCGATAACGGTTACCTCATTGAGTTCGCAAAACTCACCAAAATTGTAACGTTGACTTTTCAGGACCAAGAGACGACTCTAGCTTCTGAGAGGCCCTACTAGAAGTTTCTTTGCCGCGATGAACTTGCCTTAATGTCAGATAAACCATGGAGGAAAGAGCAGAACAAAGGAAAAACTTATGAAGTAGGATGAGGGAGACATAGATATGAACCACGAACACGAAATGGCTGGAGGAGAACGAGAACGAAAAGGAATGTCGCAAGAGAATTCGGATTTTTGCTGTGGCAAACTTTGGGTGAAGGATACGAAAATGAGAAAGGAAAGGGGTGGTAAGTTGAGAAAGAAAGAGAATGAAATGACGAAAAAAGACAAAGGGTAGATGAAAGTTCAGAAGAACAACAAGGTAAAAGGGAAATTTCAATAGGGAATTTTGCGTAGATAGGTTTTTCGCCACGACGAAGGTATTCGCCGTGGCAAAAGAATTATTACACGTCCTTCACCATGGCGAGGGTTGTATAAAAATGTTCACCGCGGCAAAAAAATTAATTAACGCCACGACGACTGATGAGTTCACCGCGGCGAAATGTACCACGCGAGGGAGAAAGAAACAAGACATGACAATTTCTAAGTGGACACTCAACTCATATATGCAAGTCCTTAATCATCACAAAACAAAATGCAATTCATCATCTACACCAATTTCCTCTATCATAGAAGATGTGTCATGCTTCTACTAAAACACTGAATTCAAAGGGAAGGTGAATTATTGAAGCAGAAAAACTAAACCTAAATCCTACTAAAAACTAAACCTAAGCCTTACTGAACTAGTTTCTCCCCCACACTTTGTCAGCATACTCATGCATAGCAATGTCATCTTCAATCACAAAGCAGAAGTAAGTTGTAAGTGAAAGATTAGAAACAACTTATTGCTTACGGTGGATCCTTCATCTTCGGGGTGACATTTTGCTGATAGCCATGCTGTGATGAGGTAACTCGACCACTTCCCACTTCTGTGCTAACGTCCACACTCCACAGTTCACCGGAAACATTAGAAAAAAAAATCCTTCGTCCAAGGAGTCATTAGTTAATGGGTTCATTGCCAGTTCAAACTCAGTGCATGCATTATCAACAACAATGTCAAGCAAGTTAACACCTAGGAGTGAATAGTCCTCGTGGGGGTGTTTCATAGCCTCATATATATATTAGAACTTACCTGCTGATCTCCTACCTCCATGGTGATCGTACCCTCTTTCATGCTAATCATATTACTAGTAGTCCTTAAGAAGGGTCGATCAAGAATCAAAGAAGTTTCCTGCACAACTTCAGAAGACATATCAAGCACATAAAAATCAGCTGGAAAAACTAAACCTTTGACCTGAACCAAAATATCCTCTATAATGCCCACAGGATGCCTAATTGATCTATCAGCCAATTGGAGAACCACAGATGTAGACTTAAGATTTTTGACTCCTAATGACTGATAAACAGACTTAGGCATAACATTAATAGCTGCCCCTAGATCTAACAAGGCACCCCCTATGGTAACTTTACCTATAGTGCAAGAGATGGTGAAAGATCCAGGGTCTTGGCATTTTACGAGGATTTGAGGCTTGAATAGGGCTAACACTTTCGAGCTTACTTGGACTCTCTCATTGGGCCTAAACTTCCTCTTATGGGTTCATAGGTCTTTAAGGTATTTAGCATAAGTAGGGACCTGTTTCATAAGATCAAGCAAAGGAATATTAACTTCTACTTTACCAAACAAATCAATGATATATTTTTCATATTTAATGTCAGTCATTCACTTGCTCATCAAATATGAATTAAGAAAAGGAAGGTCTTGAACATTTACCTCTTTACCTTGTGCTTTATTGGCTCCATGCTTGCTTGATTCCATATGCTCACTTGTTGTTGCTTTTTCCTTGTAGCTCTCTGAAGTAGCTCCCTTGTTTCTTAATTCAGACTTCCTCTCATTCAAAAGTGCTTTTTCCTTGGAGCTTTCGGATTTCTTGATGTTGTTTTTTGTTAATGGCAATTCCCCACTACCGAACTCTTCTTCACATTCTTCTTCATTTTGATGGTCGAACCTCACTTGCTTCCCACTACGAAGATCTTGCTTGGTTCTCACTCATATTGTTGGACAATTGAGTGACATAAGAGTTAATATTTTTTGCTTTCATCTCCCATTGCTCCATTCTCTTTTCCAATGCATTAAACCAACCAGCATTCTTCAAAGAATCTTGCTGAATCAAAGAAGCTATGGCATTAAACTGATTGTTGTTAGAATTTCGTTCTTCCTTCATCAAAGTCATCATATTATGCAGCAGTTGGTTGGTGTCCTCCTTGGGTGGAACGATTAGGCTTTGCTATTGGTTTGGGAACTGGTTGGTGGAAGTACCAGCTCCTCCTCCTTGTTGAAATCTGTTTGGCGCCCGTCCCTCTTCATTCCTCAAACTAAACCTAGGGTTGGCCTTCCATCCCTCGTTATAAGTGTTAGAGTAAGAGTCTCATTTTTTATTTGTTCGACCTGGATAGACTGCAGATACCTCCTCATACCGACCGGGGAAAACACTGGATATGTGCATCACTGATCCACACGTATCACAACTGGTGCAGTAAGATCCGTAGAAGATGTGGGGCGATGCACATTTATATTCCTCAGCTCTACAGTGATGAAGGATAATTGTGAAGTCACTCTACTCTCCAAAGAGTCAACTTTTGACTCCAAACTCTCCATTCTTTTAAATTGGGCTGTTGTGGTGCCGCCCAACTCATGCACTCATCGGGTCACTCTAACACTGTATTGTTGATGATTCAGAGCTATCTTCTTAATCAAATCCCATGCTTTCGAAGCTGTACAATCGATCAATGAACCTCCATATGCCGCATATAACATACCCTTGTCTTGACTTTTCAGCCTATTATAGAAATATTGCACTAATTGTTCATAAGGTATCTGATGGTGGGGGCATCTTGATAATAGATCTTGGAAGCGGTTCTAGTAGTCATAGAGAGACTCATCATAATCCTGGCGTGCTGAATAAATCTCCTTCCTCATTAATGAAGTTCGGAAAGCTGGAAAGTACTTATCCAAGAAAGCCTTCCTTATATTGGCCTAACTATGGTAGGCATTTGCCACATGCCTTGGAAGACTCATATACCGCTCTCTTGCTTTTCCTTCCAAAGATAGGTGAAAGAACTTCCATAGCACTTGATCAAGTGAAGCTCCCACTGGTTTCATACTCTGACAGATCATAAAAGGATTGTAAATGCATGTAGGGATCCTCTCCTGCCAAGCCATGAAATTTAGGAAGAGAATTAATGAGTAATCCTTTAACTTCAAAATTAACATCAAAATTAGGACAAGTAGTAGTAAATGGATCATAATTCACATCAAAAGTTGTTGCTTCACTAATAGTCCTTCTTCTTTGATTCCCATTATTCTTGCCTACTCTCTCAAGCTCCCCATTACCTCCATCATCACCATTCCTAGGTTGGTTAACATGAAAGTTAGGGTTTTGTAGAAAGGCTGGGTTTTCGGCCATATTCACTCCTTCTAAAGGATCACTCTCACTACTTCGCCCACTAGACTCTCCTTCAACAACTAACTTACTTCTCTCTTTTTCTATTCTCTCCTTTCTAATCTTTCTCAAACGTCTCTCAATTTCAGGATAGAAAGGCATGAGTTTCACTTTCTGGGGCATGCACAGGAACAATTCAAAGAAAAATAAAAAGTAACAAAATTTACTCGCAAGCACACAAAGTCGAATAAATGATGAGATGTGATGGATGCAAGTGTATGGTGAGTGAAAGTATGTATGAAAATATGTATGTATGGATCAAAAGGTAATCAAATAAAAGAATCAAAAACTATGTGAGTGTAAAAAGAATGCTAAGTATGAAAAGACCAATTGTGGACGTATGCTTTTGTTTGTGTTTTCAAAATTGAAATGCTATGCAAAGAAAAATAAAAATCCTATACTATTGACAAATATGACACTAAACTATGTAAAACGAAATGTAGAAGAAAAGCTTCCTAACCTCAATGAGAAACAAAAATGACAATGGCTAACCGAAAGAAAACCAATTGCTTAGTTCCCTCGCAACGGTGCCATTTTGATTCGCGTTTTATCTTTTGTTCTTACCCTTAGAGATTGAATCAAAAATTTAATTCCAAGGATTGCAATATAGAGTGCAACCTCAGGTCGTCTCACTTAACTGGAACCTAAAGCAATGGACCTAAGCTAGCCTAAATGTCATGAAATGCAAACTAAATTGGTGGAGGGGGGTTTTGGTTCTTTGAGAAAACTAATAAAATTGAACTAATTGTAAGAGAAGTGTGTAAAAAGTATTTTTGGATTTTTGGGAATAGAAATTGAAAATTAAAACAATGATCAAATGTGAGAAAATCCTCTTGAAAAATCAGCTTTGGCTATCACAGTTCAAAATAAATCTTAGTGGGAGTTAAAATCACTAAGTTTTCAAATGATAAACCTTAAAGAACTCTTTAAGTCCAAGGTTTTAATCAATGAAATCCATTTCTTAAAACCTTATTGAATGCATCTTAGTGTGTGCAATGGGTACGTTAATGCAAGTGGTCAATTTGGGATCTAGCATCATCTCAATATCAAACACAACTAGGTAGATAAAAGAGAATTAACAAAATCACGTAAATGAAACTTCATATATTCAAGCTCTAAGTTCTACATCAACAAACCCAGTAACACAATAAATTGTTCAACACTTGATTAAACTATAATCAAGAAAATCCAACTGCAAAGCATAAATCCTAACTAATGAGTTCATAACAATGTAGCTAAACATAAGTAACTAGTCCCCCATAGCAGCAACTGATGATGAAAGAGTTGGTGATGAAAAATGGAAGAGAGGTGATGGATATTGGTCGAAGTTCAGA
This sequence comes from Erythroxylum guanchezii, assembly GCA_025629825.1. Taxonomy (NCBI): domain Eukaryota; kingdom Viridiplantae; phylum Streptophyta; class Magnoliopsida; order Malpighiales; family Erythroxylaceae; genus Erythroxylum; species Erythroxylum guanchezii. The sequence continues at coordinate 17,237,755 of JAOTAX010000002.1, read as the reverse complement.
GAGAGAGAGCCGAGTGTTGTGAATGTTGTGTATGTCTTGTTGTTGTCTACCTTCGTATATCTATCTCCTCTTAACCTAATTTGGTAGGTTTTTAAACAAAGGATGATTGGATCGGGTTGCACAGTGGGTGATTTTTTCGAAAATGGTTCAGGTTTTCGAAGGTTCGCTGCGGTGATAGATAAGTTCGTCGCGGTGAACTTTTCCTGAAAGTTTTTGCTTCATTGTTGGATCTTTGCCGCGACGAACTTTTCCCAAAAGTTCAGCCTGGATTCCTTTGTATTTCTCCACGAAGACAAATCTACTTTGTTGCGGCGAACTTCCTGTTGCGCCTTTTCTCTTGTTGACTTGACTTCAGCCTTTTTTTGAATTTACGTCTTCTTCTTGAGGTTCCTACAATGAACAATGGTAGTTTGCAGCATAAATTGTTCTCAGAAAATTAATTAGTGCAATTAATACTAATTTGTGACAATTTTTACCATCAAACTACATAAAATAAAAGTACACACTCAAGAGTCAATTTAAGCACAAACTCTAGAAATAGGAGTCAAAAAGTGTAGTAAAAGTTATGAAAGTGTCGCCAATTTATATAATAAACTTAGGCTCAAACAACTACGTAGGCCAAAGAAGCCTCACTTCCACCTCAGATTAGTTTCAGCATACTCATAAATGAAATTAGTCGAGCTGGCACAGCTAGACTAACTCCTTGAAATACCACTCTCGGCTGATTAGGGGATTCAAGAACTACCTCTTTGGTGTAGCAATTCATCATAGCCTGATGAGCGGTAAGCCAATCCATACCAAGAATTATATCAATTTCCTTTAACTTCAATATAATCAGATCAGCTTCTAACTCTGCCTGATCAATCCGAACTATGCACCTTTTACATACCTCATTGATCACTGTTGTGCTACCCACTGCGGTACTCACTTCTAACCCACATTTCAATATCTATCACTCGCAATGCAATCTAGATGCTAGATGCAATGTAACGAATGAATGTGCAGATCCTAGATCTACCAATGCATATGCTTCGAAATGAAAAACATTCAACACACCTGCTACAATATCTGGGGAGTTCTGCGCCTCTTGTCTAGTGATGGCATAAACCCTAGCCTGAGATTACGACTGGTTACTCCGCACCTCAGTCCTGATACTAGGCCCTATTGACTGAGTTCTGCCTCTACCTTTACCTCTTTGTGCAGACCTGTCAGCTCTACTTTGCTAAACCATTGTAACCATTGTCTCAGTCATTGTTCCTCCTCTAGCTCCAAAATGTGATCCTAACATCTCAGGATAATCTCTGATCAGATGTTCTACCGAGCCATAACAGAAACAAGCTCTAGTTACCTTCCAACATTCACCACCATGTTTTTTACTACAGTATTCACAATCAGGCAGCTGTTAAGTCTAGCTAGATGGCATTTTTCCTCTAATTCTCCCAGTCTAAACAAAAACAGCTCTTGATCGAGATCCAGATTGTCTCGATCTAGTCTAGAATTGAGATGATATGTTCTGGCAATTTTTGAAGCTTTTGTCAGAATTAGCCTGAGATTCATACTGCCTTTTTCTATCCCTGACCATCCTTCAACAACTGTTCAATTCTGATTAAGGCCACTAGAAGTTCTGGGAAATTGCCTAAATTAGAAATGGCTAGTCACGTTCTGATCTCCATGTTCAAATCGTCCCCAAACCGTCTACATTTGTTTTCCTCAGTTAGGATCAATGCCGTTGCATATCCCATTAACTTGTTGAATCTTACCTTATACTCTGCCACTATGAGCCTGCCTTGCTTCAGTTCTAAAAATTCTTTCATCTTTCAATCCATGTAAATATTAGGTATATAGTTCTCTCGGAACACCTCAGAAAATCTTCCCAGGTCAAATTACAAGGTCTGGTGTAACACCCACAGTCCATCTTTCAGTAATGAGATGACATAATCAAATCTTTCATCTGCCCCACAGTCCATCTGGTCGAACACTCTTTCCGTTCTCTCTAACCACCCTTCTGTCTTAACCAGGTCTATACTTCCATAGAAGTCCACATGTAACATCCCAACCCCGACGGAAAGGGTAGAATAGTAATTTGGTATAGGATGAGATTGATTGGGACTACTTAGGATTGTACATGCATACTGGTATTTGCGAACAGTC
>JAOTAX010000002.1:17225366-17235504 GCA_025629825.1 Erythroxylum guanchezii | reverse complement strand
TCTTACAGCAAGTATTCTTTTCTCACTTAGCCTCTTCAGGCTCTCAGCTTTTCTTCTCTCTTACAGAGAAATATTGCAAGCTTTGTTAGAGATAATAATAGCTCTAAAGTTTAGCACAATGAATACAGTGTTTCTTAAAGTCACTAACTTTTTTTAAAGTCTCTAACTCTTTCAAAATCGCTAACTTCTTCAGTCTTCAACTCCGACTCGTATTTATAGCCTTCGTCTTCAACTGCTTCTTGATAACCGCTTCTTTCTTCTTAGATCTTGATCTTTGAAGAAACAATTATTCAGCTGAGTTCTGTAACTAACTCAACTTGATTAACCTCCCGATGTGATATTAGGTCTTTCGTCTTAGTTTTCCACTTTCGCTTCGTCTTATTTTCTTTCATCTTAGTTTTCGACTTCCGCTTCGTCTTATTTTCTTTCGTCTTAGTTTTCCGCTTCCTTTCACTTTTGTCTCCGCTACTTCATTTCACTTTCTAATATTATTATTATTTGATTTTCATCAAAATTATTAATCATGAAGCAATTTTGATTTAACAAAAGGAAGAGAGAGATATCATAGTTTGTATTCCTTATGCTTTAGCCATTTAAACAATTATATATATGATGATATATACTCGATAAGATGTCTCTTATCCTTTTGAGCATAACAAGCAGATTTTAAGCTAATCTTAGTGATAGTCACTAGATAATTGTTAAAAAAATATTAAAGTACTTGCGAAGAACTAAAGATCTTTTTTCAGTCTATAAAGCATTTAAACTAAGAGTTTAGGGGTATTCATATGCGAGTTTCCAATTGATAGCAGATCATAATTAGGATACATCTTCACTTTGTATGCTGATGTACGAGGTTAGAAAAGTTCAAAACAACTAATTGTCATTGACTCTATGACCAAGGCAGACCATATCTAAGTGCCAAAAGTGACAAAAGAATCTGTTTTAATTGAGAAATTCATCATCAAACTTGGAATAGTTCCTAGCATTATTGAGCCAATAGTGTTATACTATGATAATAGTGGCAACATTATATAGGCAAAGTAACCATGCTCTCATTAATGGTCCAAATATCTATTAAGGAAGTTTTACTTGATTAGAGAGATAGTGGAGCATAACAATATTGCATTGAGCTAGTTCCCACTAAGGAGAATATTGCATTGAGCAAGCTTTTGGTGACGATTAAGTGACATTGTCATCATATGGTAAGCCTTTGGTGATGCTTTTTTGAAATCGTCGCAAAATGATTATCTTTTGGCGATAGTTTAGTAAGATCAGCACCAAAGGGTAAACCTTTGACTATGATTTTAATAATCCTCATGAAATGCTTGACCGTTGGCGATGATATTATAAGTAACAAAATAACTCTCTTATTTATACTTATGAGTTCACTAACTTTAACTTGATCATTTTATGATTGATCATCAAATTGATAAAAATCAAATTTAATATTATTGATAATGATTCTAACATCAAATTGATAAAAATCAAATTTAATATTATTGACAATGATTCTAAGTCTAAAAATAAATTTAGCTAACAATAATGTTAAATCATTACAATATGAAACTAGAAAATAAAAATTAATTAATATTACATAGATTTATACTTTTTATTTTTCTTTTTTAAAATATATGATTTGACAAATTTATATGGTGTCATAAGATTTTCAAATAGTTTTAATATGAAGTTTAGTATAATGATATATGATTGTTATAGAAAAACAATAAGTAATGATATAAGGTAATTATTTAATATAATGATATATAATAAGTAATATAAGATTTTAATTAGAACTTTAACAATTTTTACAGATAAAACAACAAATAAAGTGAAAAAGATATAATTATTTTTCTAGATTCTATGATACATGAAACTCGGTAGATAAGATAAAGGAGGCTCTTGGCATGTTCGAAGGCATTAATTGAAATTGACAAAGATCTGCCCAAGCAGTTGGTTTATTAACAACCTCTTCTAACAACTTTTTGTCTTTAACTAAACTGTCAGAAGATACATTGAACGATTTCCCAGATGTAGTATAGAATAGTGAATTAGATGAACCGTACATATCATTCATTTCACCTAAGGAACATAGTATGGAACAACCACCTTAATCTCTTCACAATAGTTTGAAAAATTAAAATTTAAAAAATAAAAAAGTTAAATGAAAGGGTAAAAGGAACCCAAATTCGAACACATGTATACCCAATTGAATGACTCCATCATCGTCATAATGAATAATCATAGTTTTCATAATCAATGACTTTTTTAAAACTACCTATTTACCTATTCCTGTGTGAACCATCAGGACATCGCCACTGCCACCATTTTCATCTACATTCTTTTGAAGATTCAAACAAGCTTTACATAACACATAGTTCATATAATTATATGTTCATCTAATAGTTTCTTAACAAAAAATGAGATGCAGATAATAAAGAAAGATAGCTAATTCAAATGATACTAAAAGAGACCATTGAAGGCAATCGATTATTAAAATTTGGTAAGCAGATTTGTTGTGCATCGATTTGTTCTTCAACAGGGAGAATTCTGCTAGATAGCTCCCATAGGAGCTCATTTATTCTATAAAAAACTTTCCTTTAAGTTGACATTTTGTGATAAATTTATGTTAACAATTTTATTCTGCAAACACAATAAAATAAAAACAAGTCATCGATATAATCAATATAGAAGCAGAGTTTACAATTAAGTAAGGAAGTGAAAAATTATATGGAGTTATATACAATTAACAAAACATTCACAAAAGAAGCAAAGATCATTGGAACTTAATTTTTTTATCCAACCAAAAATCCCTTGCATAAGCACGTTCTAAGTTTGTCACTCACCTTAAAGGTTAATAAAACCCAAATCACATGCCACAAATGTTCTTTTCACATTTGACACACTTCTAAGATTATTAATGGACATCATTAAGTCAATATAACTGGTTGAATTTGAGTTTATAATGTATCACCTAAGAAAAGAAAGTTTCTATTACACACATAATAAGTACTTTTATACATTGTCTATTTCAAAAATAAGTCACAACATGCATAAATACACTACCAAATTATACAACATATACTTTTTTAAGTCTTCTATAATCAAATCTAATACAAAGATGCTTATCAATCAAGGTAAAGTTCACTACTTATTTTTGTAGTTATGATCAATCCATGCACTAATTTTGAACATGGTTATAAATATAATGCATTATTTCGAACTAGAAGCATCAGTAAGATAGAACATCTTAAACATGAACTTATAAAAAACAATAGAAACATTGTAAATAAGAAGAAATGCTGAGGTAATGACTTTGAAGATCTTGGATAATCATTCACGCATACAAATATCTACTTCTCCATAAATTTGTTCCATGTTAATTTTTTGATTTATTAATTGAGTCAACTTGATGATAACTAAATGAAAAATAGAAAAATAGACACTAATTAATCTCAAACATGATTCCTTTCATTAGCAGCATATCCACCTCCCCTCCAGTGGCATAATCATTGTGACATTTCTTAACGGTGATTCTTAAGAAATTTGAAAAAGAAGAAAAATAACGATTTCACTACTTTTAAATTTGAAAAGAAAAACAAGAAATTTGAAAAAAGACAATATACAAACATAATTGTGGGGTTCTAAAGGGAATGGGCCCCCCCTTGATTTCACTACTTTGAAAAAGTAATGAAAATCTCCCCCACTTATAAGGACAAGCAAGGTTTGCATTCACTTTAATGAAGTCTAACACACTATATATATGCATTATGGAAATGAATTACTTGGAAAATGGAAATCGTCGTATGGAGACAAAAATGAAGATGCATACTAGTGATGAAGATGAAGACACACATCAAAGATGAAGATGGACAACGAAGATGAAAATGAGGCTGGGAACTCGGATAGCCGACTGAAAGAGAATTAATCGCACTTACGAAGAGGAATACAGGATGAAAACGATGAATTATATCCTGTCTTTGGGTGACTAGGTTTTCAACTTCATCAAACCACACGGTTTTGGCTTCACCTTTGACGATTATTACAAAAATTGTTGTGAAAAGGTCACAAATTTATAAAGCTTTTTATTTTTCTCTTTTAAAATATATGATTTGACAATTTTATATAGTGTTCCCAAAATTTTCAAACATTTTTAACATGAAGTTTGTAATTCTCAGTATATTTTAACGTATTCTCTATCAATTCTATTTATATATTGTATGTAATATTTAATTTACATTTATAATTATATTGCATTAGTTTTATAAATCTTTTCCTTTTGATGCAGAGGCATGGAGACATGTTCCGAAACGAATGTCTCAAGAAAATTGGAATAATTTATGTGATTATTGGGCCTCTCCCAATGTTTAGGTTTGTTTTCTTTCCCTTTACATTTGCTTCCATTAATCTAGTTAGAATATTTAATAACTACCTAATCTTTTCATCCTTATTTAGGAAAAATATGAGAAGGCAAAGGTCATTAGAGAAAAAGTGAAAACACCTCACAATCAGGGGTCCAAATCATTTGTAGTCGTCTGAAATGAATATATAAAATCTTTGTTTACAAGTTATAATTATGTCAATAAACACTATATTATTTATTGTGCCTTGTATTTTTTTTCATAAAATAGAGCGAGAAGGAACTAAATGGATATGAGTGTCATAAGATCAAACTATACAAAGTCACTCACTATAAGAAAGGTTAAGGGTGGATGTTAAAATAAACAAAAAATAACTATATAAGTATAAAACTTTGTTTAAATTTTACATTTATTTATTTATGTAGTACTAATATTTGCATTGACAATTGGTTTTGATTTTTAATTTTAGAATAAGATGCAAGAGTTATTATATAAATCAATGTCTAAGGTGAATGAGGTAAATGTAGAAGACATTTGCAATATCATGCTTGGTACATGTTCTAGTTATATAAATATAACGGTCTTGGCTTAGGCCCTAAGCCAAATGTTTCAACCCCATCAAAATCTACATACATTCAACATCTTTAAGAGGAAAACAAGACGTTTAAGGTTGAATTACATCATACTCAAGAAAAGTTAGCCAAATAAACATGATAAGTCCCTTAGAAAAATACTTGGCCGGATCATAATAGCAGTGAAGATGACAGTGAATGGTATTAATTACATCTTTTATTAATTTTTCTTTTAGTTCCAATATGTATTATAATTTAAATTTAATATTCGTTATTATAAGAAAATTGCAAATTACTAACAGAACATTCCCTACAAAAAAAACTTTGTAGTAAATTAGCGAAGAAAATTATTTTCCTAGGTAAATTTAAAAAAAAAGGTATTTTGCGATAAAAAAATCCTTCATTAAAAGAGGAGGGAATTTTACTGTCAATCTTTGCTGATGGAATTTAGCAACATGATAGTGAAAGTTGTCATAAAAATTGGCGCTAATGGTTCCCGGTAAAAATTACGCACGAAATTTACCAATAAAAAAAATTTTCCTAGGAAATTTCCTTACGAAAAGGTCATTTTGTAGGTAATTTGCCTACATAAATATATTTCTATAGGGAGTTTATCGATGGAAATATATTTCGGTAAGCAATTTCCCTACGGACATTACCTACAAAAATGTGATTATGTAGGCAATTTACCTATGCAATGATATTTCCATAGGGAATCACTTTACATAAACAATATATGCAGACCTCAAAGTCGAGAAATATTTTAGTGAAATTTCTCTCTCTCTCATTTTAACCCTGTCAACTACCATCTGCCATTGTGCTATAAACGAGTCCGTTCTCAATAAAAGGATTATTAATGTTGAAGAAGGACATAAGCTGAAGTTTGTATCATGGTTTAGAAATCGAGTATGTTACATATTGATTATGTTGGCCCCCGTTTTCGGAGTCCAACTATTGCTTCTGATACCAAACATATTAGGCTCGGGTCCTGACCCCAAGACTAATCCCGAGGTGACCATTCGAGCAGTTGCATAAGGGTGGTGCAAATGAAAAGTGGAAAGCATTGCCTTTCTAAGAAATCTTAGCATGGCAGTGAAGGAGAGTTCGCTTCGGCGAACTCATGGAGGTGTCTCCATGGACCTTTCGGGAAAAGTTTGTCGAGGCGAACTCCCGAGGTTCAGCAATAGAACCCTTCGGGAGAATTTTGCCACGGCGAAGTCATAAAGTTCAATCTATATACGCCCTTCTAAGAAACCTTCAGATCTCGAAACCCAGAATCCCAACATAAACACATTCAACAACCAATAAAAATTTCTTAAGCGCATATACACTCAATTCTAACCATTCAAACTTAACCATCAAATAAATCTAGACATACTCAAAAGAAACTTCAGTTCTTCATTTCATTAATAAATCCAAAAGAGTTCGTACAATCTTCACTTACATATCATCATACATATCGAAGCTTAAGACAAAATACAAAGGATGCTCAATGTTGATATGCCTCTAAGCTATCCAAAATAGTCACTAACTTAGTAAAAAAGTCTCTAACGATCTTGGAGTTTCCAATGCCTTGTAAGGATCAACGATCTTCTCGTTCTACACTTGAGGAGTGGAAGGTAATCGGGTGAGCTGCGAAGCTCAGTGGTTTATACATTTATAGCCATTGGCAACGAGTCACACATTCAAGCATATATACATATATATGTAACAATTCAATAGTCAACAGTTTAAACTCTCAACACATAGTTACCAAGATGTCATCACAAAGAACATGTCATGTAATTTATACATCACAACATAACACTCAATTACGCATCATGCTTAACAAATCAATGATGAAATGCACAACAAATGGCTTGAGAGTTCCGTAGAACAAAACGGATAAACTAAAGTTTATACCGTGAACAAAATGAGTTTGATTTCTTAGGATCTTGTGGCACCAAGCGGGTAGCTGGGAGAAGGCTATAGGTTAATATGCACGTGAATAATGAAACGTTCCTCTCTTGCCCAAACACAATCAAATTTCAATGCTTAACTTATTTCACATATATTCATAGTTTTCATGCTCATCATGCTTTCTTATCTTTTCATTCATACAAAATGCCATGACATATTTCAAGGCATAACATGATCATAATCATAATGCATTTTCAAAAATTGCCATAATTCAAACCAAGCAATTTAATACATAATATATAAGCAAGGCAATTTGCTCATATTACACAATAAATATAAATATATTACCAACCTAATTTTTCTTGACAATCTAAGTTCAATGTGGTCTTTCCTCTTGCTCTTGGATCGGGATTGCTTGGTTTCCTATAACAAACCATGTTCTCATTCAAACAACATTCAAAGGAAATTCATAAGGCTTCAATAATCAAAAATGCTAAAACTAAACTATAACCCTTTTAAAATCCAAACTTTCGGGTCACTTTTTCATGATCATTTGGATAAGGTAAATGAAGCAATTCGATAACACTTTCTTCTAGAAAAATGTTTCCCATTTTCTTAAGTTTCTATGACACCAAACAAATTCAATTTTGGTTTAGAAATCTGAAAGTTATAACCCAAACATGTTGGGACTATCCTTAAGCTGAAACAGTATTCTATACTCAACTTCCATCCAAAAATTGAGGTTCTTAGAGACTAAATTAAAACTTGATTTCTTCAGATAATTTATAGCTTTATGTCTCTAGTTTACTCAAATTAAAAATCTCTCCATTTGGATATCTACAAAAAAAAAGATATGCTCAAAATACCAAAGCATGTTCTGTGCTAGAAAGTTTGCTGCGGCGATTCAGAAAAGTTCATCGCGGCAAACTCGCCGCGGCAAACTTTTCCAGAGAGGAAAAGTTCGCGTAAAATCTTACAAGTTTACCATGGAGAACCCCTGAGTTGGTCGCGGCAAACTTCATCCTTCAAGTTGGCTGTAGCAAATCAAAGAGAGTTAGCGACAACGAACTTTGACAGAAGCATGCGTAGAACATGTTTCATTTTCCAGATTTTAACTTCCCATCGTTCACATATAACCCATCTTAGACCTAAACCATCTCTTCTACTTCATTTTCAACTGTATTTCAACCCAATATCATTGAAAAATATATAATGATCTATCTTTGATCATTAACCCTAAAAGGGAACATTTGCCTATATAATGATTCACAACCGTCTACACATATTCAATTTCATTTGAGTTTCATTTAACCAAACCTATGAAATTTAAATAATAACCTACTTGTTGAAGCTATTCTCCAAACTTTTCAAGATTTTCAAAAAAAAAAAAACCCTAATCTCTATTTAATCCCCTTTTTTGTATCTAAGCAAGAAGAAAGATGATAAACTTACCTCTAATAAGTTGATTTCTCTTTTTTTTTTCCTTCTTTCTTCTTCCTTCCAAGCTTCCCACAATTTTCCTCTTTTCTTCTCCCTCTTCGATTTCCTTCCCTTCTTTTTCTTTCTCTCTTTTGGCTTCTCACGACACTTCACTCTTCTGCTTCTAATTCAAGCCAATTTAAATAGTCTTTCCCCATTTTACCCTTCATTTACCTTATTCTTCCCATTTTGCCCCTTCTTTGTCTTTTATGTTCCTAACTCCTTTAATCCACTTAATACCATATAAATTCTAAGTTAATTCTAACCTTTCCATCAAGTTTTAATCTCTATTCATACTTACTAAATATAATGACCCAATTTTAAAAATAAATAAATAAACGAACAAACAAAACACAAATGAATAATTAAGCAAATAAATCGATAATAATTGAAAAAATTTTCGTGGTCCAATAATTCTCCCCTCCTAGAAGAATTTTGTTCTCGAAATTCTTACCTGAGTCCACAAAGAGGTGTGGATACTTCTCCTTCATTGCTTCCAAAGGCTCCCATGTAACCTGCTCCATCGAATGGTTCTTCCATAAGACTTTAACTAACTTCACAACCTTGTTTCTCAAAACCTTTTCCTTCGAATCTAGGATCTCCACTAGTTGCTCCTCATAAGTCAAATGCTCCCTTAACTGAACCTTTGAAGGTTGAACTATGTGCGAAGGTTTGGATCGATACCTTCTCAACATCGATACATGGAAGACAATGTGAATCTTAGACAATTCCGGTGGCAAAGCTAACTTATAGGCCAAAGGCCTAATCTTCTCAATGATCTCATAAGGGCCTATATATCTCGGACTAAGCTTGCCTTTCTTACCAAACCTTAAAACCCCTTTCTATGGAGAAGCTCTAAGAAACCCTGTCTCCAACTTCAAATTTTATCTCTTTTCAATGTGCATCCGTATAGCTCTTCATTCTGTCTTGAGCTACTTTAATTCTCTATTTCACCAATTTAATATTATCAACTGTGACTTGCACCAACTCAGGCATTAAAAGCTTCCTTTCACCTTCCTCATCCCAACAAATAGGAGTTGCACCTCCTACCATACAAAGCTTCATAAGGTGCCATTTGAATTGTCAAGTGTTAGGAATTATTGTAAGCAAACTCAATTAAAGGAAAATGATCATCCCATGAGCCTTTGAAATCCATAACACAATCTCCTAACATTGACTCCAAAGTCCGTATTGTTCTCTCCGATTGTCCATTTGTCTGTGGATGGAAAGCTATACTAAAGTGCAACTTAGTTCCCAAAGCCTCCTGTAAGCTTTCCCAAAATCTGGAGGTGAACCTAGGATCTCTATCCGAAACTATAGAGCTTGAAATCCCATGTAGTCTGATTACTTCATCCACATATTTCTTGGCCAAATCATTCAAAGAGTCTGTCTGCTTAATTGGCAATAAATGTGCTGACTTGGTTAGCCTATCCACGATCACCCATACTACATCATGTTTCTTGCTAGTTCTTGGCAATCCCATCAAGAAATCCATTGTAATCTTTTCCCACTTCCATTCCGGAGTAGGCAAAGGTTTAAGCTTGCCTGAAGGTGCCTGATGTTAAGCCTTGACTTGCTGACATATTAAGCATCTTTTAGTATACTCTGCAACATCCTTCTTCATTCCTTTCCACCAAAAGTGCTCTTTTAAATATCTATACATTCTCGTACTCCCTGAGTGCATTGCATAGGGAGCATTATGCACCTCATCAAATACTCATCTTTGAACTCTAATATTTCCGGGACACAAAATCTATTACCTACCACCATTAGTCCATCTTCTCTTATCTCTATTTCTGAAGGTTTACCATTTTTAATCTCCTCTCT
>JAOTAX010000002.1:17162284-17182722 GCA_025629825.1 Erythroxylum guanchezii | reverse complement strand
GATTGGCATGTTGATTTGGATATGTTGCTTCCGCTGCAAAATGATTTCTTAAAAAGTTTTGAAATCTACCGTTTCTCTAAATAGAGCATGTTTTCTTTTTCCGATCCAACAGCCAGTTATTTAATTATTGCTTCTATTATTCTGCATCATTTTTTTCACCTGTCACGTCTGCATGTGGGTCTCTTGGGAAACAACCTCTCTACTTTATAGAGGTAAGGCTGCGTACTACGATCTCCCTAGACCCCGCCTCACTGCCGGATTTCAGACTGGGTGTGATGATGATGAGGATTAGAAAAGGAGTGTTAGCTTTCTTAGAAATTAAGCCTATTTATAACAAGTTTTGAACATTTTAGTAATTTGATTGAAATTAAATTCTAATTTCAATTGTTTGGAAATACAAATAATTCTAATTAAATACCAATTATACCCAAGTAAGATCCAATATCTCATATTGAACATTATTTATGAAATATCACATTCATCATAAAGTTTCTCAAACGTTATAATTAAGTCTTACTTGATTAAAAAAATTACTCTCTTCATCTCATTCTTTATATATGACCTATTAGGTTCCCAAATATGTTGGCAATTGATACAAACTATAACCCTAAATCATATTTAGGATTACAAAAGTTAAACTCCTTTAATTTATCTTTAATTCTCTAATTAAAAAATTTATATCCATAGATCAAGATCCACGTTTAGCAACACATAGTAACCATCCAAATATTTTGGAAGGTCAAATAGATTAACCGAAGTGGAAAACTCTTGAGAATTAATTTCTCTAATTTAATCTCCTATGCATGACTAAAGGGAAATGAATGGGTAATTGTCTTACTAAAATTAACGGTTGGATCTTAAGATCAACTCGAATAATAAAATAAATCTAACTTTCGTATTCGACAAGCTATCCTCTGAATTAATTACAAAAACCTAACTACTAATTACCACTTAAGTTAATATATTTCTAATTTTTAACCTAAGCGTCTATAGTTTCTCGTTCCGTATTAAACTTCTCCTCTCAATTCTTTTTTTAATACCAAAATGATGCAAAGTTATTGTGTTATTATATTCATTCAGCTCAGAAACTAAAGCAAACATAAGACAACAATATAGTCCCTCAATCATGTATATTTGACTGATAAAAGAGAGGTATTTAAACAATAAACCAAGTAAAGAACCAAATAAATGATCAAAAGATAACAGAGTATTAGTTGGTTAGGCTAACATGGCAATAAATTCGGATAACAACAAAGAAATAGACACAGCGAAATAATGCAACAATGAAGAACATAACAAGCAAACAAAGATTGGACAAGAGACTTGCAGTGGTCTCCTGTGTCTCTCAAGCTTTTTACATTGGCTCCCACCTTCTGCTATTGCTTGGTTCTCATCCAGATGATCGGATGCTTACATTGTTTCCACCTTTCTCTTGTTCTTCTTCTTCACTTTAACCGATTAGTCTCTACTTTCTCTCCTCTCTTCGTCGCCTTCTCTCTACTCTCTATTTTGTTCCCAAATATGTCTCGAGTGTGTGTAACATAAGTATCGAATGTGTCATCTGCCGCCCCTCTCTTTTCCCTTTTATTTGTAGCATGATATTAGGTTTAGCGTTTCGAGCTTAGCGTCATTAATCCTACACGTGTAATGCATTAAAGTGAGTGCACAGAATAATAAGGATGGTCACCTAGCCTTCTCACCCTGTGAGTATCCTCTCACGAGTGTGAGAAGGCCTTATGGGTGTGACTTAACATATGTCTCACGGTCGTGAGAAGCATGCTGCTGGTGAACACAAAGTAAACAGCTCACAAGATGAAGAAGCATGGAGCTGGCCTATTGTGAGAAGCATGGGAGCTGTTGGTTATCACCGAATGTGCATGAGAGCTGCTAGCTATTGTGGGGATTGGCTATTACATGGGAAGCTTACTGTGAGAAGCATGGTATGGGATGTCAATGTGAGAAGCATGGATAAATAATTAAGGCACAATGAAAAGGATAAATTATTAAAGTCAAGGCTTATAGGTTTAAAGAAAGAAAATGTTTCATGTTAAGCTCAATGGGGTTCACTAAAGATAACATCATGGTGGCTTTTTAAGCAAAAGAGGTAAATCCTAATTTCCTTCATTATGTCAATGTTTTCATAAGAGTATGTGATCTTAACTAGTATTTGCAAGAAAGTTCTAGAGTTCCTCAATCATAAAAGAACACTCTTAATAAAGAATACTTGAATTTGGTGTTTAATAGTTCAAAAAAAGGCTTAAATTCTTACTAAATGAAAAATGTCATTCATCTATCACTATAAGCCACTGTCCTTTTAACTAAAATCCAAGTTAATTAGCCTAAGTCTGCAGGTATACTCGTTCACTCATATTGTGCATTTCTAATCTCAAGCGAGTTTATGTCATGACCATGCATCTCTATATATTAAATGGGAAAACAAACACACAATAAACAAATAATAAATAATTTTTAACTAATACTCCCCCTCACACTTAAACATCACATTGTTCCTATTGTGATATAAAAAGTAAAAGAGGGATCTAAGACACAAAATAACACGAACAAGGAAAAGCATTAAAACTAAAAGACATTAAACTAACAATTAGTAAAAATAACAAAAAGAAAAGGGATAGAAATATGATACAAAAGTGTGGGTGGTGGCTATGTTGATGTTGTGTGAAGCATGGCAATAAGCATGGTGTACTACATTGAGGAGCGATGAACAGCTGCGAGGAAGACAAATAGAAGACATTGAAAAGTAGGTCTGTGCATACAAAGCAAACAAATTAAGTTGAGTTTCACTAAAAAGAAATAACAAACAATTAATTGAAAAACAAAACAGAGATTATATGAGTTGCCTCCCATTTAGCACTTCTTTAATGTCTTTTAGTTGGACAACTCAACTATTATGCTCAAGGTGGATCACCTAAAGTGACTGAATCCACTATTTTCTTCTCTTCATTAGGATTTTTCTCCAAGAATTTCCTAACCTCTCCCTCATTTGCATCGACCAACAATTGATAGCTCTTATCAATTTCTTTCACCAAGTCCAGTTTCTTGTCTTCTTCTTGCAAGGAGAAATCAAAATTTGCAGCATTAACTCAATCAACAAAAGAACGGTCTTAAAAAATAGTAGTAGTAGAAATAGGTTAAACATTAAAGATTGAAAATTCTACTATTTCTCCCAAAACAATCATGCTCAATTTCTCGTTCTTCACATCAATCAAGGTATTGGTAGTGGCCATAAAAGGCCTCCCTAAGGGTATGGTATGCTTCTTCCTTTGCTCTTTAACCTCCCCCATTTCTAGGAAAACAAAGTCTACAGGAACAATCAATCTTCCAACCTTCACTAACACATCATCCATTATTCCTTTCGGATAACGAATTAACCTATCAGCTAGTTTCAAACACATGTTTGTAGGTCTTAACTATCCTAGATCCAATTTCTTATAAATAGATTAAATAATAAGGTTCATACTCACCCCAAGGTCAAGCATGCCCATAACCTCATATTACATATTGATATTTATACAAGAAAACTCCCCGAGTCTTTCAATTTGAGGGGTAATTGCTGCTGTAGCACTGCACTTATAGCCTCTGAAACCATCACCTTCTCATTTGGCTCAAACTTCTGTTTCCTGGGGCTTAGTTCCTTGAAGAACTTCACATCACACCTAAAAAAGGCATATTAATATTAACTTTGGAAAACATGTTATATAGATCAGAAAATTGCTTATCCTGTTTTGATTCCTTAAGGCAGCTTGGATATGGGATGGTAGTCTATAAGGATTAGCTACCTTATGCAGTCTTGGTTCTTCATTGCAGTCGGTTGTATACCCCAGTTTTTCACTTTTTTACTCGTGACTTGAAAGGTCATCGTGCCTTATTTTTTTCTTCATTCTGCTAACCTTTTTCGTTGGTGAGGCTCTCCTGCTCTTGATTAATTGCACTAGAAAGATTAGAAGGGATCTCAACATAATTATCAATTTATTAATTACCTTACCACTTCTCAGAATAGTGACTGCTTGGGTTTGCTCAAGTTGACTGAGCAACTTTCCTTTCTGATTATTGTGCAGTTATGCACTGATTTGCCTTACTTGGATCTCAATCTTCTTCATATATGACTCAAAAGAATCAAACCTCTTATTGTTTGTCTCTTGATTTTAAGTTGTGACCTGAATAAACGCATTAAGGCTTTCCTCTAAAGAAGGCTTGCTTGGTGGGTCTGAAGTATGGATTGCCTTTGGTAATAATTTGGCCTTTGAAAATTTTGGTATTGTGGTTGGGGTTGTGCTGGTAGACTATTAGTCTTCCATGAAAAATTGGGGTGGTTTCTCCAACCAAGGTTGTAGGTGTTCGAGTATGGATCATTTTGCTCCCTTGGTTAAAAACTATTGAATGAGTTTACTTGTTCTTCCCCAACTGTGAAAGGTTCATAAGAATACGGAAAAACATTAGCTCCATGACCATAAATTCCACATATACCACATACCTTTTGATTTAGAATGGTTTGGTGTAGTCTTGTAGTTAGCATCTTTACAAGCCTTGTTAACTCAGCTAACTACATAGCTAGTTCTTGAATCGAGCTTACTTCATTAACTTCAGCTCTTTTTCCCCTAACTCTCTTTTGATGAGAATTGGCCCCTAAAATTTTGAAGATTGCCTTTGTTTTTTTGGCAGTCTTCTCTCCCATAACTCTTCCTGCTGCATTGTCCACTGTGTACTAACATTGTTGTGTCAATCCATCATAAAAGAACTAGTTTTGCATGTGGAGTGGAAAATGATAGTGTGGACACTAAATGAGCAAGAGTTTGAAGCATTCCTATGCCTTATGGAATGACTCTCCCTCCATCTAAGTGAAGGTTGCTATCTTCGTCCACAATGTAGAAGTCTTCTGATGGGAATAAAACTTTCACATAAATTGTTGTACACCTCCTCCTATGTCGTCAATTATCTAAATGGAAGGGTCATCAACCATGCCTTGGCTCAATCATTCAATGTGAATGGGAAACACCTTATCCCGAGTTAATATTCATTCAGGCCATCTAACGGGAATGTTTGGAGAATGGTAAAGAATTCCTGAATGAAGTTTAAAGGGTCTTCCATTCCTGAATGAAGTTTAAAGGGTCTTTATTGGGAATCCCATAGAAAGATGGCAGCATGTTGTAGTGGATGCTCTTCAATTCATAGTCCCTAGTTGCCTCTCCCAATCTTATGCATTAAGTGGCAATATTGATTACTAGTCTAGCATACTCCTTCATTACTGGTTGCCTTTCACCCATCTCTTGATCTTCTGGTTTGGGTCTCTCGAGATTGTCTTCAAATTACCTTAGAGGTCCTCTTATCTGATGTACGGTGTCAATAAAAGGAGCAAGTTCACTTTCTTGAGACCTCCTTCCTCGCATAAACAAATTAAAAAATAGTGAATTAATAAGAAAATTACTAAAACAACTCAATGAAATATCACGACAAAAAATGTATGCATGAACAGACAAAAACAATCAAAATTAATTTAAGTCTAAACACTAAACACTTGCCTGGCAACGATGCCGAAATTTTTTTTTTCCCAAACTAAGTTCTAAAAATACCTAGGCTATCCTACTCGCAAGTATACACGGTAGTTGTAGTTGATTACCCAGGGTTGTCTCCCACAGAGGTGAAATTAGTCCACTTAAATTAATCTTAAACAAAAATAAAAATAGATGCAATCCTAAACATTCTATCTCAATTTGTTGAGTGAAAGCTTTAAAGGAACTAACAAATTTAAACTAAAAAGTAAGCGGAATAAACTGGGAGCAAAACAAATAGATTAATTAAAGTGAAAAACTCTTAAGAATTAATTTCACTAGTTTAATCTCCTATGTATGACTAAAGCGAAATGATTGGATAGATGTCTTACTAAAATTAACAGTTGGGTCCTATAATTAATTTGAATAATAAACTAAATCTAACTTTCATATTCAATAAGTTATTATCTAAATTAATTATGAAAACTCGACTACTAATTACCACTTAAGTTAATATATTTCTAATTATTAACCTTAGCGTCTATAGTTTCTCGTTCCGTATTAAACTTCTTCCATCAATCCTTCATTTAATATCAAAATGATGTAAAGTTTGGTCATGTTATTACATTTATTCAGTTTAGAAACTATAAAAAGCATAAGAAAACAACACAGTCCCTCAATCATGCATATTTGACTAAAAATAGCTACATTAATGCTCAAGAAAAAGATATCAACCCATAACGGAAATAACAAAATTCATCATATTCAAATACCTCAATATCATCTTTCTCAGTATAGGAGAAGTATTTAAGCAATAGACCAAGTAAATAACGAAATAAAAGATCAAAAGATAACAGAGAATCAATCGGTTAAGCTAATAAGGTAGTAAGTTCGATTAACATCAGAGAAATAAACATAGGGAAATAATGCAACAAATGAAGAACAGAACGAGCAAACAAAGATTGGATGAGGGAGTTGTAGTGGTCTCCTGTGACTCTCAAGCTCTCTGCATTAGCTACCGCCTTCTGCTCCTGCTTAGTTTTTACCCAGATGATCAGATGCTCACGCTGTTTCCACCTCTCTGCTATTCTTTTTCTTAAATTTAGTCGACTAGTCCTTGCTTTCTCTCCTCTCTTCTCTTCCTTCTCTCTGTTCTCTTTTTGTTCCCAAATGTGTCTCGAGTGTATGTAGCATATGTTGGCCCTGAATTTTTTTTTATTTTCTTAAGCATGATTAGATTAATTTTTGGGGTCTTGTTAGATTAATTTATGTTGGAATTAATTAACATGTTAGTGTGAATAAGATCAGGTGACATGAGTTAAGGGAATTAAAGTGTTAAGGTGGTAACTTATGCATGAGGGATAGTTTAGGAAGATCACTTAAGTGGGGAAAGTCTTAAGGCTTTAAAGGAAGGGCAATATGGACATTGTGCATTCATTAAGAGTATAAAAGAAAAGAGAAAAAGGTTGTCTTTCATTTTGAAGAAGCAAAAAAAGAAAATTAAAAGGAGAGAAGAGGGAGAGTGTCGTATAAGGAGAAAAGAGGGGGGAAGAAGGAGAAAAAAGCTAAGGTTCTTCATTTCTTGGTGTTCAAGGGGGGTTTTTGAAGTTGATTCAAGAAGGAAAAAGAAATAGGAAGGTTAAAGCTTCCATTAAAGCCAAGAAAATCCCCGTTGGGAGAAGATTCAAGGTAAGTTGAGTTTTAAGTCCTTTAGATTTTTACAGTGTTTTTGGTTCAAAGAGCTTAGGAAATGTTTGAGTTTAGGTATTCTAGGATCAATTTCATGCATTAGGTTCTTTAGGTTTTCCAATTTGAATTCTATTGATTTGGAAATTTTGGCATTGTCAAAGGGAGGCAAGAGAGGCAAGAGGAGCAAGAAGAGACACATCCTTGAACAAGTTTTCAAGCAAGGAAATCAAGGTGGGTGACATTTTTATAATTGAGTAAATAAGCTATTAAAGTTTCTTTTAAATAAATGGAATTAAATGATTTCCAACTACCTTGAAAATGGGCATTTAATGTTCTTTAAGATGGTTTGAGAATGTGCCATATGTTTTTGTGTATGAATTTTGTGAATGAATTTTTTAGTGCTATGGGAATGATTTTAAATTGTTCCATAATTGTTGTATTGTGGCCTTTGATTGAGTTGAAAAAAATGGTTTTTATGCTTAGTATGAGAATGTGGTTGTTGAATTATGGAATATGTCATGCTCATGAAATCAAGTTTCTAAAAATGTGCGGTATGGGCATCATGTTTCAAGTTCATGAATTACATGTTATATGGGTTTGTGGTGGTCTGTTCTATTTGTCAAGTGCACTTGATTAAAAAGGCCTCTCTCGCTTGCCCGCTAGTAGCATGGAGCTCCCTCACAGACTTCCATAAGTTTACGGTTATGCAAAGCCACTTTGTAGAATTGTGATAGTATGTTCTGTTCATGGCTACACAGGACCCTTGTGGGAAATGTGTAGTACGTTCTGTCACAAATCCACCCGAACCATTTTGATGTGTTTAATTGTTTTTTTATGTGTTTGATTGGTTATGATGCACTGGCAAATTTGATAGATGTATGACTTATGTGAATTGTGAATTGGTTTGACAAAGTTGAGAAACATTTGTTTTATGGATTTTTGTGAGAAATTGGCTATGATTATGAAGATTTTGAATGGCTTAGTTTATTTACCGGTTATAAACCTGTTACCCACGAGCGTTAAGCTCACCCCCATTCCTTCCCATCCGCAGGCGATGAGCAACATTTCAGGTGATCGAGTCAATCGTCAAGGCATCACTCCAACTTGCATATTTTGTCCTTTTGAAACTAGATTTTTGTAAAACAATGCTTTAGTTGCATTTTGAGAAATTGTATTTCTTGTCACATTTGTATTTTGGATTATGTTGTAAGGTGGTTTGAAATGGCTGCTAAACCGTTGTAAAACTCTTATTTTGATGTAAATGAGATATATATATATTATGGTTGCTTATGGCATTTCAAGTTTTTGCATTGCAAATTTTAAGTTTTCATAGGGGTAAGATGGTGTTCTGGCTTTGAGAGCATTAATGCACAGATCTAGGATGATTTTGACCAAGTTGTCTTCATAGAAGTTGTAGCTTGTTCTTCTAGCTTTCCAACCCTATAAAGTATACGATTTTTGGATGTCGGAGTTGAGAGATATGATCATTTTAATCAGAGATGTTACTTAGGTGTGTATGCCGGATAATTAGAGTTTGTGGAGCGTTATCGCGCTAGGATTGCTCGATTTGGCAAGATTATGAGTAAAGGGGATGTTAGGATGGGTTTGGGTCTTGGAGGGTGAAAGTTTAGTGTCACCCGAAAGTTACATGGCCTGACCGTGTAAAATCACACGGGGCATGTGTTTCCAGCGTAGGAGCGCCACTTTCACCCGAAGGTTACACGGCCTGATCGTGTAAAATCACACGGGCTGTGTGTTTCCAGTGTAGGAGCGCCATTTTCACCTGAAGGTTACATGGCCTGACCTTGCAAAATCACACGGGCCGTGTGTTTTCAGTGCAAAAACACGTTTTCACCCGAGGGTCACACGGGCAGTCCTTGTTGTTTTACACGGTCCGTGTTCTTGACCTCCAAACGACAGAATTTCATTTTTGAGTCTTCACAAAAGTTGTAACCCTAGAAGTCTTCTTTCAAACCATCTAAAAACAAAGTCAATTCGACATCCATAGTGAGAGTTATGGCAATTGTGCCGAGGCATGTACCATGTGAGTAAGGACATGAACATGTTGGTTTCGATTGGTCGTAACTTCTTCGTCCGACCTCCGATTGAGGTGATTCTTGAAGCGATAGATTTCTAACACATTGTCCTACCTCAAAATTTATAGCCATTGGTGTTAAATTCAAAAAGATTGTTTGGGAGAAAGTGAGGGGTCGGTTGGGAGAGCATGTTTGGGCCATGAGCATACTTTGGTTTTTAAATCATATCTTCATCTATAGAACTCCGAATTAGTTGGTTCTTGCTTCAAAGTAAACTAGACACTAAGAACTACGTTTTGCAGAAGTCAATTGTGATTATTGTGATTTCATTATGTGGGCTCCCCTTTATGGCTTGAGATGTTATGAGAATGATGAGGAACCGAAGATGGCTAATTAGGGTATTTTGGCATAACCCTACAAGGAAACCCGCGCTCGTTTTATGTTTTAGGGTAGTTGGGCTTTGAAAATGGGGCCCAACAGCATAAGTGTGAAATGTGTCATCCACTACCCCTCTTTTTGCCCTTCTATTTGTAGCATGATATTAGGTTTAGGGTTTTAAGCCTAGCGTAGTCAATCCTGCAAGTGTAATGTATTAAAGTGACTGTACAGAATAATGGGGCTAGTAACCTAGCCTTCTCATCACCATGAATGGCCTCTCATGGTGGTGACTAAACATGTCACACCCATGACTTGCTTCTCACGACCGTGAGAAGCATGCTGCTGGTGAATGTGAAGCAAGCAATTGGCTGGATGAATAAGCATGACAGCTGGAGAGATAAAGAAGCATGCAATTAGTGAGATGAAGAAGCATGTAATTAGCCTATTATGAGAAGCGTAGGAGCTGTTGATTGTCACCGAATGTGTATAGGAGCTGCTGGCTATCGTTGGCATTGGCTGTTGCATTGGAAGCTCACTGTGAGAAGCTTGGCAGGGGTTGTCAACATGAGAAGCATAGATGGAAGCTGGGTGAATGAGAAGATCGTTGTGAGAAGGCATGAGCTAAAGTGAGTGTGACATGCAATTAATGTGTGTGGCCATGCAATTAATTTGTGTGACCATGCAATTAACGTGTCACGCCAATTTTCATTCACAATTCTTATTTTTTTCAAACTACATTCACAAAATTCTACATTTAACAATCACGGAACATTCACCCCATTTTCACTTAATCCATATGAACTTTGGATTAAAAACAAGAATTTGCAACCCAAAATCAAGATATCAAGGCAATTAAAAGCTATAGAAAGTAGACACAACAAGTAGTATAAAAACATAACAATCCTTGTTCAAGATAACTTTGGAGATCTCAAGTTAAAGGATAACTTATATAATCAACACAATGAGAATTTTCATAAACATACAAGTAATGTTCTAAATGAATTTCTTATATATGATCAATTCAATGAACTTATTCTCTAGTAATCACCCACACCTTTGTTTAAGTATCTCCATACTTTAGTCTATAAGATCAACTAGTTCCTTTATAAGGAAAAACATAACGTGTACTAGTCTTTTTACGTTTTATTAATATTCATTCTTAATAGAACAATGACTAGGAGCAATTTAGAGATAATACATAAATACAATATTAATCTCATAATTATAATCTCATCATAATTTCATTTGCAATTTATAATTATCCCATGGACTTTATGATATACATCTAAATATGTACAAGATACAAAATTCCTTTAAATTATTTTTTCACTAAACTACAATAAGTGGATTGACTATAAGGCATAAACCGACACTCTCATATTGAGAAACATAGAAAATAATTAAGTTGCTTATAAGATTAACTAAATTATTTATAGATATACTGGGAAATTTTTGATGATGGATCCTTTTCTAAAAGGTAATAACACCATTCCTTGACATTAACATCTTTTATTTTAAATAAAAATTGTGATGCTTAAAATTGTTTATATGTCCATTAACAAACCAAACTAGATTGCCATTTTTATTGACTAAAATTTTAAATGAAACACCTTTTGAAAAATTACATATTGATAATTAGGGTGGTTACCTTATTGTTTAAATCGTTGGAGCTTCATATTTAATTGATTTTTTTACGAGTTATACATGAGTCTATTTATTAAATCACAAACTAGAAATTTAATTACACTTAATTAATTTTATTAATATGATTAAAAACCAAATCTCTTCTAAAGTTAAGAATATGTGTAGTGAACCAATGCTCTTTTAAAGTCGAGATTATATGTAGCAACGATGTTTTTAAGTTTACACTTAAAGATTATTATTTGTCAAAAAGGATTTTTCATAAGGTTAGTTAAATTGAAACTTTGCAAAAAAAAAAAAAAACCCGAACAAAAACATAGGAACTTATTGAACATGGTTTGAGCTTTGCTTTTTTAAGCCAACCTTCTTAAACATTTTTAAGGAGATGTCATTTTAACCATTTCATAATTTATAAATCGTAAACCTATATTACTTTTATAAGGTAAAATACCTTATGAACTGGTTTTTAATTCACCTCATAATTACTTACATTTACGAGTATTTGGAAGTTTTATTTTGCAACTCTTCATGCCCAAAAATCATCAAAATTTGACAAATGTCCTATCTATTGCATTTTTTATTAGTTCTCCTTATAGAAAGAAGGGATTCATAGTATATGACCTTGACTTTAATAAAATTTGCTATATCATCGTGTTACTTTCTTTGAAATAGAGTTTTAAGTTTGATATATCATCATGTTTCTTTCTTCGAAATAATGTTTTCTTTTAAGCATACTTCCATGATCACTCATAATTCTATAGTGCCCACTTCCAAAGACATTCCTTTTTATAATGATTTTTAACACACCTACTCTACCAAAAATACCTACTGTTAAAACACTTACTTAATCTTACATCTCTACCATTGAAACATCCACTTTATATGAATGATAAACCTAACAATATTGTACATCCTCATATATCTCCAACTAATTTTATATCTACAATTTAGTCATGTCACTCTAAGAGACCGACCAAACAAACCAACTTTTCATCAAAATTTTCATATGAAAACCACCCTCACGTCTCAGCCTGGGCCATTATCTGCCTCTAACATTTTCACCATTTCAATTTCTACATAAGAACTCCATAGTTTTTTACAGGCCATTAAAGATCTTTTGTGGTGTCACACTATGCATACTAAGATTCAAGCCCGTTAAGCCAATAATATATGAACATTCCTGTCTCAATCCCCTAGTAAGAAACCTATTGGTTGGAAATAGGTGTGCAAATTAAGGCTCAAATCTGATGGAACCATCAAACTTCAAAACTTGAATGACTGCTAAAGGAATAATTACATTGAAGGTCTTGATTATAACATAAATTTTGCCTCTATTACCAAGTTGATTACTATGTGTACCTACTTAGTGTTTATGTCATTCAAGGAAGGAAATTATACTTAATTAATGTCAATAATGCCTTTTTATATGGTGATCATGATGAAGATGTTTATATGTCACTACCTTATGAATTTAGATAAAGGGGGAGACTTTAGTATGCAAACTTAACAAGTCATTATATGACTTAAAATAGGCTTTAAGGCAATATTTT
Source organism: Erythroxylum guanchezii (assembly GCA_025629825.1). NCBI lineage: Eukaryota > Viridiplantae > Streptophyta > Magnoliopsida > Malpighiales > Erythroxylaceae > Erythroxylum > Erythroxylum guanchezii. Next base: position 17,169,921 of record JAOTAX010000002.1, on the reverse strand, counting down.
TGAAAATATCCTTTACCCTTAAGACTGCTGGTTGTTAACAATTAAAGATAAACTATTCAATATTCATTCGAAACCATAAAGGTGGCTTCATAACTATTCTTGTTTATATTAATGATGTGAATTTAACCAAAAACAATAGTCAACAAATTAAAGAAACAAAGCAATTCTTATATCTATAATTTAAGATTAAAGAACTTACCCAACTCAAATATTTTTTAGGAATAGAAATGGCATAATCTTCTAGGGGTATTTCCTTCTCTTAAGAAAATATGCATAGGAGATACAAGAAGGTGTTGGATTTTCTAGAGTTAAACTAGTAAAATTTCTTATGAAGTAAAATTTGACTCTTATATAATTTGATGGAGTCCTTCCAAATGATCCATCAACTCAAAGGCACCTTATAGGAACATTTATCTATTCAACCATCACTACACCTAATCTAGTTTCTGCAATCCATATCTTGAGTTAACTTATGGGTAAACCACGTGCACCTAATCTTGAAGCAGTATCTAAAGTCCTCAAATATACAAAGCAAACATTATGATAAGGTATTCTACTATTCTTCATAATCATACTCCAATTAAATGCTTTTCATGATGTAAATTAGGCACACTGCAAAAGCACAAGAAGATCTAGAATAAGGAATTACATATTTTTAGAATAATTATTAATTTTCTTAAAAAAGAAATTCATGATAGCTCAATCATTTATAAAAGAAAAGTGTTCCTCTATGGTAGCACATCTTATGAGATTACTTAGTCAAAAAATATCTTAAAGGATGAAAAAATCAAACATATCAACTAATCATATTGTTTTATGATAAACCAAGCTTCCTTACACATTTCCCTGAATTCTGTCTCTCATGAACCAAAAAAGTATGTGAAATCAATTGTCATCTTGTTCGTGTGAAAATCAGGAAGACTTGATTAAAACATCATATATGAGGACCAACAATTAATTTACAGATTTATTCACTAAATTATTAGGTATGCTACAATTTAAGGAACTGCATAGCAAGTTGGGTGTTAATAATATACATTCCAACTTGAGGGAGTGTTGAAAACAATCAAACAAAATAGAAAATTAAATATTGTATGTTATTTGTAATTAGTTTAATACCAATTTAGTAAAAGTTAATACTAATTTACAAGCATTAGAATAGCTTTTAGGGTGGTGAACTTGTGTACTAAGGTTGACCTTTCCATATTAACAAATACAAAAAAATATGTTTTTTCTCACTCATAAATATATTTTTATTTTCATCAAGTTTAGACTATTGTGATAAAAATTAATTGCTTGATTTTGAAAAACATCAATATTGTTTTGGTGTTAGGAAAATTATAGGTCTACTTGAAAAGAAATGACATAAGGATTACTTTTGAATATATGTACCATAAAATTTAGTAAAATTGATTATTGTAGCCATCTAATGATGATAATAAAAAAATCTTGATGCTTAAAAACATTTTACAATAATTTGATTATCCCATGAGCCCAGTCATCAACTAATATTAAGGGTCAAATTAGAAATTAATAAAACATAACAAGGAGATCATTTGTCATTACTATCATTAGATAGTTAAAGAATTCATCTAGTGATGATCAAAAGAGTATTCTTTCTTTGTAAATGTTATTAAAACTCAAATTTGATTATTATATGATAGAGAGTAGAAAAAGAAGGCAATTAATTTTGTTTTCTATCTTTAACATGAATTATTCTCTTAAGGAGTTTAAAATAAAATGGATTCAATAAATTTCGCCCAAGCTCTTTTGTACACTAAAAAAACACCCTTAGACAAATAATAATAATGAAAAACATGAGTAAAGATATTGATCTCGAAGGAGCTAAAGATTTCTATAATATATAAGAATATTGATCCACAGTCATATGTTAGAACGTGCTTTTCTCTATAAATTTAAATTGAAAATATGTCCTAATTTATGGATAGTTCAAAGGTTATATCATATAATGGAGCATATACAATAAAGTTCACAACTTATGATGCCTGCCAAACACACCAGAAAATAATACCTAACTCTGCATAACTAAATTTTTAGTTGTGGTAAGAAAGGATCATATCCACAAAGAGTTTGTCATTAGCTTTTGTAATAAAGGAATCAGTGTACGGGATTGGGGGGTGGGGAAGGGGTTGGTTGAATTCAATTAATAAAATAAAACTATAGAAGACAAATTAGATCAAAAAATACAAAATTTCAAGGATTAATCAATGGGTTTTAAATCTAGTTTATGGTTCAATTTCAACCTTCATAAGAATGTGCATAATCAATTTTCATATTTCTCGTACCACTCTTCGAAACTATTAACCTTCGATTAAAAAAAAACTCTGATAATCCTACTTTTCCCTTAGATTGTAACTAATTAAAACAAGCTATTTAATTAGATCTAACCTAGAATAAGCTCTCTAGATTTAGTGTGACAATCACATTATAAATTAGGAAAATAGGTTAATCTAATCAATAAACATATAAGCTTGTGTCATTTAATTTATGTTATATTACCCCTAATGATGCATATCCATTAATTTATCATACATAAATCAGATTTATAACAATTATAGATTGTAATCTTAATTTTGGCAATGAATCCATTCATGAATAATCTAACAGGCCAATCTAAATCATTCATACATGAATCCCAAACTTTAAACACAAAATAAGATAGTCAATTTCAGAAGAGAATTAAGGAAAACATCTCTAAGATTAAACAATGCTCAAACATGTTCATTGACCTTCCTTTTGAATTTGAAAGAAGAAGTTTAGTTGCTCATAACTCTCAAAAAAGGAAAGGAATATGTCTCCTTTTGTGTCTTCAATTTGTTCATATGTTAATTGGCCTCTTTATTGCCCTTTTATATTGTAAAATCAAGGGTTTAGTTACATGGGCATATAAGTGACTTTGTACGTTAATTTGCCCAAGATCGTAAAGTTACATGTTTATAGTTAGATACACTGCCAACACACACAATCATGTATCTCACTTACACAACTGTGTAAGTATCCACATGAGCGTGTAGGCCACAAGGGTGTTTAAAACAACATATTTGAGTTTGTACACCTTTTTAGTGAGTTACATGCTCCCATACACAACTGTGTAAGTCATAGTGACTATAATTCTTTCATTCTTTGTCCCATCTTCACCCTCTCTCGTCTCCTTTTTACTCAGAGAAGGAAAATAAGATCGAACATCAATAGAATAAGGGTGTGAATTTAGCTCATTTTGGTTATTGTTCCTTTAATTTATTAATAGGATTGAATTATCTTATATTTTCTTATGTATTTACATGTGATTTTAATCCTATTTTCAAGATAAAATGCTTAATTTATGTTCAATTTGTGTTGACTACTAGGTTGAATATGTTGATACATATTTGAGACCAAAAAAACAAAATATTTAAAAGCAAATTGGATCACAAATGTTAAACAAGGAAAAGGCGGAAACGACAGCAAGTATGAAGAAAACTCATGAAGAAAACGCATGCGTTGAGCTCTTAATGATGTGTTAATCGCAGCATCCCAGGAGCTCAATAGGGAGGGTTTTAAGGAGGCAGCAACGTTTATTTGTGTAATCAAGCTACAGGGATGGGGCGCAGACAATATAGAGGGCGACGTGAAGGCTAGCAGTAGAGATGTGGAGGCTTGAGCTTGCTGCTTGAAGGTTGGCAGCAAAGGCGTGGAGGCTTAGTCTGCGACTTGGCTGTGTGAAGAGATGGAAGAGCAGGTGTGAGACGGGAGCATGAATAGAGACTGGGATAATAAACGCCTAACATTAATTGTCCCATTAAGCTATAGTGGAGGCAACAAGCAATAGTGAGAAAGGGATGGTTGGACCGAAAATCATTAACATTTATTTGTCCCATCGTGAATAGTGAAGAGAGGAGAGGGCATATGGAGAAAAGGATTCATTCTTAGAGCATGAAAATGAAGATGGAAGGCTAGTTTTTCGACACCGGTTCAACGGGATTATTGACGATTAGTCACGGTTAAGCTAATTTTTATCATTTTAATGTTATAATTCTTTTGGGATTGTTGTATTGTTGGTATTGACTTGATTGGCTTTAAGATGAATGATCTTAATATGTTATTTTGATTGTTTTATTTCTAATCTAATACTAAAACATTGATTGTAATCCGTAATCATTACTTTTGATGTTTGTGAGTAGCATCTAACGATCGTTAATTGTTAGGAACAACATAACTTAGGTTAGATAACCCGAACGTGTGAGGTTACTACCTATATTGATCGTTTTCTAATTCATAATGCGACTGCCAAATGGAATCTAGAGATTGTATCCTAGGTTATTCGATAGTTAGGTTTAATTAATGATCGTATCTAGATTAAATACAGCCTAAGGGAAAACTTGGGTTAATTATTAGCTCACGATTAATAGTTTCTAGGAGAGGTTTGAGAAAAAAAAATTAATGAAATATGTTTAGTTAGGATATAGGATGAGATTGAAACAAAGAACCGGGTCCCTACTGAATTCCCCACTTTTATCATTTTTTTGCACGTTTTCTTTAATTTGTTTTTATTAGTTAGTTTCATTTTATTTTCTTCTTTCAAAAACAAACACCCCCCCCCCCCCCCCCGTTAAACCTAAACACCGATTAATTTCATTTCATAAACTTTACACAAACTCTCTGTAGGATCGACCTAGACTCACCACTGCTATAGTAGTAGGTCTAGTTATTTTATTTTGACTAGCATAATGATGCGCCGTTGCCAGCTAGTGTGGTAGCTTAATTTTTGAATTTGATTTTAGTTGGTGTTTTGTGAATATATATTTTTATAATCTTTTTTTAATTACTTGTTAATTTTTAATTGTCCATTAGTGTTGGTGCATGGTAGTGATTAGATCTCCCCGTAGAGAAATTGAGCAACTTAATCCGGAGATCGAGAGAACATTGCGAAGATTGCGTAGGGAAGCAAGGTCAACTTTGGTAGACGAATTGGAATAAGAATCCAATGACACGATGGCAAATCCGAGAACTCTAAGGGAGTTAGCTCACCCGATTTAACTAATAAATCATTATGCATAACATTTTTGAACTTCACCGAACATGTAACCTTTGAGTTAAAATCTGGATTAATTCATTTATTGCCTAACTTTCATGGCCTTGTTGTTGAGGATGCACGTAAGCATCTTAAGGAACTCGATGTGGTGTGTTTGAGCATGCAGCCTCACGGGATGACAGACGAGTAGATCATATTAAGGGCCTTCCCGTTTTCACTCAAAGATGCAGCAAAGGATTGGCTATTTGATTTACCAGCTAGAAGCGTGAATACTTGTTTGGAGATGAAGAGATTATTCTTGGAAAAATATTTTCTGGCCTCAAAGACAACAAGTATTCGGAAGGAGATATGTGGTATTAAGCAACACAACGGGGAATCTCTCTACTAGTACTGGGAGCGATTCAAGAAGTTATGTGCTAGTGGTCCACACCATAACATACCAGAGCAACTTCTCATCCAATATTTTTATAAAGGATTGCTGCCGATGGAGAGGAGTTTGGTTAATGTTGCGAGTGGTGGGGCACTTTACGAGAAGACTCCTATTGAAGCCAGGATATTACTTGAGCAGATGGCCGCTAATACCCAACAATTCTGCACTCGCAATGATGTTCGACAAGTAAATGAGTTAAGCACTTCATCCATTGAACATTGGTTAGATGAACTAACATCTTTGTAAGATAGATTGCAGTTAAACAGGCACAAGTGAAAGTGTGCGGGATATGATCAAACATGAGTCATCCAACTGACAAGTGCCCAGCTTTGCAAAAGTAAGACAAAACAAAGTAAGATGAAGTGAAAGTAAGACGAAGAAAAGTAAGATGAAGCAAAACTAAGACGAAGCGAAAGTAAGGCAAAGTGAAAGTAAGACGAAGGAAAGTAAGACGAAGCAAAGTAAGACGAAACAAAGTAAGATGATTGAGGACAAAAATAGGCTGAACTCTTTTGGTCATAACTTCTTCTCTAGACACCCAAATGACTTGATTCTTGAACCATTGGACTCGTAATACACTGCTCTAGATCTCTACTAATAATCGTAACCATTTGAAATGAAGTGAGAAAGATTGAGTGAAAACATGGGATGGGTACAATGAGTGTGTTTTTAAATGTTATGAACTGGTGCTATTCCACTAAACATGCTTCAGTATTTTGATGATTTCTAGATTGGTAGAGCTCCAAATGAGATGATTTCTGATTTGTAATAAACTAGAGATGTGGAGCTACAAATGGTATGAAGAAATTAGGATCTGATTCAGTTTCTAAGATGTTTAAATTCCAGATGGAAGTTGTGCATAGTATACTGTCTTGGACAAGAGCAGTTCAAAAATGTTTGAAGTATATCTTTTGAATCACTAAACCAAATTGAATGATTTTGGTGGCATTAGAAATTTAAGACAATGGGAGGCATTTTTCTAAAAGAAAGTGTTATCTTAGATTATTCAAGGGTACTGTTGGCAAGACACTTAAGTATGAAAGACATAAGGCATAAATGGAAGGGCAAATGGGACAATTCATAGTCATTAAGGACATAATTGAAAAAACAGTGTTGTCTTGCTTATAAATAAAGGAGAAAACGTGTATGAGAAGATTCTAGAGAACAAAAATGGGTGGATGAGAAAAGAGATAAGAGAGAGAAAATATGAAAAAAGAATGAGAGATAGAAAGAAGAGAAAACAAGTTAGGGTTTTGATTTCCTTAGCTTTCAAGAGAGATTTTGAAGTTGTTTAGGAAGAGAAAAAGGAAGAGGAAGGAAAGAGCTTCCATTTGAGCTACAGATCTCATCATTTGGTGAAGAATCAAGGGAACCAAGAGAATCCTAACCAAGAACAAGGAGAAAGACAACCTTGACTTAGAGTTTTGTAAGCAAACTAGGTGGTATTATATTTATGGTTATTGTGTAAATGGGCGATGTGCGTAAGTGTATGCATATGTTGAATTGCTAAATTATGAATGAGAATTGGATATTATGAGATCATGTGAAGTTAGAAAAGAGATGACAAGAAATTGAGTTATGATGTAGAGGAACCAAGTGTTTTTGAGATGTGAGCTCATCGAAAGGGTAAAGATTGAAAGGAGAATTTAGAATGATCATGTGTAAATGAAGTGTAAATCTAAGTTCAATTAGACACATATGAATTACGAAATGGGAATGAACATAATATGTGATTTAGAACATATACCCAGGATTGTCATTGAATATGCATTGTACATAGCCATACAACTATTTGGGCATAAATGAGTTTTGTAACAGGTGAGAATTGTGTATTGCATAAATTGTGATGTGCAGGTTAAACATCTACATACAGACGTATCCAGAATTTGGAAGCAAATGCTATTTTGGAACGTACTGTGAGTAGACCGAGATGGTCTCACTTTATTGTTTGTTATTTAAATTTTGTATTAATTGACTATTGAATTATTATGTGAATGTGACTGATTGTGTTGGTTTCCAGACAGAAGGTCCTATGAATGTGATGTATGATTGAAATATTGAAGTGCTTATTGAATGCTATTTGGATGAACTAAGTGTTCGTAATTGGATTGTTAAATATGTTCTGAAAGTGCATTTGCATGTAAATGAAAAGTGATACTCAACTCAAATGTTGAA
>JAOTAX010000002.1:17146672-17162184 GCA_025629825.1 Erythroxylum guanchezii | reverse complement strand
TTCCTTTTTTTGTTCATCGAACAAGAATTTCTGTACCTCAGTTTTGAGTGGAACAAAAATTTCTGTCCTCGTCCTCTGAGGACGGAACAAAAATTGATGAGGACGATAAGCAAACACCACGAGGACAGAACTTTTGTGTCCTCGTCATCCGTCCTCACGTCCAAGGACGATAACCAAACACAGCCTAACTATCCATGTTTTTCATCTTTTCTCTGTTCGAACAATCCCCCTTGGTTATAGATCTTTTGAGGTTGATCCTTCCATTCATACTCCCCTCCTTGCTTCTTTTACCTTATAAGAATCTCCTAAGCATTTTCTCTCCCTAAAACAGATCTTTAACTTCTTCTGCTCTAGGAGCCTTGGTGAAACAAGTCTCCAATATTCCCAACTCCAATGCTACAGAGGATAACAGAGACTCTTTTGCATTGATACTTAGCTCAAATTACTCTTTTAAAGATGTTAAACTCATTTAAAGCTAAGTAGTGGACGACAACTCTAATTTTAATGAATTGAAGTTCTTTCCACCTTAGAGCAACAGTGGAAAGATAGTGGTAACACCACTATTACTTCTCTTGGTTAGAGAAATAAAATGAGGTACCTCGCTGGTAAGAATTTTCATTAACAAATATTGAACATTTCCATTTATTAAGACTTAAGCTCTTACTAATTAGAGCAACTTGTGGCTAAAGAACACTTATGTGAATGAAGATGATATATTTATGTTTAAATTTGACAATAAGGATAATTTAATGGAAGTCTTAAGAGGCCTTTAGTACATATAAGAGAAACCAATTATGGTTCAAAAGTCGAGATAAGTTCTTGTTAAATAAATGTTGAAGAAGATATTAATAAAGGAAACTTCTATATCCTATCATTATAATATTTGTTCATTTTAGGTTAAGCTATGTTGCTAGCTTAACATGAACTCCTATTAGCCTAGATGAGAATAAGGTAGAACTTAGTAGGGTAAACTATGCAAGACTATGCTTAAAGGTAGATGTGAATAAGGAATTCCTAGATACCATAATATTGATAAAGTTGAATGAAATAGGTGAAATGGAAAAGGCGGAGATAGTTATCACTTATCAATGGAGACCCTCAAAATCACAAAATCTCAAAGTATGGAAGCCTATTAGTAGGAAATTTAACTTTGAAGAATATACTGGATAAGAGGTTAGATCAAAATTAGTATGGAAGCCTATTAATAGGAAATTTAACTTTGAAGAATTTATTGGATAAGAGCTTAGATCAAAATTAGTCTTAACTATAAGAATCCTAGGAAATAACTACTCAAACAGCTGAGCTAAAGGAGTAAAGAGGAACCTCTATAGAATTAGTTCAGGATGTCAACAACTTGTAGAATAAGGAAAATAATATAGTTATCAATAATGTTTATCTTAATCCTAAGGACTATGAAATTCTTGATGGCTCAAAACAATAGTTGATTAATAATGAAGACCAATAAGAAGCTATTAAACCTTTGTATAGTGATTTTTTTTGGAAAAATAAGAAAATATGATAAATTAAAAGGAAAGGAGTTCTGTATAAAACAAGAGACTGCCCAAGGAAGCAAGTCTCATTGCCAAAACCAAACTAAACAAATAGAACCAAAGAAAACAAGAAAAAGCCTATACAACGACAGCTACCTTAAGGAAACTAAATTTACGCAACGAAGTAGAAAAACTACAATCATGACCTAAAGAAGCCTTCCACCCATGGAAATCTTTGGAAAATCTAGAATGGGAAGACATTAACAGAACCAAACACCCACACTGTTGGACACCCCGCCCTCGTAAGTCACATGCCCGATGTCCTAAGTGACATATGGGCACGCATCACACAAGGGTGGCGTGCCCTCACCAAGAGACCATAAAAAACAAACTCATTTCTCAAACTTCAAGATAGATTTTGGGAAACCTCCAACCGGAATTACAAATATATTCCTTCAGAACATTTGTAGCTTTATGTCTCTAGTTTATTTAGAGATAAGAATCATCTCATTTGGAGATCGGAATAACAAGGTTATGGAAGAAAGAATTAAACAAGATTTTGTCCTCAATCATATTCAACCTATCTTGGGACAATTGGTATAACTTTCATTAAATTTATCGGATGAATGTCATTTTTGACGGTTTGAAAGAAGACTCATAGATCTACAACTTTCATGAAGACTTTGAAGATATATTCTATCGTTTAGAGGGTCAAAATTAGACCAGACAATAGGGTAGACAATTCAGTGTACAGTGGACCAGACGATAAGGTAGACAAATTGGAAAAATTGGCATAACTTTCTCTATAGATGTCGGATCAAGGTCATCCATAGATGGTTTGAAAGAGGATTTATAGATATACAACTTTTATGAAGATTTCAAAGATAGATTCTATCGTCTAGAGGGCCATAATTGGACCAGACAATACTGTAGATGATTCAATCTACAGTGGACCAGATGATAAGGTAGATGAATTGAGAAATTTGGCATACCTTTCTCTATAGATGTGAAATCAAGGTCATCCTTAGACAGTTTGAAAGAGGACTTATATATTGACGACCTCGAATATAGATTCTATCGTTTAGTGGGTCTAAATTGGACCAGATGATAGGCCAGACGAAAGGTCTACAATGGACTAGACAATAGGATAGACAAATTGGAAAATTAGCATAACTTTCCCTAGAGATATTGGATTAACGTCATTCTTAGACAATTGGAAAGATGACTTCAAGATCTACAACTTTCATGAAGACCTTGTTGATAGATTCTATTGTCTAGAGGGTCACAATTGGACCAGACAATAGCCAGACGAAAGGCTACAATGGAACAGATGATAGGGTAGAAGAATTGGGAAAATTAGCATAACTTTCCCTAAAGATATCAGATTAAAGTCATTCTTAGACAGTTGGAAAGAGGACTTCAAGATATACAAAGACGTCAAAGATAGATTCTATCGTCTAAAGTGTCAAAATTGGACTAGACGATAGGATAGATGATTCAGTCAATAGTGGACCAAATGAAGCAAAATGAACAGTACCCAAAAGATACACGTCATCACCAGACAATACATGTCATCACAGACGATACGTCATCACAAGACGATACACGTCATCATAGACGATACGTTAGCACCAAACAATACACATCATCACAGATAATACGTCATCACCAGACAATACACGTCATCACAGACGATGCATCATCACTAGACGATACACATCATCACAGACGATACATCATCACCAGATGATACGTCATCACCATATGAAGTCTTCCATATGAAGTCTTAGTCTAAGATGGAATCAGTCACTTTAGAAGATCATAACTTTCTACTCCTAAGTCCAAAGATTTAATACTATATACTGTTAGAAAGATAGAAAGAAAATCTACAACTTTCCAGAAGACAACTTTATCCAAATCAGCCTAGATCAATCTAGATTTTCCCCTTAAACCAGAGCATAAAATTTTCCGTTATGACAACTTGAAAATGTAATGTACAAACTTTGAGAGACGTGAGCAAAAACACAAACATGTTCCATTAGCATCAAAAGAAATAAGAGTTTTATAAAGCTTTAGGGGGCATTTCAAGCCCCAATATGTCAATGTTTCGAAATTCCCAAAATATAAAAGATTTATGAACAATAATTTTTCTTAAAATGCAACTAAAGCCTTGTTTTACAAGATAGCTTAAAATACAAAAATATTGCAAAAGTGGAGTGATGCCTTGACTCTTGACTACTCGATCTCTTGCTCATCACCTGCTTATGGGGAGGAAAGTGAGGATGATCTTAAAGCTCATGGGTAACAATTTTATAACTAGTAACAAGCAAAACCATTGAAATAACCATTTCCATCTTAAACATTCACATTTACGGAAAACATGCATGCTTCATTCTTATCACATATCATGAGCACATAATCACATCAAAATGGTTTAGGTAGATCCATAAACATGACACACTACACATTTCCACATAATGGTCTTGTGTAGTTGTAAACTTGAGGGAGTCCATGAAGGAGCTCTGTGCTACTAGCGGGTAGGCGGGAGAAGCCTTTAACTTGGTCAGCGTGCACGTGACATTCTTGAAGGGACTACACCAAACCCACATAACATGTAATTCATGAACTAAAAACAGTTTGCCCTTATGGCACACTTTTGGAAACATGATTTGATAAACTTGCTATTCTTTCAAAAAATCTTTTTCATCTTTTCTTTCATAAGGCATAACACAATACATATACCAAACATGTAGCACATTTTCAAAGCATTCAAAGAGCAACAAATGCACATTTTAAAAGTAGTTGAAATCATTTATTTTCCGTTTCTTGAAAGAGACATTTATGGCTTATTACTTAATTATAAAAATGTAACCCACCTTGAATTCCTTACTTAAGAAATTGGCTCAAGGATGTCTTTCCTCTTGCTCCTCTAGCCTCCCTTGATCCCCTTCTTGATTTCCTTAATTTTTCACCAAATGAAGAGATCTTTGGCTCAAAAGGAAGCTCTTATCTTCTTCTTCTATCTTTTTTTTCCTTCTTGCCCAACCTCAAAATCTCTCTAGAAAGCTTAGAAAGGATGAAACCCCAGCTCAACTCTCTTCTTTTCTCTCAAACACCGAAACCTCTCTTCTTTCTCTCTTTGATTTGATATTTCACTTCTTTCTCTTCTATTTTCATTTTTTCCTTTTTTAGGAAGAAGACAACACTTCTTTCTTCCCATTTTACCCTTAATGAATGCTGAAAGTCCACTTTACCCTTCCTTTATACTTGATGTCCCTTTTTACCTTAAGTGATCTTCCAAAAATAACTCTTTATGCATTATTACCACTTCAATTTAATGAACCTATGTCTACTAACTTTGACACAAAGTAATAACTCCAAAAATAATTAATCTACCAACACCTCAAAATTTATTTAAATCATGCCTAATTAAAGAAAGAAAATCTGGGGTCTAACATTTCTCCCCCTCTTAAAAAAATATCGTCCTTGAAATTCTTACTTGAATCATTGAAGAGTTGTGGATACTTCTCCCTCATGGCTTCCAAGGAATCCCACGTGGCTTCTTCAACGGAATGATTTCTCCACAAAACTTTAACCAATTGAACTATCTTGTTCCTGAGGACTTTCTCTTTAGTGTTTAAAATCTCCACTGGAGTTTCCTCACAAGTCAAATCATCTCTCAACTGAACCTCAGTGGTCCGAATGATGTGGGAGGGATTCGAACTATACCTTTTCAACTTGGAAACATGGAAGACATCATGAATCTGTGATAATTCCAGCGGTAGCGCCAACGTATAAGCAGGTCCAACCTTCTTAACAATTTCATAAGGACTCATAAATCTTGGGCTCAACTTACCCTTCTTGCCAAATCTTATAACTCCTTTCCAAAGAGATTTTTGACGAAAGAGTCTCTCACCAACTTCATACTCCATTTCCTTTCAGTGTGCATCAGTATAGCTTTTCATTCTATCCTGATCCGCTTTAAGCCTTTGTTTGACTAATTTGACCTTATCCACTGTCATCTAAATCAACTCTGGTCCTATCAGTTTCCTTTCTCCTTCTTCATCCCAGCATATCGGAGTTCTACACCTCCTTCTATACAATGCTTTATAAGGAGCCATCTGAATGCTCAAATGGTACAAATTATTGTAAGCAAATTCAACCAATGGCAAATGCTCATCCCAAGCTCCTTTGAAATCTACCACACAGGCCTTGAGCATTCCCTCAAGGGTCCGAATGGTCCTCTCAGATTGACCATCTGTCTAGGGATGGAAAGAAGTGCTAAAATTCAACTTAGTCCCTAGAGCTTCTTGCACACTTTCCCAAAATCTCGAAGTAAATCGAGGATCTCTGTCATAAACTATAAACTCTAGAATCCCATGCAGTCTCACTATCTCATCAATATACTTCTTTGTTAGTACATGCAGAGAATCAGTCTGTTTAATTGCTAGAAAGTGGGCTGATTCTGTCAAATGATCCACAATTACCAATATGGCATCGTGCTTCCTATTAGTCTTGGGCAAACCCATCAGAAAATCCATAGTTACCCTTTGCCACTTCCACTTAGAAATGGAAAATGGCCTTAACTTGCCTGAAGGTGCCTGGTGTTCAGCCTTGACTTGTTGACACACTAGACACTTACTTGCAAACTAAATCCTTCTTCATGCCTTTCCATTAGAAATGCTCTCTCAAATCTCCGTAAAACCTGGTGCTACCTGGGTGCATGGCATAAGGTGCACTGTGTGCCTCATCCAGTATCTCATCCTTCACCTCTTTGACATTTGGGATACAAAACCTGTTTCCTACAGCCATAAGTCCATCATCCCTCACACTAATTCGATTTTTCTCGGATCAACATGCACCCCATCCTTCGAAGTTACATGTCTAAGGAATACTACTTCAAGAAGCCAAAACTCACACTTGTTGAACTTAGCATAAAGTTCCTTCTCCCTTAAAGTTTGCAATACTATCCTGAGATGTTGCTTATGTTCCTCTTCACTCTTGGAATAAACCAGAATGTCATTGATAAACACTATGAAAAACTAATCCAGATACTCCCTGAAGACCCTATTCATAAGATCCATAAAAGTAGCTAGAGCATTGGTCAATCCAAAAGGCATGGCTAAAAACTCATAATGTTTATACCGTGTCCTGAAGGCTGTCTTGCTTACATGAGACTCCTTGATTTTGAGCTGATGATAGCCTGACCTGAAATCAATTTTGGAAAAGACCCTTACTCCTTGTAGCTTGTCAAATAGATCATCAATCCAGGGCAGAGGATACTTGTTCTTAATATTCACCTTGTTGAGTCTCCGATAATTAATGCACATACGTCATGTTCCATCCTTCTTCTTAATAAACAGAATTGACGCTCTCCATGGTAACGAACTCGGCCTTATGTACCCCTTCACTAACAGTTCCTCTAACTGTTTCTTAAGCTCCTTCAGCTCAACTGGAGCCATCCTAGAGGGCGGTATAAAGACAGGTGTGGTACCGGGAATCAAGTCGATAGCAAACTCGATTTCTCTCACCGATGGCAAACCGAGTAAATCCTCTAGAAACACTTTTGGAAATTCCCTTACAACTGGAAAATCTTCTAAGCTCCCTTCATTCACATCCGTGTCCACAGCATATGTCAAGAAGGTTTCACACCCCTTTCTCATCATCCTGTCAGCTAGTGAAGCCGAAGTAATTCTTGGTGATGGTGTTTTCCTGTCCTCCTTGAAAATCACCTTCTCACCATTGCCCATATCAAGTTCTACCTCCTTAAGGCCACAATCCAGCTTCACATGATATTTCTTCATAACATCCATTCCCAGTATGACATCTAGCCTCTTTAGGTCTAGTAAGTCCACTACCAGTCTAGCACCCTCAATGAAGAGCTCACAACTTCTATATACTTGACTTATAATCACATTCCTCCCTAGACGAGTACTAACAATTAAAGGACCACCCAATGGCATCAAATTAACATCATGAAATGTCATGCTTGTAGAAACAAATGAATGCGTGGAGCCAGAATCAATCAACATATATACTACAGAATTAAATAACCGAGCCATATCCGTGACAACTTTAGGTGTGACTATAGCTTTCTCTCTGATCATAGCAAATACTCTAGCCTGTGCCTGACCCCTTGGCCTCTCTAGAGGAATAGCCTTCTTTGCAGCTCCAGAACTACCCACCTCAGTGACTGGATTGGTTTTCACTGTTTTTGCTCTCCTCGGGGCGTGCAACTATGACCTCTCTTGTCTCGGTGCTTGGGGATAGTCCCTAATCATGTGTCCCTTCTCCCCGCATCGAAAACATGCTCCAAGTAACTTGAAGCACTCTCCTTTGTGAAGTTTACCATAATGCTCACATTGGGGGTTTGTATATCTACTCCTCCTCGTCCTTCCAGTTCCTCCCATACTTGAGGCTTGCCCTGAAACTGCCAATGCCTGCTTATTCTTGGTAGGACCACTACTTCCCACTTCACTCTAAGTATGGTAACTCTTGTACTCCTTTCAAGCATTGGAGCACTCATTCCCTTCTTAGAAGATTGCTCCCTGTTCTTCCTCTTCCTGCTCACTTCATTCTTTATATTCTCTAGTTTTTCAGCTTGGAATGGAACATCTGCCAACTGCTGGTAATCATAGAAATTGTGGATTAACACTTTCTCCTTGATCTCCAAATGAAGACCTCCCTCAAACTTGCGACACTTGTCCTCGTCATTTGCCATAATGTTGGCCGCATACCGTGACAAATGGGTGAAATTCAGCTCATATTCACTCACATTCATGTCCTTTTGTGTGAGATTTAGGAACTCCCTGGCCTTCTCTTGGTTATAGACCCTCGAGAAGTATTTCCTCCTGAAAGCCTCCAAAAAGTCTCTCCATGACAACACTGAAGGCATATCCTGACTGTGGAGCACTAATTCCCACCAATGAAGTGCATCCCCCTATAGCAAGTTCACTGCCTAATCTAACTTCTCCTTATCTGAGAACTTTATCTGAATCAGAACCCTCTCGGCCCTCTTCAACCAGACTTCAACCTCTTCCAGATTTGTAGTTCCGTTGAAATCCACAGTCCCATACTTGCGGGGCTTGTCATAGTGTCTACTCCTATCTACTAGAGCTTGCATCAGAACTTATGGCCCTTGACCTATGGCATAAGTGAAAGCCTGGGCAAAGGCCTGAAAGAACCGTAGATCCATGGTAGGCATAGGAGAAGGAGGCAGTGGCACTTTATGCTACATACTAGGTGCCTCAGAATCGGGAGCAAAGTGTGTCCCCCCATCTTGTGGGACATAAGATTCATCCGTGCTCCCTTGGTGAGAGCTAGATCGAGTCACAACTCCTCGAGTTTTCTTTCGAGGCGGCATTTTTCACTCCTTCAATATAAAACATTTAAAAACCTTTAGTTCATGTTTCTTGTGAACTAAAGGTTTTAAATCACATAAAACAATTTCAAATCATGTGAAACAATTCAAAACAACGCAAGTTATTAATTTAAAACTATGCATGTCCATTTCATGTCTCAACCTACCCATTTCGTGCCTAGGATATCCCTAAACCTAGCCTTACACCTGGAACTAAACCTAATCTCTTTGATATCATAATTGTTAGACACCCGCCCTCTCGAGTCACGTGTCCAACGTCCTAAGTGACATTTGGGTGCATATCCCACAAGGGTGGCGTGCCCTCACCAGGAGACCATAAAAAACAAACTCATTTCTAAAACTTCAAGACAGATTTTGGGAAACCTCCAACCAAAATTACAAATTGATTCCTTCAAAACATTTGTAGCTCTATATCTCTACTTTATTTAGAGACAAGAATCATCTCATTTGGAGATTGGAATAACAAGGTTATGGTAGAAAAAATCAAATAAGATTTTATCCTCAATCATATTCTACCTGTCTTGGGACAATTGGTATAACTTTTAATAAAGTTATCGAATGAAAGTCATTCTTGACAATTTGAAAGGGGACTCATAGATCTACAACTTTCATGAAGACCTTGAAATAGATTCTATCGTCTAGAGGGTCAAAATTGGACCAGACAGTAGGGTAGACGATTCAGTCTACAGTGGACCAGATGATAGGGTAGACGAATTGGAAAAATTGGCATAACTTTCTTTATAGACGTCAGATCAAGGTCATCCTTGGACGGTTTGAAACAGAACTTATAGATCTATAGTTTTGTTAAGGTCTCAAAGATAGATTCTATCATCTAAAGGATCAAAATTGGACCAGAAAATAGGGTAGATGATTCAGTCTATAGTGGACCAGATGATAGGGTAGACGAATTGGGCAAAATTGGCATAACTTTCTCTATAGATGTCAGATCAAGGTCATCCTTATTTTGAAAGAGGACTTATAGATCTACAACTTTCCTGAAGACCTCAAGGATAGATTCTATCATTTAGAGGGTCAAATTTGGACCAGACGATAAGCTAGACGAAAGGTCTTCAATGGACTAGATGATAGGATAGATGAATTGGGAAAATTGGCATAACTTTCCCTTGAGATATGGGATTAAATTCATTACTAGACAAGAGGAATTCAAGATCTACAACTTTTATGAAGACCTTAAAGATAGATTCTATCGTCTAGAGGGTCAAAATTGGACTAGACGGTAGGCCAGATGAAAGGTCTACAATGGACCAGACGATAGGGTAGATGAATTGGGAAAATTAGCATAACTTTCTCTAGAGATATTAGATTAAAGTCATTCTTAGACAATTGGAAAGAGGACTTCAAGGTCTACAACTTTCATAAAGACCTTGAAGATAGATTCTATCATCTAAAGGGTCAAAATTTGACCAGACGATAGGGTAGATGATTCAGTCTATAGTGGACTAAACGAAGCAAAATGAACAGTACCCAGAAGATACTTGCCATCACTAGACAATACACGTCATCACCAGATGATACACGTCATCATAGATGATACACGTCATCACCAGATGATACACATCATCACAAATGATACGTCATCACCAGATGATACACGTCATCACAGATGATGCACTTCACCAAATGATACATGTTATCACGGACGATACGTCATCACCAAACAAAGTCTTGGTATAAGATGGAATCAGTCACCTCAAAAGATCATAACTTTTTACTCCTAAGTCCAAAAATTTCATACCATATACCGTTGGAAAGCTAGAAAGATAATCTACAACTTTCCAAAAGACAACTTTGTCTAAATCAGCCTAGATCAATCCAGATTTTCCCCTGAAGCCAGAACATAAATTTTTCCCTTATGACAAACTTGAAAATGCAATGTATAAACTTTGAGAGTCATGAGCAAAAAGGCAATCATGTTCTATTAGTATCAAAAGAAATAAGAGTTTTACAAAGCTTTAGTGGGCATTTCAAGCCCCAATGCATCAATATTTCAAAAATCTCAAAATACTAAAGATACATGAACAATGATTTTGCTCAAATGTAACTAAAACCTTGTTTTACAAGATTAGCTTAAAATACAAAAACATTGCAAAAGTAGAGTGATGCCTTAACTCTTGACTACTCAATCTTTTACTCATCACCTGCTTATGGGGAGGAAAGGGAGGGTGATCTTAAAGCTCGTGGGTAACAATTTTATAACTAGTAACAAGTAAAACCATTGAAATGACCATTTCCATCTTAAACATTCACATTTATGGAAAACATGCATGCTTCATTTTTATCACATATCATGAGCACATAATCACATCAAAATGGCTTGGGTAGATCCATAAACATGACGCACTACATATTTCCACATAATGGTCTTGTGTATTCGTAAACTTGAGGGAGCCCATGAAGGAGTTCTGTGCCACTAGTAGGCAGGCAGGAGAAGCCTTTAACTTGGTCAACGTGCACGTGACATTCTTGAAGGGACTACACCAAACCCACATAACATGTAATCCATAAACTAAAAATAGTTTGCCCTTATGACACACTTTTGGAAACTTGATTTGATAAACTTGCTATTCTTTCAAAAAAAAAATTTCATCTTTTTTTCATAAGGCATAGCATAATACATATACCAAACATGTAACACATTTTCAAAGCATTCAAAGAGCAATAAATGCACATTTGAAAAGTAGTTGAAATAATTTATTTTCCATTTCTTGAAAGAGACATTTATGACTTATTACTTAATTATAAAAATGTAACCCACCTTGAGTTCCTTGCTTAAGAAATAAGCTCAAGGATGTCTTTCCTCTTGCTCTTCTTGCCTCCCTTAATCCCCTTCTTGATTTCCTTGATTCTTTACCAAATGAAGAGATCTTTGGCTCAAAAGGAAGCTCTTATCTTCTTCTATCTTTTTTCCTTTCTTGCTCAACCTCAAAATCTCTCTAGAAGGCTTAGAAAGGATGAAGCCCTCGCTCAACTCTTTTCTTTTCTCTCAAACACTAAAACCTCTCTTCTTTCTCTCCTTGATTTGATATTTCACTTCTTTCTCTCCTATTTTCATTTTTTCCTTCTTTAGGAAGAAGACAACACATCTTTCTTCACATTTTACCCTTAATGAATGCTAAAAGTCCACTTTACCCTTCCTTTATCCTTTTTACCTTAAGTAATCTTTCAAAAATACCCCTTTATGCATTCTAATCACTTCAATTTAATGAACCTATGTCTACTAACTTTGACACAAAATAATAACTCCAAAAATATTTAATCTACCAACACCTCAACATTTATTTAAATCATGCCTAATTAAAGAAAGAAAATCTGGGGTCCAACACACACTAACAAGCTGAACTAGTAAACCAATTCGGTAGCTAAAACCAGAAAATATCCAAGAAAAGTCTT
Organism: Erythroxylum guanchezii; assembly: GCA_025629825.1. Lineage (NCBI taxonomy): Eukaryota > Viridiplantae > Streptophyta > Magnoliopsida > Malpighiales > Erythroxylaceae > Erythroxylum > Erythroxylum guanchezii. The sequence goes on along the minus strand of JAOTAX010000002.1, from coordinate 17,149,902 downwards.
CACAGACTGAAACTTCGGAATTGGATTTGGGTCTCTTATTCTGCTAGTAAAGAAGATCTTCATTGTAATCAAAATACCGAGGCTTTACAGGAAAACCAGGTGAAGGAGGAGAATCTTCAGATGAATCATCTCCTTTTGAGACCTCCAGACTGTCTTGTTTTGGATTCAACCTAGAAAACAAAACATTAGAGAAAAAACTAGACAAACCACATCAACTACTACATTCCCTCTATGTTTAAGCTGAGATGTTCTATAACTTGAAAAACCACTATGGTGTTAATGCTCCCAACATCCCAAATTGTATCTTTAAAGGGTCGGTGGTTTGTTTCAGACCAAAGATTATAAACAATAACAAAAAGAAGAAAGATAAATAGGTTGAGGTTGAGGGATGGCTAAACCAATTTAGAACGGCTGAAAGATTTATCAGGTTAGGAAAATGGATCTGAAAATGGTTTAGAGAGTGTAACCACACTGTTTTTGAGTAAGATCACTCAAAAAACATATGATCAACAGACTCATTATCCAAAAGGCATAAGGAATAATAATTTGGGACATAAGAGAAGAGAAGTTTATCCCTCATTTGCAACTTATTTAGATAAGCTAGTCATAAGATAAAAGAGCACCTTGGGCTAGTTCTTTTATGCCAAGGAACAAGAGGATTGGGAGGTCCCAAAATAGTGTGGGCCGAAGCATTTGTGTATACTCTAAAGGAGCTAGCCAGCTATTCCAATCTGTCAAGTAGAGAGCACACTAGTTGGTATGACAAAGGATCCAGGGTGCGGATGGTCTCATTTGTAGCCTCCTGCCAAGTCCACACATTGTTCCTAATTATATCAGAAACTTTTACACTTATAGGTAAATCCGATACATTGATCAATTTGGGATTCGAGAGATCCACAGGGATGCCTCTAGGATGCCAAGGATCTTGTCATAAGAGAGTAGAAACCTCATTTCCTATCTTAAATCTGAATTGGTTCCAAATAAGGTCCCTAACTTGTAACGGCTTCCTCCAACTACAAAAACTATTATTACTAGGTTGAACACTCCAGAAATGTTTGCGTCTAAGAATAATAGTGTGCACCCACTTGACACACAACGCTTTATTATCATTAAACAAAAACCACATTGTTTTTCCTATAAGAACATTATTCCACTTAGATAATTGTTTAATGCCTAAACCACCCTCTCTTTTAAGTCTACAAAGATCACTCCATTTAACCTTAGCATGAGAATTTGACGTAATACTACCAGACCACAAGAAATTCCTAAATTTAGTCTCAATGTATTTGATAATGGAAGAGGGAAGAATGAAATGACTAGACCAATACACCTGAAAAGTAGAGAGAACAGAGATAATCAACTGCAATCTACCAGAATAGGAAAGAGTTCTATAGGTCCATTTATTTACCCTAGCATCAATTTTATCAAACAGAGGCATGCAATCTCTTATAAACAGACAACTTGTTAAGAGAGGCAAACCCAAGTAATGAATAGGAAGGTGACCTCTGTAAAGACCGGTTAAAGTTTCCAGCTAATGAGAAAAAAGAAGCAAATAACCACTCAACTATAAGAATAGGCAATAATAGCTTAGGATACTAAGCGATTAAATTACCACAATAAATAATAGGTGCTTAAAGACCACATGATTTTAAAGAAACCCATTTTACTAGTTTTTTGGAGACTAAAATAAAAGCTAATTATTTTTAAAGAGTTCTCTCATTTTTAGAAAAATACTGTTTAGTGATTAGAAATCACTAATCACATTATAATGGAAGAATTATAGTTGCTAGTAATCTTCAACATATACATCTGTAAAACTACTATTTCATATACTAACTTCTACACTACCAAGTGAACTTGATCTGATTTAATATCATTTGCAACTAATTTGACATTTCAAAGGAAAATCCTATTGGAGGTTTTGGAGAAAGTGAAAGGGAATAACTTGATCCTTTGGCTACTATTAAGGGATTTGAACTACATCTTATATGTTGATGAAGCTGAGGAACAAATTTCTAGTCTAAACTAAGGCAATGACTTGCTTAACAAATGATTGATGCAACTATAGACCATAGACTTTAAGATAGAGGTTCATTTGTTTACCTAGATTAATAAACAAAGTGGTATATGTTTTATAATGAAAAAGTTAGATATGCCATTATTTAATTCAAAGAAAATTATACTTTTTGTTATTCAAAGTGAAACTATAATCAAAATTTTCTAACAACAAAATTGAAATCAAATTATACCTAAAATTGGGTATGTAAAATTTTGATATAGAATGACCTAATGACAATAATCTAAGTTTAAACTAAATACTGCGATGAACATAAAGTCGACTTTGATATCATTTTTTACTTCTGACATAGGCTTTAACGCATTTAGGTTTATTTGGTTTATAAACCCATTTTATTTCTTATTGTTATAACTAGCGAGTAAAATTCCTACATTTGCTTCTCTTATGACTTTCTTTCTTAAAAAAGAAGCATATAAAGTTTTTTCTTAAAAGTAGTTTTGGGATCTGTCACATTGTGAGTATGACCATTATTATTCTTATTGATCTTAAACTTCTTATGAATATGATCATTCGATTTTTTTTCTTTTATATCCATTTAAGAGGTGAGAATTAGGTTTAGAGATCTCACCACTCTTTTCATTTTTAAGTTTATCATCTTTAGTTACACATTTGATTACAAGCTGATCGATAATGAAAGATAACTAGGAAGATTTTAAGTTTAGATTATATATGAACCATTTTTAAAATGCACTCTCTTACCAAAAGGGTAGGATCCTAAAATGTGATTGATGTTGAATTTTCTCAATAAATCAACTAAAAGAGAGGGTGGTCTAGGTTTTAAACATTTGCCCAGCTGGAATAAAGTGTTAATTAAGAGAAGAATTTGGTTTCTCTTTACTAATAAGGAAGCGTTGTGGGTCAAGTGGGTCCACACTATCACTTTGCGTAAGAAAAATTTCTGGTCTATTTCTCCTAGCAATAGTCGCTCTTGGAGTTGGAGGAAGATTTTATCTGTTAGGGACCAGCTTAGGGACCAATTTCGATTTAGAATTGGGAATGGTGTTTCTATTTCTCTTTGGCAGGATCCTTGGCATCCGAGTGGAATCTTGTTGGCTCAATCGACGCCGCGGCTAGTCAATGGATCAGAGCTCCCCATAAATGCCAGAGTCTCAGATGTTATTTGGCACGATGAATGGAGGTGGCATCATGTTAA
>JAOTAX010000002.1:17088037-17105279 GCA_025629825.1 Erythroxylum guanchezii | reverse complement strand
TAGGAAGTGATTTTGCACTAGAAGAGTTGAATTTGGGAAGATTATGAGTGAACATGATGTTAGATTGGATGTAGGAAGTATTGGAGAGGCTTTGGAGGGGTTTGAGGAACCCCTATGTCCATTAGACGGACTTTAGGTCTATTAAACGGACCTTCTCGGGTCAAAAGGACCCCTAGCATCACCCATGTCCGTTAAACAGACTTTATGTCCATTAAACGGACCTTCTCAGGTGAAATAGAGCCCCTAGGCTCAACAATGTCCATTAAATGGACATAGATGTTTGTTAAACGGACATTCGCAAGACAGCTTTAGTAAATTGTGATTTTTGACCTTTTTAGAGGCAGAATCTCACTTTGTGGTCTTCATAAAAGTTGTAGTCCAACCGTCTAAGAATGAACTCAATCAGAAATCTGTAACAAAAGTTATGGTAATTTCTCCAAGGCAGGTACAATATGAATGAGGACTTAAACATGTTGGATTCTTTTAGCCATAACTTCCTCATTCGACCTCCAAATGAGGTTATTCTTAAAGCAATAGATTCATAAGAGATGTTTCTATCTATTCATGAAAATTGGTATCTTTTGGAGTTGATTTGAAAAGGTTTGCATTAGAGAAAGTGAGGGATCAGTTGGGAGAGCATGATTGGGGTATGAACACCCTTTAGCTTTTTAAGCATATCTTGATCCATAGAGCTCCAATTAACATGGTTCTTGCTTCAAAACAAACTAGAGACTTAGAGCTTCAATTTCTTTGAAGAAGTCAAATTGAAATTCTGGTTTGAAGATTTCCAAATTCTGTTCACAAATAGGAGAAATGAGTTTGAGTATGGTGACTGACTTATGTGGGCACGCTATTGAACAAATTGTGAGGAAATTTTTGGGATGTTATGAGAATGAAGATAAACTAATGATGGCTAATGAGGGTTCAATGCAATAACCCTTCAAGGTAATATGCACGCTCAAGTATTATGGTATTCTGAAGAGTTGGGTTCCGAAAATAAACGGGATCCAACATGTTTGGTATTATGATTTCGCAAATGTTGGACTTTAGAAACAAGCAGGGTCCAATATGAGTGGTATCAAAGCAAGAAGATGAACCGATAATGGTTAAGATAATTTCATTGGAGCACACTCACGTTTCATGATTTCGCAAGAGTTGGATTCTGGAAACAAGTGGGGTTCAACAGATGTGGTATCAGAGCAAGCGTTGGACTCTAGAAACAAAAGGGGTCCAACAGATGTATGAGTCTGTAAGAGTTGGGTTTCGAAAACGGGATCCAACAGGAATAGTAGTTCAGGCTTACATAGAATCAAAGCTATGTCTTTTTCCATTTTGTCAAACTTTTTAACTTTAAGTGTCTTACAACATAATTACTTAAAAAACTCACCCAATTGACCCAAAAGCTCAGAAACATGCTTCGACAAACACCCACGTATTCCAACAGGAAGTAATTGTTACAAAAGTATATGACAATCATGGCTTTTCAACCTTGATATTTTCCCCTCCTCAACATTATCACAACGACCAATATTCGATGCATACCCATCAGGAAACTTCACTGATTTAAGAAATTGACAAAGATTGCTTCTTCCTTTTTGACATGATGTATCAAGCAAGGGGGAAATAATGATAACCCATCATCTATTCTTTTCAAATACCAGTTTTTTCTTATATTCATGTCTTTCAAGTCAAGTCTAGCCTTAATTGCGTCTTTCAATTTCTTATCAATTCCTATGACAGTTCCTAAAATATTCTCATAAATATTTTTTCTCAATATGCATCACATAAAGATTATTCCTCAATAGTAATTTCTTCCAATATGGAAAATTGAAAAATATGCTTTTTCTATTCCAATTGAGGTCAACATCATTTCTGTTTTGCTTTCGATTACTTGGATGTTTTCCAGGTGTAATGTCACCCAAATGTGATAGCTAGTAAACAATATCATCACCAGACAACTATAAAGGAGCTTCACCCAACTCTACTTTGCCATTAAACAATTTGCTTCTTAGCCATCTATTTCCATGTTCTGAATAATGACGATGACCTGTATAACATATTTTACTTCATAGCCTCATTGAATAAGTTTGATGTTTACATGCAAGACAAGCCATATACCCTTTAGCGCTCCACCCAAACAAATTCCCATAAGCTAGAAAATCATTTATAGTCCACAAAATAGTGGCATACATTATAAATGTTTCACCTTCAACAACATCAAAAGTTTGTAATCCAACTTCTTATAGATCGTTTAAGTCATCAATTAATGGTTGCTTGTATATATCGATATCCTTAACAAGAGCAGTAGGTCATGGAATAAGCAAAGACAATATCATGAAAGGCTCCTTCATACACTTTCATGGAGGTAAATTGTATGGCACTAGAATTACCGGCCACAAGCTATATAAAGGACCCATATTATTGAAAGGATTAAAGCTATCTAAGACCAATCCAAGTTAAACATTACGACAATTCTGTGCAAACCATGGAAACTTTCTATCAAATTCTTTCTAAGCCATTAAGTCTGCTAGATGAAGCATAATATTATCATCAATGCATTTCCCTTTATGCCACTTCATATCTCTGTTTTTATTAACATAGAAAGTCTTTGTAGTTGTGGTTATTTAGGAAAGTATTATAGGTTTCTATTTTGTATCTTTTTTCCTCTCCCATCATCCATTTACCACCTTGATGTACCACAAATTGGACACTCCTCAAGATCTTTAATGTCCTTTCAAAATAGAGCACAATCATACTTATAAGCATGTATTGATGTATATCCTAATCTAAGGTCCCTTAACAATTTCTTTGCATAATAGTAAGATTTGGCAATTTGTGTCCAACAAGTAATGCATCATTGAGCAACTCAATTAACATGTCAACATACTTATTAGTCCATTTATTACAAACCTTCAAATGCAACAACTTCACAACAAAAGATAGCTGTGAGAAATTTGAGCACCTTGGATATAATTTTTCTTGAGCAACTTTCAATAACTTGCTAAATTATCTTTTATAATGCTACCAATTATGTTAGGCATACCTGTTTCATTCATAGTCTCCATATAATTCCCATAATTATCTAACATCTCACCAATCCCTTCATCACCATCATCATTAACATCACAATCTTCTACATCATTAATGTTACTATCATCATAACTTATACCAACACTTCCACTACAACTTGTTTCCTTACATTTGACATGATAAAGCCATACAGTATAGAATTTATCTATGCCTCAAATTAGCAAGTGATTATATACCAAATCTTAACTTTGAGAGTCGATATTTAAGCAATTGATGCAAGGAAAATGAACTTGACATTCATTACCCTTTTAAAGTTGTAAAAATTGCATAAAACTCTTAACACCTTCTACGTATTTAGTCCCATTTCTAACGCGACATCCAATTTTTGTCCATTTAGCCATATAATAAAAAGTTAATAACTAAATTAAATGTAATCCTTGATTAATTGTTATATGACAATAAAAGTTACTACTAATTAGAAGCTTTCAGATTGAAGTTTGTTGACAAAGTTCGAAAGAAAAGAAACACTAAGGTACGTGGCATTGTTTATACCTGGGAATCAAGAAAGGGACTTCTTTCTATCCCTCCTATGCTTGTGAAATTTTTCACCAATAAGCCTTATCATAGCTACATCACCAATTTCTAGCCTATATACCATCATAAGGGTTTATTATGCCTCAATGTTTCAAACAATACCCATATTAAATGCAATACTTAGACCGTTAAATCAGGACTTTATGTTATCATCAATGATACTCAGAATATTGCAAACAATAACATAAAATCAAGAGCTCATTTGCAATCACAAAAAACATTTCTCACAAATACTCCAACTAGTAAAGCAAAGCATATTGGAGACATTATTTGGATGACTCACCTAGATGGACGAACAACCACAAACTACAAAGAAGAAGGAGGACATCGGACGATTATCGATGCTCTTCAGCACAAAACAGGGCTTGCAAGATAAGGAAATTTTGTATTTAATAGAATACAGTTGGTCTTTATCTTTTCATTATTAAAAGAAATTATTATTTTTTTGAGAAAAAAAGAAATTATTATTGCCTATTGGTGTTTTTGCAAATTAAAATATATTTCATCTTGTATTCAATTGTTGGTAATCAAAATGAACTAGATATCCATAACAACTCCAAAATGGAAATTTCAAAACTAAACCAACTCTTAAATGCCATAAGTTACATATATGACCACTCTGAAATTTTATCGAACACTTCAAAAGCATGATAGATTCATCCCAAATCACCTAAGGAAATCATGTCTTTTTTCTTCCTTAACGTACTGTAACACATTGTAAAACCAAATGCACCACATATAATCGAAACAATCACAAAAACACTCCTAAAACCATCGCAAACCTTTAGGTATTTTCTCTCAAAATACCAACACTATGAACACAACATTCATAACAGAGAACAAATGTTGAATGACTTACCTTGACCGAAAAACGATGATTGGAGAAGACAGAGGCACGCAAACGCCAGTGAAAAGAGAAAATGACGACAAACTAACACGGGAGAGAGAAAAAAGGTGGAAGCTGGCATGAGAGAGAGAAAAAAGGTTGAAGTTGGCGCGGGAGATGGGAAAAGAAGGAGGTGACCTCAGCGTCGATTCAATTAATAGAAGCTAAGATGACATCATTTAGCGTTGAAGAAATGATGCCATCTCAGCTTAATTTTTTTAAACATCAAAATATTTGGCGATGAATTATGTTTTTGTCGTCTAAAGAAAAATGACATCACACATTTCGCTACCAATTTAAAAATCGTCAACATTTGTATGAACACGACGACATTTGACTTTGCTTAATTTGTTCATCTATTTAGCGACGATATCATAAACCATCGCAAAATGTTCACTTTTGATGACCAATCTTTGAAAACATCGCCAATGCTACACTTTTTTACTAGATCATTGATTTTTGCTAAATTTTTTAATATGTCATAAACATAAATGACTATAAAAACTATATATAATAAAATGCAGTTTTGTTACACTTAATAAAAATTTTAATAGCAATAACATATCGAACAAGTAATGTAACTAATGTAATGTTTTATGAAAATGTACATTATGTATAAATATTCTCATATCTTACGTATGTAATATATATATATAACTCTATTTAATGATTATTATCATTTTATTATATTAAATTTTCGTACTGTAACATCTAGTTTACATTTATTATATTATTTTATTTCCCAAATGTGAAACCAAATGGTAATAACAAACCATTCAGGGATGGGTTTATGAATCATTACTAAATGGTATATTTCTTTCGACTTTATAAAAAATGATGTCGTTTACGTTAACTACAAATGACGTCATTTTTGTGTTCATCTTCAACATTCATCTTTGTTCACTATCTAACAAACGATGTCGTGATTTTTACAACAAACACCAATGTTTTATTATACAACAAACGACATTGTTCCCTACTAGGTTATTAGCACAAAATTGAAGGCAAAGATGAAGCCATATTCGTCTTGGACTATTCATCACTTTCATCCATTCTTCCTCTAGTTTTGGAACTTGTTAAAGAAGCCTTGCGTATGGTGAAGAAGCCTTGCGTATGGTGAATCTTCTTCTTTTGTTATGGTCTTCTTCGATTGTCTATGTATTGTCGTCCACCTTATGTATTGTCAGTTTTCTATTCTCCTTTTAATCTCTGAGTTGTTATTATGTGCTTTTTGTGTCTTCTTTGTCCCTCTGTTTATTGTGATATGGTTTCGATTATCTACATAAATTACCACTGCTATGCTTCATTGTGACCGATTAAAGATGTATAGGTACTAAACTGTAATACTTTCACTTTTCAAACCCTCCTTCTTGTGCACTATTTTACTTATTCGTTTAGGTGTTTATAGTGAGTTCTTTTTTCTTCATATGGTGTATAGTTGTGTTTGTTTTTGTGTTTCGAAGATGATTTATTGTCTTCTTTTTTTTTTGTCATAAATGGGTTGACTTTTTTACAACCTTTAATGCTTCTTTCAGGAAAGCCGGCTAACTATTTGATGAAAGGTTTGAAAGAGTATTTAATTTTTTTTTTGTAAAAATAGTAATATAACCCTATATAGATAATACTATATTTCTTTACATCAACAACATGGTCATCTATAATCTACTTTAAATTATAAAATTTATATATAATGGAAAGGGTAAATGGATAACTTTTATTTTAATAAGGGTAACTTTCATTTTATTAGGCAGATTGAAGATGTATAAGTACTAAACTGTAGTACTTTTAGTTATCATCTAAAATTTTGTTGAATATAATGAATTTATTCTAAATTCACTTTTGCAGAATACAACTCTTAATATAATTCATCGAGGAATGTCAACGTGGTCACTATTTTTAGATGGTGAAAATTCATTCTATTGGGAGGAATGTGGCAAACTTGTCCTTACTGAAGAAAACAACAATGCAGAACAAATCCCCTCTTTATACACTAAGAATCCTTTGTCTTTCATGACCGATCTTCTTTTTTAAGGTTTTAAATATCATCCGAACTACCTCACTTTCCTTATTATCTAGATCTCATTTCCATTATATATATGAACATTTGATTGTATATACTATATCTTGTGTTAAGCTTTCTTGATTCTTCAAGAGATCATAAATGGAAATGGAAGCGGGGACGATGTCACAATGGTCCATAAAGGATTAAGAAAATCAGTTGTTTTGGAAAATCGTCGATTCTAATGACTATGTCTATTCAATCAGGTATGCATGTGTTCCAACTTGGCTTCATTAAATGGTTTCACTAAACTAGCAATCTAAGTTCTATACTAATTGTGTTTTAGGTGAAACGCATCATACTGGTTGTTCATCTAATCAACTTGTTTTCCATACTAAATTCAGGGACTCATTCACTGTATCCTCTAGAAGTTTAGTTATAGCGAAGAAGTTGTTGGAAGAGGGTGTCAGCAGCCCTACACCTGAGGGAACATTTTTCACTATTTCAATTAGTGACTTCAAATGTGTAAAGACCCTTCTTGGGAATCCATACATAGGAAACTCATTTACTTTTACCAACTCTCATGACACTTGGAATCTAAAAAAATAATTATTTCAACTCTTTATGGATGGAATTAGCTTGAAATTTTATTTGCTGTTCTATCTATAAGAATTTTTAAAATAATATCTCTACTAGTTAGGAGTAAGGCTACGTACTATTATTATTGTTATTGTTAATGTTCAATGTATGTAAGAATTGTTAAACTTCTAATTAAATTCTTGTACTACTTATCATATATCATTATATTATATAGATACCATTTCCAAATTTTTTATTAATAATTTTTTTTCTACTACTAAATACTAATAGTTAAGAATAGTTGTTTATTTAATTTATGATTATATTTTTATCCTATTAAATTTAAAATTTTTGTTTCACAATTATTTTAATGTCCAAAATACATTTACTTTTCATATTTTAAATAACCAATCATGTGTTTTTCAACAATATGTTTTAAACATTGAAAACAACTTGACAACAGAACATGTATTCAATAAGATTATAAAAATGTCAATTAAAATTAAACTTAACTATGATTATTAAGTACACTTAGCATTAACAAACTATCTTCCAAATATTATTAATTTTAACAATAGTATCACATACAAAAATTCATCAAAATTAACCAAAAATTTTATGGAAAATATTTAAAGACATACATTTTGTGACGAAAATCATAATCATCGCAACATGCTATAACAATTGTGACAAGTCTAATTAATGATTGCCATATGTAACACATCTGCGACAGCTTAGAATCTCGTCGCCAACAATTGGTGACGAACTAAATAAATAGTTGCACTAAGTTCACATTTTGCGACAGTTTCCAAGTATCGTTGCTCAATATTACATGTCTACATCCCTTGCAACGATGCAATATATATTTCGATTGCTATTTGTTCCAACCATTTGTGACGATTTACCATAATCGATGCCAAGTACATTGATTTCCCGGACATTTGGCAATGATATTTCTACTCATCGCAAAACTAATTCGTTTTGGCGACGAAATTGCTTAAACGTCATTACAACTTGATGTTATTGCGACGATATTCCTTCATTGTTGTAAAATATGCTCATTTTTCTGACATTTCGCTAAAATGCCGTAAAATTGTTTACTTATAGTGACAAAGACTTATATCGTCGCTAAATGTGTTCTTTTAGAGATGATTTAATAATCAACACCAATTAAAACATTGCTAATAGATTGTTCTATTGTAGCGATACACCGGTTTTGGACGTCGTTATTAACATGAACGTATTTAACTATTTACATTTTATATTATATTTCGTTTGTAGGTGGCAGGTGAGACTGATGTAGAAATCCGCCGAGCACAGTGCACTTGACAGAGGTAGAGAAAGAGGCGGAAAGCAATAAAATATGAAAGTAAAAGCAAAAATAAGTTGGGCAAGTGAGTCGTGGAGGATGCAAAGCTTCCTACTAAGGTAAGGCATTGAAGTAGAGGATTCTGACTCTAATTTCTAGAATACTACGAGTTGGATGTACATTGGTGCTAAATATTTAAAGTTGTGCACCTAGTTAAATCAATTACAAGGAAAAAAAGATGGAGGAATCAAGTTATCATTGCAAGTGTATTATAAGCATTTAAGCCAAAGAGGAAACACTTTTGTGTGTTTTTTGTTTCTGTAATGCTGCTATTCATTGAGCATCTTAGGCTTATATAAAACAGCACTCAACTTTTCAAGAGACCTTCAGTCGTTTACAATGCTAGTTTTGACCTCTGAAGCTGTCCATGGCCCATTGATAATGTATTAGTTTAGTAGCTTTGCCTCACATAAAGATAAGATTAGGATAGTTATTTCAGCAAAAAGCAAAATCATTGTATTTTTTTAATTTCAAGTATTACTTTAGTACACTGCAGAATAAGCAAAATCTCATGTCCATCCTTTCAGTAATATAATACTAAAAAGTTGAAGGGACGTAAAGTTACTACTTCAAAATAATCTCAACCTCATATTCCCTCACCGAATATCAATCTAAAACTTTTCGTGGATTCAAGGGTTTCATGTAAACTTGGACTCCATACTTGGGTTTTATTGTCATGACAACTACCGGAGCATGGCGGTAGCTATCTGAAATTGTGAAACTAAACCTGGAAATCAACATGGCTAATATGATTTTAGCTTCCATCATAGCAAAATTCTGGCCTACGCAGTTCCTAGGTCCAGCAGCAAACGGGATAAAATGCCTGCCAAGAGCAAAGGACCTTGACGTGAATCGATCAGGATTGAACTCATTAGCATCTTTACCCCAGAACTCTTCACTGTGATGGAGTGCAAGCACAGGAATCCATATTGATAGACCCTTTGGAATGTGTAGATCACCTAATTTAAGATCTTCAAAGGCCATTCGAGGAAGCAGAGTCGCCGGTGGGTACAGCCTCAGAGATTCATTTATGACCATGTTTAGCTGTAAAACAACAATAATACAAAACAAAAAAACGCAAAATGTAAAAAATTCACGATTTTCTTTTTATGATCTCTATGTAATTGCTAGAAAGAACAGTGAGAATCGAATTAAAAACATTTAGAAAGATGATCCGGGAATGATTGGGAGGATATGAATATAGAACGTAAGCAACTTTTGGGTAAGTGAAGTTGTGGGAGACTTTCTATGTGAGATTGCGAGTAAACGTGATTTTCTTTGACCATTCCACTAAGAAGATAGTTTTGTATTAACTCCTTTTGACATGTGATGGATGGTACTAACTGTAGTTGTTAGTTATTAGTGAAAAGTTAGGTGGCTCGCTTTAGGCTGGTTAGAGAGATGATCAATAAACAAAGACATTCAGGCCATTCAGTAGGGGGGAAAATTTGTTGTAGTAGAGAGCCATGAACTGTGGCTTCTCTAGATTGAGGTCAACTTGCCAAAGACTCTAGACTCTAGATTCATAAAAGGACCATTAGATTCATTACGTTGGTCAAGTGCAAGAAAAAGAAAGTGTAGGAAGTTAAGAGCATCGTTTTGAGAATAGTTATTGACCAAGGAACTAAATACGGTATGAGATTTCAAGCTTTACCAAATTGAGTTTGGAGAGATTATCAATTGTGGGAGTTTCGCCATTGCAAACTTGATTCACCTCAGCTCTAACCTTTTCTTGCCAAGACGGGTTGGTAGCCAAAAGCATGGTGGTCCATGTCAATAAAAGAGATGTTGTTTCTTGCCCAGCAAAGAAAAAAGTCTTGCACTCATCCATGATCAACTGTAGGTTTAAACTGAAGCCATCTCCTCTCGTCTTCTGCATCTCGTTCAGAAGCATGCCTAATAAATCATTCCCATGGGAATTGCTCCTTCCGATCTCAACACAATCTTTTCGGCTTTGTATAATCTCCAGTAGTAGTCTCTCCACTTCCATCTTGAGGGATTTGATTTCTTTGTTGTATTTACTAGGAAAAAACCTGTCAAAAGAATCAAACTTGGTGAATCTGTAAAAAAGGAATTGACAAGAAAGAAAAGCAACGAGATTATGTATGGAAGTTGAATAAAATTGGGACATTTTTTGTCCGAGCCAAAAATAAAGATGGGCTTTCCATTTCAATGTGTAAACACTCACCGGCTTCCAGGAAACCACAACTGCCTGGTTGCTTGGGCGCTAAGACGTTGAAGAATTGTTAAGAGCTGGAAAATCTGCTTGCCTTTCTCGTAGCTAGTATCGAACTCGGTTCTTGAGATAATATCCGCAGTGAGCCTCGTCATGTATTCGCCAATTTCAAATTCGGTTTGACCTGATTCTAACGCACTTTGTAGCGATTGGAGCATCTTCTTAGTGCACTCCACCATGTGTACGGCGTTGCTCTTTTTTCCAAAAACATGAATCCGAACCAACCCATTTTCAGCACATTTGATTTAAACCATTAAAAATATAATCCCACACGCGTATCACAAACAAAATCAGATCGTTCCAAACAGATATTATTGGCATCAAAGTATCAAACACTACCCACCTTTAGTTTGTCCCCGACGAAGGCTGGAGCTACAATATGGCGTTGATGGTACCAGTCGTCGCCGTTAGCCATTAATAAACCGCCACCAATGAAATGCCTTGATCCTTGTTGCTGTTGCCAAGATTTACCTGCTTTGGTGCTGTACTTGGTCAGAAGTTCTTTGATCAATTCAGTCTCCGTTATGCTCATTCTAGGTTCAACTCCGTTCCAATATATAAATCTTTTCCCTGCAGTAAATGACAAAATAAAATACTGACGATTTTGGTACATCACGTGGTAAAGACTTGTCAGCTTCTGTTGATTTGCATATACCGTATGTCTTTGTCCAGAGAACATAATGTGGAAGAAGACGACCAACTATGTCATGGCTGATGCTTTTCATCTCCTCTGAGGTTGTTTGTGAGACAAGAGAGGCCATGTCTAAGACGTTCCCCATAAGAGGCCGAGGCTTCGGACCATGCACTCCTTGCTTTGCCATGATTCTCTTGATGCGTCTTGGTGTTAGATAGTAATATGAGAGGGTGTCATATGCAACCTTAAAGAATGAAAAAAGTAGTATAATCACTAAAATTGATACTACCACCATGGCTATGGTGGCGACTGGCGATCACTCGAATACTGAACTCAATTTTCAAGAGAGAAAAACAGATAAGTGAGTATTTCGGTTTTGAGGTGGAAGGGAAGGTAGGAGCAGTTCAGGAAACTATTGTTTTGTGGAAGGTAATGAGATTGGTTAATTAATTTATAGTGATGGCAAAGAAACACAGGGATATACAAAAATTGTGTGGACTCTACCAATATATTAGTTATTACCAATCAAGGGTCGATACAGAGAAGAGAATATGGTCTGTATAACAAAAAGCTTATCTGTTCAAAACAAACTGATTTAAAAACCTGGAGATTACATTTAATTAGAACACTAATATTATGGTGTTATTAATTGGTAGTAATGATAACAGTTAGCATCCGCACATGTTATATACATGCGCGTATAGATCTTGTTGTATTCTATATAACCACAATTCTCTCACAACAGAGAGTCTCTACACTTATTCAGATAAATAATCAACCATATTCTTGACGCAATCAGATCACCTTTCACAATATTAGGAAATTATTAAGCCTTTTGTTGGTGCGTAAGTTACTTGTTACAACTTATGCACAACAAGTTGAACTCCTTAAGCTCGCAAGGACTTAATTAATAGTGCATCACAAAAAATGAGTTCTCATAACAGTCGTTTACTCCTCAATTTGTAACTGATCTAGGCCGCCTCTGTGAATTACCGTGTAGTCCTACTTATCAGAATCCCCTATATCTGGTATGAAAATTAAGGAGTAACTAGATATGATTATTCACTGTTCAATAACTTCCTAGATCAAAATTTGCTATTAAGGAAATAGAATCGGACATTTCTTTGCATTTTTTTAATCCTAAAAAAATTGTAAAAAATATTAAAATACAACATTTTGGAGTATCCACTCATCAAAATTTCTTCAAAAGTAACTATTAGAGATTTTTAAAAAATTATAAACAATATGAAAATTCAAATGTAATTTTTGAAGCAATAATGATAAAAGATAATAAAACTCTTGTGTAGCATGAAACTCATAAGTAATTAGGTTGGTAAGGACAATATACAGATAAGTTTTCAAAATTGTAGTGACATTCTCAAATTTGAGTATGCACACGTATAAATAGAATACTATTCACACTCAAAATGTTAAAAAAGGAATATTTTATGTTATGTCAATTAAGGTTTACAGATTTTTTTTTTTTGGTGTATACTTAAAAAATATATGTAATAAAAATGAAAAATTCACAAATGGTGAGTTGAATTGATGAAAAGATTAATAGTGTATTAATCAAAGATTTAATAAAATAGTGAAAATATATTATTACATCTCTTTCAACTAATATATTTATTGTACATGCTGTCATGATTTTTTTACTTCAAATATTGTTTTAGTTGACAATATTGTGTATATTCCATTCAATCACAAGCATTTAAGTGTGTGTCTAATCTTAAACTTTTAGGTTAATTATAATAAAATCTTGATACAATTTTATGATCTCCCAACATTTCCTTATCATTTAAATTTTAATTTAAATTTAGTAAAATATACACTTCTATATATTTTTAACTCATTAAAATTCACTTACTGACATATTTTTAATAAATTGATTAATAATATAAAATAAATTAAAATTGAAATCCCGTATGATAAAATCACATAGTAAAATATCACTAAAATGATTTGTTTTGTTAATCAATTATTTTAAATTCTCTTGAACTGAATTCAGACCACAAAGGAGTTTTCAAGAAATTGTGATCCACATATATATATATATATATGTTGGTGTAATTTGCAGAACATTTTATGTAAGTATTACATATTATATTAGTGGAAAAGAAATTAAATAAAAACACACAATATAAAAATAAACAATTATATAGCATATTTCTACATTTAAAGCTGAGTAGTGAGATATATTTTTAGGTTCTGTCTGGTTTAGGCTACGGACTATAGAAGGTTCATTATCAAGTGTAATAATTAGGTGGTTGTGGTAAGGATTAACAAGAATCATGATTGATGAGATGAAAGTTGCTCTCTTTGTGAGGAGATTTGTAATCTCTTATCAAAGGATTGGGAGGTTGAAATGTTTCCTATTGTAAATGCTCTTGCTAGGGCCATTCCTATCATTTTATAGGCTTTAGGTGAAGTTAAAAAAAAAGGCCCCAATAAATCGACAATATACAAAAACTTAAAGTTTACATGTTTGTATGAAAATAAGTGACTCAATTTATAAGTCTACATATTCAACCAAATATTAAATGATCTGACATCAGGTAATAATATCTTGCAAATGTTGGTAACAATAAAATCATTAAAAATAGTAACAGTAACAACAAAATAGCAATAACAGCAATCAAACAACAATATTAGACTGCAAAACACTAAAGAATTGCACTAATAAATACACAAATGATCATGATTTATGAAAAACAATTTCTCCGTGCATTTTTAGAAGCAAAATCATTAATAATATTATCAAGATCAATATTGTCTAAAATATCCTTCTCAATACATAACATAGCTAAACCATTTAGCCTTTCTTATGGAATTGATGACCTCAAGTAGGTTTTCAATAATTTTAACTTTGAAAAACTTCTCTCAGCTGATGATACAGTCACAGGTATAGTCAGTAGAATCCGATAAGCAATTGAAACATTTGGATAACAATCTGTAGCTTTAACAAATTCTAAAATTTCAACTAATGACATTAACTCATTTGGCAAAGTCATTTGGAACACTTTTAATTTAGAACAAAGATCATCTAAATCTACATCCGACACATTATCACAAGAAAAAGTCATTGTAACATTAGTGCAACATTCTCTTAATTTATTATCATCCAATGACCTCAACTTCTTTGAATCAAATAAGAATCCAAAAATATTATCAAATGTCATTAATTGTTCAAATCTATTCTTCAACGAAGCAATTACCATATCCATACCTACTAGAAAGTAATTAACTCAGAAAGAATCCTCAATTGATTGTATTTTTCCATTGTAGTCAATTTCATCAAATTGTCTTTTCCTAATAATACAACTTCTAGTTGGAAATGTAAGCTCTATATTCATCTCATGTGCAAGATTTTTGGCAATATTCATACTAGAGCCAAACCCTTCATCTTTATATTTCTAAAAAAATACCATCACACCATCTAATTACTTTATGGTAGCATAATGCACCTATCTTTAGATTGCAACTTTTTACTCACCATGTTAATAGCGAATAAAATATCATACCAAATAACCATTGATAATTGTAAATTGCATTGTATTTTAGGACATAGTTTGATATGTTTTTATCCATTATCCAGTTATTTAATATGTGTTTAGGTTAGAATTATGTTAGTTTGTTAATTATTTGTGTTTTAAGTGTTTTATGGGATAGTACAAGCTTTTAAGATTAAATATTATGTTTTTGAGGTACCTTGATGTGTTTGCTAGTGTTTCAGGGTCAATATCGAAGAACAGAGGAATTATGGCCTATCGTGAAAGAAGGCTAAAATGTAGGCCACAATCATGGCGATCAAAGATCATGGCCTACATTAGATAGACGCGCAGACACTTACAAATTTCACATTTCAAGGGATTTTTTGGACCTTTCGGATTCCAAAAAAATCCTAGTTCAACCTTAAACACAAAAGAACATAAATAGAATAAGAAGAGCAGAGAAAGAGAGCTTTTGGACATCAGCCACCTTAAAGAAACCCTAGAGAGAATTCATCGAGAGATTAAGAAAGAGAAGAAGGAAGAGAGAAGTGGAGAAGAAGCTGGCTCGAAGTACTTCCTGGATCAAGAGGTTTCCCGACGTCGCTGTCCTTCGTCCCCCATTTCGATTGTATTTCCCATTTATTTTCAATTTTATCATTGTATAGAATTGGATTAAATAGTTGATGATAGGATCTAAATGTTGAGGATATTCTAAACTCACCTTTGGAGTTTTATTCTTGATTTAATGAAATCTGATTGTTTTATGTTTGTTGGATTTGTTGTTATTAAATTTTGTGATAGCATAATTTGGTAATAAACTGAGAGAGTGAATCAAATGAAAATTTATTAAATTGGGCTAACAAGAGTTAGGTGATTTAATAGAACAAGAATTAAATCAAATCGGTAAGTTGTGCGAAAAGAGATCTTGCATAGGTATCCGATAGTTTATTAGACAACTTTATAACAAATAAAGGTTTGGGATAGGTTGTTAATTGAGAAATTGTAACTTTTAGAATCTGATTAGGGTTTATTATTTAGGGATAATGGTTGTAACTCGAGAGAGAGTAACCTACCCTAGGATAGTCTAAAACCAATAATCTGATAATTCATAATCAGTTAGGTTAGAGTTAAAGAGGTAAATTCCCTTTCTTTCAATTGACAATTCCCTTAGGCTAATTCTTGGGTGTGTGTTGCAATTGCTGAGTTATTAATATTTTTGTGAGTGATTTTGATTTGATTTGATTTGATTGAATTGAATTCTTATTTTAGTTTGATTATATTTTGAATTTTTTTTATTTATTTTGGCATTAGATTTAAGGATTAGATTATCCCTCCTTGTGGGATCGACACCTTAGGTACTATGCAAATGACCCATATGTTTTTGAATTATCAAGGTTATTAATTAGAACTTCCACACCTCGGAAAACCATGATCAAGTTTTTAGCACCGTTGCTAGAGAGACGATTAGTTTAGTTCTTTAGTCTAAGGCTTTTTCATTATCTTTTGTTTTGAAAAAAAAGAAAAAAATAGAGAAAGAAGTTTGTGGTGTAAAGTAGGGACACATCAAGACATCTTCGAATGAGAATGAGACATCTGAAGAGCTAGATAACTAGAAGAAATGGAAAGAACAATGATGGAGGATAGATATTATAAGGAGTAAGGAACTTTTGTGAACTACAATGAGGCACAGTACGGTTGGGGAAGTAACGATCCTTATTGAAACATGTACACTGTGGGGTGGCTAAACCTCACATATCACTATTAGTCTAACAATGTAAGTATTCAAATGGGGCATTAAGACCTATTTGAATTTCAACAAGATGAGTCCAGTTCATGGGATTCCAAATTGGACAAAATCATGGATAAGCTAATAGACATGGAACAGAACTAGAAGAGACTAGAAGAGACTAGAAGAGCAATTTGATCAAGTAACAAAAAATCATACCGCTTCTATTCACTGTTAAGTCAAAATGACTTTACGTTTAAATAATTTTGATGAAGAACAAATAATGAGACGAAAGAAATGAGACAGAAGCAGATACAAAACTGAGACGGAAGAAAATGAGATCGAAGTAGATACAAAATGAGACGGAAGAAATGAGATGGAAGCAAAATGAGACAGAAGAAATGAGATGGAAGCCAAAGTAAAAAATGAGACGGAAGCAGATACAAAACTGAGACAGAAGAAAATGAGACGGAAGCAGATAGAAAATGAGACGAAAGAAGATGAGACAGAAGCGAATACGAGACAAAACAAAAATGAGACGGAAGCCAACGATGAAAAATGAGGCGATAAAAGTGAGACGAAAGAAACTGAGACGGAAGACCCGATACCATGTCGGATAATTATCAGTTTGAGTTGGTTACAGAACTCAACTGACTAACTGATTCTTCAAAGATCAAGAAACAAGAAGAAAGAAG
>JAOTAX010000002.1:17037362-17055719 GCA_025629825.1 Erythroxylum guanchezii | reverse complement strand
ACGCAATCACCAAAGACATATATGAGACCTCATATATTAAAGCACAAAATTCTATATAAACCAATCCATAACACAAAATCATCATTCAATACCCAATTAAATCATAATCAGGCTAATCTAGTCATTATATCGAAAACTCTAACTCAGAGTTATACAACACTATAACTAAATTTCAGACGATGAATGATACTCCCCTTTGAAGCCCGCAAACTCAAGCCGATGCTACATCTTCAAGAGGTCCGAAAGCCTAGCCACGCATGACGGTCGATGTCCTCAACACCGTTGAAACTCCGACTGCATCCATGGTGAAGATGATCCTGCGGTGTAGATGATGTGGTGTAGTGATGATGAAGTGTCGACGATGGAAGATGAAATTGTCTGGATCGCCTCTAGGTTTCCGAATGAGAATGTATCTGTCTATGTGTTTGTTCGGGAGAGAAAGAGTAATAGCCAGCCAACCTTTATGACCTAATTTGGCAAATATTTAAAGAACTGAGGTCGGGTTGGGTCAGAACAGTGAGATAATTTCCATTTAAAGTTCAAGTATCCGTCTGCACGTCGCGACGTATGGATTAATTGACGTCACGACGTGTGCTCTGGCTTACTCGCCGTGGCGAGCCAATTGTTTAACATCGCGGCGTGTCATCTTGGGCTCGTTCGCCGCGGCGTGTCGTCTTCTGCATGCGCTGCGACGTGTGAAAGACTGGTTGAATTTTTCAACTCTTTGACTCCATTTTTCCTACAAAATAGAATAGCAATTTGCAGTATCAATTATCCTTAGAAAAATTAAGATGCAATTAATATCAATTTGCAACAATTTACTAACGAATTGCAATTCATATGAGCTCACTATAGGGAACCAATTTAATCACAAAAATCATCAATTAGGAGTCAAAAAGTGCATTAGCAATTATAAAAAGATAGCCAATTAGTGATATTAACTTGGGCTCAATCAGTAAGCAAGAGAGTTGGGTTCCGGAAACGGGATCTAACAACAAATATTGGTTGGGCCAGTTAATTCGTTATGATGTACTGATATACCCCATAACTATTGTTGAATTTTTTACCATTATGCATTATAATCCTAAAATGGATATATTTTGGTTTATAATAGATGGCCATGTTTATAAGCTTAAATATACAGTCATTTGTGCACTTTTTGATTTGTCAAACACTAAAATTTTAGATGATCATGATGACTTCTATATGGATGACTATTGGAAAAGCCTTACGGGTGCAAACGTGTTTGATTCTAGAAATGCACCAAACACCTTAATTCGTAGCACAGAGCACTTACTGCTTCATAAATTTATGTGCTTAATTGTTTTCAATAAAACTAAAAGCAATAAGTGTTCTAATAAAGAATTTTTCTTTCTTTGGTGCATGGATCGCAAAGTTAAAATAAATACCCCATATTGCAATTTTAAGACTATTGTGAGTTGCGTTAATAAGAAAAGCTCATATTTTGGTATGGCTTATACTATCACTGCTTTGGCTTCGTTTTATCATCTTGATGTGGATATTGTATATACTGCAAATTATGATATGTTTGATGTATCGTATTTAAGACGCTCTAAAATTTTTGTAGCTCCATTCTATGGAGCTCTAAAATCCTTAAACGAGTACTGCTGTCAAGAATAGCAAGGGTAAGATCGTAGCCACGTCTCAACCATCTACCTCTCAGGCACCACCGAAGCCTCAAGAAGAATTAGTCGAAGAGGAACTAATAATAGCAGTAGATGTTGCTCGGTTTCATTAAATTCTTGTTCAGATGGTCGCAAATTAGCAACAAATGATGCTACAAATCAATAAGCTGGGCAACCAAGTGTGACAAGTACATGAGGAGCAGATGTATATAAAAAAGAAGTTCCTAAAATTCTTCAAAAAACAAAACATTAAAGTCCCATCTTTACACCTTCACCAACTCAATCTCCATAAGCCTTTTTACCCTTCACTTTTTATATTGTTTTATTTACTTTGTAGTTGCGCTATTTTTTTACTTGGTTGATGTTGTGTTTGATGTTTTGATTTCATTTTGTGGTTGCCTTATCACATTGAGGACAATATGTTGTCCAACTGTGGGGAGGTGACATTTGCCTTATCAATTGCATCATTTAAATTTGTTTTATTTACTATTTATGATGCATGTTTTAGGCATATTAGGTTGTTGTTTGATGTTGTGTTGTGTTAAGCAATGGAACCACACTTGAATCATTTTTTATGTGATTTGCTATAAGATTCTATCATGCTATTTGGAATAAGATTGATTGCATGCTTGAACTTGAATTAGGCTACTTGAGTTGAGAGTGAATCATGTTGAGTGATGAAAAGTAGTTGGTTGCATAAGCTTACTCAAAAATGTGACACTTAATTAATGAGGTAATGTAGAGTTGCATAATGAATTTTCATTTAAGCCAATGTGAGGATTGAGCTTATATGACTCCATCTATAGTCATCTTATTCTATAAGTGTGTGATACCCCTTTAAGTTACTACCTTCAGAACTTGTTTTGAATCAGTTTAAGTCTACTGGATGCTATAACCCTTTCGGTTACCACCTTCAGAACTTGTTTTGAATCGGTTTAAGTCTACTGGATGCATGCTTAATAGAAATGATTAAGTCCTTTTTTAATAACCTTTGGCTTAATTGATCTACCCTTGTTATTATCCCTTGTTAGCCCTGTTGAGCCTTAACCTTTTTGTTTCTTGAAAACATGTTATATTTCAAAACCCAAAACCTCATTAGCCCACCCATTCACAAATTTAGTAAAGTATTAAGTGATGCATTAGTTTGGGATTTTTGGTACAAATTTTTTTCGTTTTGAGAGGAGATGAGTTGAGTTATACTTCTACTCTTAGATCACATTGTATCTAGTTGCTATTTTTTTTGGGTTATTCAATTAAAAAAAGGGAAGAACATTTCGGTAACATCAATAAGTGCGGAGTAGTAGTATATTTACATTTGTATATCTCAAGATATGTTTTGTATCCCTTTGTCCACTTATTACTTTAGGCATGCTTATATTAAACCCTTCACCTCGTTTAACCCACCTTAACCCTTACCACATTACAACCCGAAACAAGCCCTTTTGATCTATTTATACATGTAATCATTGTAGAGTAGAATTGGTGTATTAGCAAGCTTATGGTAGTGTAGTTTCCTGTAGGAAGCTTGAGCGAAACACTAACCATCAAACACTTGAGAGAAATGAGTAAAACCGTGAGGAAGATTCATTTTGCATTTATACTTATCTTTGAGTGATGGTGCCATAAATTGAGTTTGCTTATGTGCACTAATGAAAAATAGTCATGATATGTGTAATAGCTTGACATTTGAGTTGGCCAAAATTTTAATGATCGCATGCTTTGATCTTTGTGAAAATAAAGTGATGGAAGTTATTGGTTGAGTTTGATTTTGCTTGAGGACAAGCAAGGATTTAAGTGTGGGGAAGTTGATAGTTATGCATTGGTATTTCTAAGTATTTGGTATGTGTTTCTTGCATGATAGGATAGTATTATTATGTTTTAGGACATGTTTTGTGTGTTTTTGTTTAGTTTGATCTCCATGGTTGTTCTTTTTTGTTTGATATTGGTTTAGTGTAGGAATTGATCATTTTGGTGTAGGAATGGAGGGTGGACACCTTTGTGATTGAGCTAGGGACCAAGACAAGAGAAGAGAAGCGAAGCTGCCAAAGAATAAGAACCCACGACTATAGGAAAGGGTATGTTTCCCATGATCATGGGAAATCTATGTAGAAAGTTTATGTTAAGTTAACCCACGATCGTAGGAATCACCCACGATCGTATGAAGCACAAGTATAATTCCCACGATCGTGGGAACTGGAAGTCAAAGAGACATGCAGGTTTCATATATTTTTTATGTTTTTGTGACTTTATAAGACATAAAATCCTGAGTTACAACTGAAGAGGGTCATGGAACTTGCTTCCTTGAGACAAAAGATAGATTGAGAGCCTAAAGATAGGGGGATATTCAAGGTTTCATTCTCGATTGGGAAAAGAGCACCCCGTCATCCAGATTTTTCAGACTGGGCAAAGAAGAGGAGGAGCTGCCCATCTAGTCTTATTTCAATTTCTTTCTCTTATAGCATGTTTATTATGGATGATTTGATTGTTGGGGGATGTTATGGATATTATGATTGGCTAAAACAACTTTTAGGGTTTATTGTTGAACTATTTGTGAACATTTAGTTATTGATTTAATGATGTACATGTTCATGTTATTTATTGTGCTTAAACCTTGCAATAAATCGAGAGAGTGAGCTTGGTAATCTATGTTAATTGTACAAGGAGAGTTGTCTATTAATAGACCTATAAATAACAAGTTATTGATTTATTAGGAAGTGATTTCAATAGATCAATACACTGCCGATAGCATAGCTTTATATCTAGTTGAATGTTTCGGAAAGGCTTTACACATCGAGAGATCCCAAAGTTATTTCTAATTTATTTAACTAGTGACATTTAATTATACCTTAAGAGAGGGTAGCTGGAATTTTGGGAAATCTTGGGACAAACATAAATTGAATCAATTAATCAAAGGGGAGTAAATAAGGATAATGACAAGTCCTAATGCTTAATCTTGATTTTCTCCAAGTCTTAGTTTACGATTTTGGTTTGGGTTTCATTGTTCCCTGTTACTTTTAGTTTTTCTTTATTTTTACTTATCTTTTTAAATTCGATTGAAACGATTTCTTGAACAAAGAACATCTTGAATTAAGTGGTGCCTAAGCACAACCCTCGTGGGATCAATATCCACTTTCAACTACAAGTACGACCTATATACTTGCAATTTTCAGTGTAAGACTAGTAGTGTGTTTTGCATTCAACAATTTTCAAGAAGGAAATCTACATGGATGGTAATGTGATTAACTATAAAGCGAGGCTAGTCACTAAAGTCAAAGATAACCTATTGACTATGACGAGACATTTAGCCCTGTGACCATGCTTAAATCCATTAGAATACTCCTAGCCATTGCTGCTCATTATGATTATGAGATATGGCAAATGGATGTGAAGATGACTTTCCTGAATGGAAACCTAGCCGAGGATGTGTATATGATACAACTTGACAGCTTCATATCTAAAGATGGCAAAAGGGTATGTAAGCTTCAAAAATCCATTTATGGATTGAAGCAAGCATCTAAGAGTTGGAACATCTAATTTGATGCGACAATCAAAGAGTTTGGTTTCTTATAAAATTCAAATGAACCTTATATGTACAAGAAGGCTAGTGGGGGTGTTATTATATTCCTTTTGTTATATATGGATGACATATTACTAATAGGAAATGATGTCTCAAGTTTGCAATCTGTCAAAATTTAGTTGTCGTAGAATTTCTCCACGAAAGACCTTGGAGAAACAACTTATATATTGGGAATAATAGAGATAGATTAAGGAGGTTGCTAGATCTTTTACAGTTTACATATATAGATAAAGTGCTAAATAGGTTTAGTATGGAGCAGCCCAAGAGAGGGTTTCTTCCCATGACTTATAGGATAAAACTCTTAAAATCTATGTGTCATAAGACGCAAGATGAAAGGACTTGCATGAGGTTGATCTCGTATGCTTTGGCAATAGGATCAATCATGTATGCTATATTATATACAAGACTCAATATATCATATGCTTTAAGTGTTACGAGCAGATATCAAGATCCTAGTGAGTGTCACTGGATGGTTGTCAAGAATATTCTAAAGTACTTGAGAAGGACTAAAGATATATTTTTGGTATATGGAGATGGAGATCTCATAGTGAGTGGGGCATACAAATGTCAGTTTTCAATCTGACCAAGATGACTTCAAATCCTAGTCAGGTTATATTTTCACATTGAATGGTGGAACAGTCGTTGGAAGAGTTTCAAATAAGAGACAACTGTAGATTCAATGACTGAGTCAAAGTACATTGCGGAAGTGGAAAAAGAAGCTGTTTGGATTAAGAAGTTCGTTATAGAACTTGGAGTGATTCCGAGCATTGTAGAACCCAATAATGTTGTATTGTGACAACAATGAGGCTATTGCTCAAGCTAAGGAACCAAGGTCTCGTTAGAGGTCCTAGCATGTACTTAGTAGATATCACTTGATCAAAGAGATCATTAATAAAGGTGATGTGAAGATAAAGAGAGTGCCCATAAATCAGAACATTGTTGATCCTTTGATTAAGTCACTTCCTTAAATGAGATTTGATTCTAGTGTACTTGCCTATGGTATTAGATACAAAGGCAATTAGCTTTAGTGTAAGTGGGAGATTGTTAGATTAATGCTCTAAAGTCAATCATCTTTAACACTTTTGTACAAAATTTATTTTGATTAATAAAGCGAAAGGCAATTTTCATTAATTTGATGTTCATTTATTTATAAATTGATGTAGTTCTTAAATCAGATTAATGAAGTCCACAATATAAAACATAGCATGAAGGAAATCATGATGAGATCATGATAATGAGATTCCTATCATGTGGAATTATGTTAGTGGCTAAATTATCCCTAGTAATAGGATTAATGAGATAGGACATTGTTAATCCGGATAGACTAACACATGTTATACTCCTTGATTTGATCAAGTAGTGAATCTCATAAACTATAAGCATAAGATGTTTAAAGTTAACATGTAGATGCTTACTAAGAGTAGTAAGTACATCAGATGACCTGCTATGAAATTATCATATGGATGATCTATCAAATGTCAGTGATTAATCTTATCATAGTAATGGTGCAAATATCCTTAGACTTGAGTTACTCGAGGATATCTTGAATACTGATCCTGTGTTTTGACACCATTCTTTGTTGCCTTAAGACGAAGTTGCTCATAAGTAGTGATTGGGTACAGCTATTGGTATTCAAAGGTAATTAGGTAGCTAGTAAGGGATTTACCACTCTTGATAGAAGGAGATGATATTCACGACCTCTTATCGGGGTAATTACTTGGGAGTCTTTGGCCAAATCAGTTATGTGTCATGAAGAGAGTCTTCAATGACATATAAAGTAATGTGATCCCTAGGACAAGAACTAACATCATAAGGATTAGATGTGACATAGTCAGTCTAGTGGAAGTTGACACATAGCCCATACTCCGGACCAAGTAGGGTATAGGATGGTGAAGGGACAAATTGAATGGTAATTATCTATAGAAAGGTTTGTAAGTCGAATAATTAACTATCGGAGAGTTCATGTATTAATTCACTTACTTTCTGGTAAATTGGCATTATGAAACCCTTCACAATTTTCTTGGATTAAGAGTTAATTCAAGTGGAATGAAACCATTCATGATATGCTCGGATCAATAGTTAATTCAAGTGCCCAAAATAACCGAGAACCTAAGGTCACATGCATAAAAGATCGGATAAAATACAAAGTATGCATGGCTGTCATTTTAAGCAAGTGATGATCGTCATAATCGTGACCCACTTTATGATAGGTGGTACATAAGTGAGTTCTTCAGTTATGTACACATGAAATTAAGCCAAAAACATACACAATTGAGAGGCAAAAGGTCCAAAAGAGTTCTGGAGGTGAAAAGGACTGATCTTGAGGATTGTTCATGCAATTTTATACAATTGTTGCGTGAGTTTAATTGCGTGTAACTTGTTTATGATCTAACTCTCAATTAAGTATGTACTTGAATTCATCTTGTTTGGTGTTCTAACCACCCTTACACACTTATGTTTTTTCATCTTTGCTTATTCTTCTGTTAAAGGTGTTTGGTGTTTGCTACAACCCAAACAAGTAGAAGATTCAAGAAAGGAGGAGCATTTGCAAGGAACATATGTTGTAATTTCATGTTCTTACATTTTGTTTTATACATGCACATAGATTTTGGACTTTTTGGGGATGTTGCGGTGTTAGAATTTTGATTCCAATGCTTCCATTGCATAACCATACATAAGATGCATGGACCTATGGCTCCTCAACATGTGCTAGCTTTTTTGTCTTTTTAATTATTGATAAGTGTGAAATGCATCGTGTTTTGGTATAGTTTGATATGTGTTTATCTATTTATTCAATTGTTTAGTATGTGTTTTCGGTAGAATTGTGTTAGTTTGTGAATTATTTGTGTTTAAGTGTTTTTATGAGTTTGTACAAGCATTTGAGCTTAATTATTATGTCTTTGAGGTATCTTGATGTGTTTGTTAGTATTTGAGGGTTTCTTTGAGTATCTTGGTGTGTTTGTTAGTGTTTTTGGGTCAATAGTGAAGAACGGAGAAGTTTCAGAGAGATTTGGATAGAAACAACAGCCCACGATTGATCGTGAGAGAAGCATAAGACTTGACCCACGATCATGACCGATCGTGACAAAAAACTTACAAGTGGCCCATGATCATAGCCTATGCAGACACAAAAAAGTTGAGTTTTGAGAGATTTTTTGGATCTTTCAACCCCAGAAAAACTTAAGGCTGCCTATAACACATCAAGTATATAAAGAATGAGACAAAAGAGATGTGGGAGCTTCTTGCATTAGTCACCATCAAGAACCCTTAGAGAAAGTTCATCGAGAGATTTAAAAAGAGACCAAGGAAGAGAGACATGGAGAGGAAGCCAATGTGAAGTACTTCCCGAAATAGGAGGTTTCCCAACATTGCTGCCCTCGTCATCCATTTAAATATGGTTTCTATTGTAGTTCAATTTTATTTATGTATAGAATTGGGATAGCTGTTGAGATAGGATTTTATGAATGTTGAGGAATCGCTAAACTCACCTTCGGATTGTTTTTATCTTTAATTCAATAAAAATCTGATTGTTTATGTTATTTGGATTCATTGTGAATGATTTCTACACTTGCATAATTCGGTGATAGATTGAGAAGGTGAATCGAATGAAAAATAATTAAATTGAGCTTACAAGAGTTAGGTGATTTAATAAGAACGAGAAATCAATCAAATAGATAATTTGTGTGAAGAGAGAACTCACATAAGTTCTCAGGAGTCTATTGGAAAACTTCAGATTTAATTAGCGGTTGGATAAATTGTGAATTGAGGAACTACAATTTCCATAATCTGATTAGGATTTATAATTTAGGGTTATTGGTTATAACTCGAGAGAGAGTAATCAACACTAGGATCGTCCAGGACCAACAATCCAACAATTCATAATTAATTAGATTAGTGTTGAAGATAAGTAAAAATTCCCCTTTCTCTCAATTGGTAGTTCCTTAGGTTGGTTCTTGGTGTGTGTGTTGCAATTTGCTGATTTGCTAATATTTCATGATTAATTCTTGAATTGAGTTGTTTAATTGAATTGATTGATTGAATTGCATCATTGTTTTAGTTTAGTTAAATTTGAATTTCTGCGATTAGTTCTAGCTTTAGATTTTAGGATTAGATTAACTCTCCTCGTGGGATTGACACCTTAGATACTACGCAAATGACCCATACGCTTACGGAATATCGAGGTTAAAATATTAAAACTACACATATCAAAAAACCGCGATCACATTTTTGGCGCCGTTGCCAAGGAGACGATTAGTTTAGTTCTATATTTTAAGGCGCTTAATTTAGTTTCGTTCTTTCTTTTCTATTTCTAAAATCATGCTTTTGCATGAACACAAGTCATGAGAAGTTCGAGTCGTGTAGTTGAAATATTAGATTAAGTCATCACTCAACTAGAACGAGCCATTAGGAAAGCTCGACATAACGAAGAAGAAGAAATCGCAAAGACAACAATGGTTAAGGAATTTTAGCAGGATTTGGACCACGAAGCGAACCAAGGATGACAACAGAGGACCCTTACGGACTTTATGAGACTAGGGTTCAATGTGACTAATCAAGGAATAGCTAGATCACCAATACAAGCAGCATCATTTGAAATTAAACCAACTCTCTCGAACAAGCTTTAACAGAACATGCAATTTTACGGACTAGCAAACAAATACCCCAACGCATACATAGTGAACTTCTTTGAAATTTGTGATACCTTTAGGTACCATATGTCGGAAGATGCAGTTAGAATTAGGCTCTTTCCTTTTACCCTTAGAGATAAAGCAAAGGCTTGGTATCACTCCCTTAACCTAGCCAATGTTACTACTTGGGATTAGTTAGTCTGTGTCTTTTTAGATAAATATTTTCCCCTGACTAAGACCACTAAGATCATTAAGGAAATAACCAATTTCCAATAAGGTGACAGGGAATCGATCTACAAAGCGTGGGAACGATGCAGGGATTTGTAACGAAAATGCCCACATCATAACTTACCCAAGGAACTTTTGTTGCAAACGTTCTATAATGGAGTTACCCCGCATGCAAGCGGCACGATCAATGCAGCTTTAGGAGGATCATTGATGAGGAAGACAATTGATGAAGCGCAAGAATTAATAGAGGAGATAGCGAGTAACAGTTGTTTATGGACGAATGAGCGGAGTATACAAACTACTACATTCCGTGAACAAAAGGGAATTGTGCCTGTTGATCAAATGACAGAAATGCAAGCGAAGATTGATAACTTGTCTTAACAAATGAACAACATGAAGGTTTTATCCTCAACTCCAGTGAAGGTTGTATAACTAAAATATGAACTTTGTGGACAATTGAACCATGACATAGTAGACTATTTCTTAATGAAGGAAGGTGATTTAAAGCAATTGAATTACATGAGAGCCCGGTATGCACGAAGAGGGGGAAACAACCCCTACTCTAACACTTACAACCCTGGTGGAAGAATCACTCTAACTTCTTTTGGACAAACAATGTGGGAGGATAGTTTAGACCTCAAGGGCAATCGGGATTCCAAGAAGATAAACATGCTCAATGGAATCTAAGTTGGATAAGATTTTATATAAGATTGGAGACATGGAGGATGCACATAGGAGGCTTGAGAGCCAATTCGAGCAAGTTACCAAGAACCACACCTCTTCAATACATAATTTGGAGGTCTAAGTAGGTCAACTAGATGAAGCAATATCTACTCAGAATGCAAGTCCTTCCAAGCAATACCGAGTCTAACCCAAAGGAAAGGATCATTACTATCACTCAGTCCTATGAAAAGGAACTTGATCATATTAAGGAGAATGAAGATAAAGGAAAAGGATAAGTAATTGTGGAACTCCTTCTAAGTGAGCTCAGAATTGAGCTAGTTAAGGAATCTCGACCCAAATTATCATACCCTATTTTAGCATAGCAGAAATCATTGTCAAGTAGGGTAACGAGGAATTCTAAGGAGGTTAACTTAAACAAGGTTGAGAACATAACGGAACACCTACAAACGAGGCTCACATTAACGGAATCGGTGAAGAAGGTTAAAGAGCGCGAAGAAGAAGAAACTCTAACACAGCACAGAAGAAAAAGGATCAAGGGGATTTTTACATTCCTTGTCGTATAAATGAAGTCAACATAGATAGGGCATTTGTGAATTTGGGAGTGAGTATCAATATGATGCCCTACACCTCTAGTCAAAAGTTGGGGTTAGGAGAGTTAGTAC
Organism: Erythroxylum guanchezii; assembly: GCA_025629825.1. Lineage (NCBI taxonomy): Eukaryota > Viridiplantae > Streptophyta > Magnoliopsida > Malpighiales > Erythroxylaceae > Erythroxylum > Erythroxylum guanchezii. Next base: position 17,044,294 of record JAOTAX010000002.1, on the reverse strand, counting down.
CCACAAAGATGTTAGTAAACACGGCTGATATAAAAGTCCATCAACCGAAGGGGATTATTAAGGATGTGCAAGTATGAGTTGATAATTTTTCTTTTCCCACAGACTTCTATATATTGGATATTGGAGAAGATGTAGAAACCCCTATAGTCCTTGGAAGACCATTCCTGGCCATTGCTCACTCAATCATTGATGTTGATGGGGGGAACTAACTCCGAGGGTAGGTAAATAACAAATAACCTTCAAAGTGTAAAAGAAAGACAACAATCCTCCTTTACCTCCAACTAATGGTAAGGAACCCGAACCTCGAGGGCAATGGGAAGATATTGCGGATCCTAGGAGTGCCTTCACAAAGAAGCGATCGCGTAGAAGAATACAAAAGAAGGAGAGCCACAAGGAAGGTTGAATCAAGGGCATGGTAGCTCATATGCAAATTGCAAGATTAATGACTGCATTATCATTGCGCCACTCATTTGAACCACCATGAGCAAAAGAAAAGCATCAAGCTACTGACATTAAAAGAAGCGTTGTATGAGAGGCAACCCATGGAATTTTAAACCTTAAATTTTCTTCAGAAAGTTTGCATGTTAATAATTTTAATGACTTGAATGATTGTGTTTTAAATTAAATTTATTTCATGAAGTTGAAGTCATTGTCTCATTACTGCATTGTGTGCTATGTGAATTTCTGTGTGTTTATTATTTTGTTTGTTTGAGGACAAACATATGTTCAATAGTGGGGATGTTGATAAGTATGAAATGCATCGTGTTTTAGGGTATAGTTTGATATGTGTTTATCAATTTATTCGATTGTTTAGTATGTGTTTTCGGTAGAATTGTGTTAGTTTATGAATTATTTGTGTTTAGCTGTGTTTATGGGTTAGTACAAGCATTTGAGCTTAATTATTATGTCTTTAAGGTACATTGATGTGTTTGTTAGTGTTTTAGGGTTAACAGTGAAGAACAAAGAAGTTTCGGATAGACTTGAACTGAAACAACGGCCCACGATCGTCGCCCATCTACAACTGTTGGATCCTAAAATTTTTCTAAATTATTGATTATTTGTTTAATTATTATTTATGCTTTGTTTACTTATTTTATATTATTTTTATAATTTAGTCATTTATTTAGCAAGTGTGAGTAGAAATTGGGGCTATTAAATGGAAAGATTAGAATTAAATTGGAGTGTAGTATGGTATTAATGGATTATGTTGTTAAATGGGCATTACATTGAGATGAAGGGCAAAATTGGAAAGCCCAACTAAGTGGGGGGTATAATTGGAAGAAAGAGAATAAAAGTGTTCTCGAAATTAGAAGAGGGAAGAGAGAGCGTTGTGGAAGCTAAGAGAAGAGAGAAGAAAAAACATGAAAAGAAGAAGAGAAGAAGAAAAAATTGTGGAGAAAGAAGAGAAAGGAAGAAGAAATCGTGGGAAGAAAAAGAAAGAAGAAGCTTTATCAAGGTAAGTTCATCTTTTTTTCCTCTTGCTTTGTTAGAGAAGGAGTTAGAGAGAGAAAAGAGTTTTGTGTGGAGAATGAATGGGTGTTAGGTTAGAAGAAGATGATTTAAGGAAACCCATTTGATTTTAAGGTTTCTAAACTAGGTTTTGGGGGTTCTAACCTAGAGAGACCATGGGTAAGTTAATGCTAAACCCAATTTAGCAATTATTTCATTTGTTGTGATTTTGAAGTTTTAGGGGTTTTATTGAATTGGAATTTAATGGGAAATTGGTTTGTTTTAGGAAATCAAGAAAATCCTACCCAAGAGTAAGGGGAAGAGCAAAATTGAGTTTGGATTTTCAAGAGTTATAAGGTGGGTAAAATATTTATGGTTATTTTGTAAATGGGCAATGTGCCTATGTGTGTGTGTATATGCTTGAATTTCTAAATTGTGAATTGTTGTGATGTAGAAAATGCATTATGATGTGTTTTTATGTTATGCATTAAAAGATGTATGACATTTTGATATAATTGAATTGTGGGTATGATTATGCTATGCCTTGGAATTGTATCATGGCATTTTGATTTAAATGGAAAGAAGAAATAACATGATAATATGAATTTGTGATTGAATTGAGCATGAAAGTTAATTATGTTTGGGCAAGAGTGGAACCGTTTCGTAGTCACGTGCACGTCGATATAAAGCCTTCTCCTGACTACTTGCTTATGGCATACGAGATCTAAAAAGTGGACTCGTTTCGTTCACAGAGTAAACTTCGGTTTCTCTATTTCATTTCACGGAACCCTCGAGCCATTTGTTTGTGCATTTGTATTTTGATATGTTAAGTTATGATGAAGTTTGAGTATTATGCTTTGATGTTAAATTACCTTCGACATGTTTTATGTGATGATGTATTGAATTATAATTGTGAATGCTAAACTTTCATTGCTACATTAAGATGTGTATGCCTATATGAGTGTTTATATATATATGCTTGGTTGTGTCGCTCGTTGCCAATGGCTATAAATATATTAGCCATTAAGTTGTGTAGCTCAACCTATAATTTTCCCTCCTCAGGTGCAGCACGAGAAGATTAGCGATCCTTGCAAGGCATTCGGAAACTCCAAGATAGCTAGGAATCTTTTGTGCTAAGTTAGTGACTAATTTGGATAACTTTATAGGCATATCAAACATGAGCATCCTTTTGTATTTTGTATTAAGTTTGATGTGTATGTTGATATATAAGTAAAGCTTGTTCAAACATTTACTTTGTTCAGAAATGAGAATGAGAATTTGAGAAGTTCCTTTTGTGTATGATTATGTTATATTCTTCTTTGTTGAGATTGCTAATTGTTGCTAGTATTAGAATAGAATGTTAGAGTTGGAAAGATTGTATGTGATGAATCTTTTGAGTTGAGATTCAAGAGTTAATGAGATGTATTTAGTAGTTAAATGGATATGAAGTGATATTACATTAGAAGGCCGTGAATTTAAGGAGATTATAAGTGAAAATGATGTTATAATGGATGTTGAAAGCATTGGAGAAGTTTTGGAGGGGTGTGGGGTCACAAATGTCCGTTAGATGGACATTAGATCTGTGAAATGGACCTTCTCGGGCCTAAAAAGGACCCCAGCCTAGTCCATGTTCGTTAAATAGACATTAGGTCCATTAAACTGACCTTCTCGCGTCTGGAAAGCACCCTAGGCCCGTCTATGTTCGTTAGACAGACATGTATGTCTGTTTAACGGATATTCATGGGATAACTATAGTAAATTGCAATTTGGACCCCTTTTAGAGGCAAAACCTGGCTCTATGTTCTTCATAAAAGTTGTAGATCTAGAAGTTATCTTTCGAACCATTGAAGAATAACCTTGATCTGACCTCTATGGAGAACGTTATGCCAATTTTTCCAATTCGTCTACCCTATCATCTAGTCCATTGTAGACTGAATCATCTACCATATCATCTGGTCCAATTTTAAACCCTAACACGATAGAATCTATCTTCAAGGTCTTCATAAAAGTTGTAGATACTGAAGTTATCTTTCGAACCATCTAAGGATGACATTGATCTGAAGTCTATATAGAAAGTTATGTCAATTTTCCCGATTCATCTACCCTATCATCTGGTCCACTGTAGACTGAATCGTCTATCCTATCGTCTGGTCCAATTTTGAGACTCACGATGATAGAATATGCCTCCAAAGTCTTCATAAACGTTTTAAAGCTTTAAATTATCTTTTTAACATCTAAGAATGACCTTGATCTGACGTCGATAGAGAATGTTATGTCAATTTTCCCAATTCGTCTACCCTATCGTCTGGTCAACTGTAGACTGAATCGTCTATTTTATCATCTAGTCCAATTTTGACCCTCAAGATGATAGAATCTATCTTCAAGGTCTTTATGAAAGTTGTATATCTTAAAGTTATCTTTCGAACCATCCAAGAATAACCTTGATCTGATATCTGTAGAGAAAGTTATGCTAATTTTTTCAATTCGTCTACCCTATTGTCTAGTCCACTGTAGACTGAATCATCTACCCTATTGTCTGGTCCAATTTTGACCCTCTAGATGATATAATCTATCTTTAAGGCCTCATTAAAGTTATAGATATTGAAGTCCTCTTTCAAATCATCTAAGAATGACCTTAATCTGATATCTCTAGCGAAAGTTACGCTAATTGTCTCAAATCATCTACCTTATCATCTAGTCTACTGTAAACTGAATCATCTACCCTATCATCTGGTCCAATTTTGACCCTCTAGATGATAGAATCTACCTTCAAGGTCTTTAAGAAAGTTGTATATCTTGAAGTTCTCTTTCAAATCATATAAGAATGACTTTAATCTGATAACTCTAGTGAAAGTTATGCTAATGGTCCGGAAACAGGTTCAATATGATTGAGAACAAAATATGTTCTAAAATAGGAGAAATGAGGTTGTTTTAATGTTTGACTGGTGTGTGCACACCACCCTTATGGGATGATAGCCAATGAGAGTTCATGGAAATAACCCTATAGGATAATATGCTCACGTTTTATGACTTCGAATGTTGGGCTCCGAAATCGGGGTCCAACAACAACAATCATGTCAGAAGCAAGGGAGACAGCCCACGATCGTGGCCAGACAGAAGCATAAGACTTAGCCCACAAACATGACTTTGCCTTCCATGATCGTGACAGAAAGCTTACAAGTGGCTCACGATTGTGACCTACGTTGGGCAGACACGTAGACATACAGGAAAGTAAAATTTTTAGGGATTTTTTAGACCTTTCGATCCTAGAAAAACCCTAGGGTTGCCCAGAACACATCAAGTATATAAAGAATGAGACAAAAGAGATGATGGAGCTTCTTACTTCAGCCACCATCGAGAAACCATAGAAAGAGTTCATCGAGAGATTGAGAAAAAGACAAAGGAAGAGAGAAACGGAGAAGAAGTCGACGCGAAGTACTTTCCGGAACAGGAGGTTTCTCGACTTTGCTGCGTCCGTCATTTGTTTAGATCTGGTTTCCAGTGTATTTCAATTTTATTTATGTATAGAATTGGGATAACAGTTGAGATAGGATTTTATGAATGATGAGGAATGTCTAAACTCACCTTCGGGTTGTTTTTCCTTTGATTCAATAAAAATCTGATTGTTTATGTTATTTGGATTCATTATGATTGATTTCTGCACTTGCATAGTTTGGTGATAGACTGAGAGGGCGAATCGAATGAAAAATAATTAAATTGGGCTTACGAAAGTTAGTTGATTTCATAAGAACGAGAAATCAATCAAATCGGTAATTTGTGTGAAGAGAGATCTCACATAAGTTCTTGGGAGTCTATTGGAAAACTTTAGATTTAATTAGGGGTTGGGTAAATTATGAATTGAGAAATTGAAAACATGAAAGTTATAGATCCTAAAGTTTTCTTTCAAACCATCCAAGAATGACCTTGATCTGACTTCTATAGAGAAAGTTATGGCAATTTTCCCAATTCGTCTACCCTATCATCTGGTCCACTGTAGACTAAATCATCTACCCTATCATCTGGTCCAATTTTGGCCCTCAAGATGATAGAATATACAGTCAAGGTCTGCATGAAAGTTGTAGAGCTTGAAGTTCTCTTTTGAACCATCTAAGAATAACCTTTATCGGACATCGATAGAGAAAGTTATGCTAATTTTCCTAATTCGTCTACTCTATCGTCTGTTCCACTGTAGACTGAATTGTCTATCCTATTGTCTGGTCCAATTGTAACTCTCAATATGACAAAATCTATCTTCAAGGTCTTCATGAAAGTTGTAGATATTAAAGTTCTCTTTCAAACCATCTAAAAATGACCTTGATCTGATATCTATAGAGAAAGTTATGCCAATTTTCCCAATTCATCTACCCTATCGTCTGGTCCACTATAGACTGAATCATCTACCCTATCGTCTGGTCCAATTTTGACCCTCTAGATGATATAATCTATCTTTAAGGTCTCATTAAAGTTGTAGATATTGAAGTACTCTTTCAAATAGTCTAAGAATCACCTTAATCCAATATCTCTAGCGAAAGTTACGCTAATTTTCCCAAATCGTCTACCTTATCTTCTGGTCCACTGTAGGCTAAATCGTCTACCCTATGGTCTGGTTCAATTTTGACCCTCTAGACAATAGAATCTACCTTCATGGTCTTCATGAAAGTTTTAGATCTTGAAGTTCTCTTTCAAATCATCTAAGAATGACTTTAATCCAATAACTCTAGTGAAAGTTATGCCAATGGTCCAGAAATAGGTTCAATATGATTGAGAACAAAATCTATTCTGAAATAGGAGAAATGAGGTTCTTTTGATGTTTGACTGGTGTGTGCACGCCACCCTTATGGGATGATAGCCAATGAGGGTTCATGGAAATAACCCTATAGGACAATATACTCACGTTTTATGACTCCGAATGTTGGGCTCCGAAATCAGGGTTCAACATTGACAATCATGTCAAAAGCAAGGGAGGCAGCCCGCGATCATGGCCAAATCGCCACGATCATGACAGAAGCGTAAGACTTGGCCCGCAAACATGACTTTGCCTGCCATGATCGTGACAGAAAGCTTACAAGTGGCCCATGATTGTGACCTGCCTCGGGCAGACGCGTAGACACATAGAAAAGTCAAGTTTTTAGGAATTTTTTAAACCTTTCGATCGTGGAAATACCCTAGGGTTGCCCAGAACACATTAAGTATATAAAGAATGAGTCAAAAGAGATGATGGAGCTTCTTGCATTAGCCACCATCAAGAAACCCTAAAAAGAGTTCATCGAGAGATTGAGAAAAAGACAAAGGAAGAGAGAGGCAGAGGAGAAGTCGACGTTGTTGGCCCCCGAAATTTTTCTTGATGAATTAAGCATGATTTAAATAAATTATGAGGTTTGATGGATTAATTTTTGGAGCTATTTGTTTATGTCAAGGTTAGTAGGATTTGTATGACATAGGTTAATTGAAGTTAAGTGTTAATGTTGTAAGAATGTATCAAG
>JAOTAX010000002.1:17011965-17027150 GCA_025629825.1 Erythroxylum guanchezii | reverse complement strand
CTTACATTTTCCAGCTTTTAACTCCCAAATTCTCATACAACCCATCTTGTATCTAAACCATCTTTTCCATTTCTTTTAAATTCCATAAATTCTTCTTTTCTCTACACATGAATAATCTCTAACAATTTCTTATTTAATAGTCTTAACTTTCAAGATAGGTTCGGGGTCCAACATGTCCTTTATTTCTTTCATTATCCTTGATGTGTAATTGGAATTTTTTAATGTTAATATGGATTTCTAAATTCATATTAAGAATTATTCTGGAATTATTTTGTGACTTTAATTAACTTTTTTTCAATATATACTTACATGTTTGTGATAATTTCTAGTGCATAAACTTGACAACAAATCAAGAGAGTGGGTCAAAGTAATCAGTGTTAAGTTGTGCAACAAGAGTTGGCAATTTAATATATCCAAAACTATCAAATTAATGATAGTTTTGGATCTATTAGATTGATTCAGATCTAATTGAATAAGTTAGGAATAGTTTTGTAGATAGAGAGATTACAAATTTGTAAATTTTGATTTAATTTAGGGTTAATTGATTAGATATTGTGAAAGGTTAATAAAAACATTAGGAAATCTAGGATCAAACATAAAATTAAATCAAAACGATTAAAGGAATCAAAATAAGGAAAGAATTGTTCCTAAGTATTCAATCTTGATCAAACCCTAATTTCAATTGGCAGCTCACTGTTTATTTAATTACTTGTTTTGTTTATTTAATTTTTTGGTTTCTTTTATTTAATTTTAAATGAAATCAATTTATAAATACCTTAGACAATGTTATATTCAAATTGTCTAGGTGTTTATAAATCCTCTTGGGAATGATAACCCTTATACTATAAATATGATTCGTATACTTACGGGTACTAAGAGTTTTATTAGATATAAAACTTGCTCAATGGTGGTCAATCAATGTAAGTTCAAACTGTAATAACTGATTATGTTAACATATTGTAGTGTACATTGGTTGCATAGATTCACTAGCCATTAAGAAATTAATTCACACACACACACACACATATGTATATATATATACCCTGCAGATCCCCTCTTTTTCGCCCTTTGTCTCTGTGTTTTCTATATATATGTCCCTTTAAGATTAGTCGACTAATATGGTTAAATGGTCAACTAATGTCTCAACGGCTAGTTAATCTATACAATCAATGTACATTAGTCGACCAATATTTTACACTATTCTATTAGTGTGTTGTAACTAGTCTTTGTAAAGTCTAGTTTTTGGCTCCAACAACAGTTAGGGGTCTTTAACATGTAACAGCATAAACATGCATTAAAAGATTGCTTTAACAATAAATCAGACATAATGCATTTCAGAACAGATTTTATAATTAACAGAACTGAATATCACAAGAGGGTATAAACCCTTCAGAATCAGAACACAATTTTGTTTATGTCAGAATCAACATATATTAGAATACAAAATTAGATGACTGTTAATTCATTTACATAAGCGGGTAACGGGACTTATACAGGAGAGACCGAAGTCTCAACACCGAAATGTCACAGGAGAGACTGAAGTCTCGACACTGAAGTGTCACAGGAGAGACTGAAGTCTCGACACCAAAGTGTCATAGAAGAGACTGAATTCTCGACACGAAAGTATCACAAGAGCAGCTATAGACCCTTTTAGGCATGCTTATTTACCCACAACTAGGACTTAACAGTTTTAAAACAAAACAAAGTCATTTCAGACATTTAATGTGCAAAGCAAGTAGTCATTCATATTCACATGCATGTAGCACTTCCAATGATATAAACATGTATTAAACGTTTTAGACAATCATTGTTTGGAATTTAGAACACAATCAGCATAAATCAAATTCAACAAGAAGAATGAAGTAAAGTGTGACTGTCTACAATTACTCACTATCACTCCCTTTCGCTTATTGCCTTGAAGTTCTGACAAGATCTAAAAGTGATCGCTCTATTTGCCCTTCTATATACAATCAAACATAAGTTCATAGTACCATATTTTTCATCTAACTAAATCAGCATTAGTGTGAATGTATCATCTAACATGCATGTTTAATGACATAGTCCAACTTTGTTTTCAAATTAGACTTTCGAGTTTACTTTGCATGATCATTTAGATCAACAAAATAGATTATTTAAGTAACACTTTCTTCTAGAGAATTTTTCACCTTTGTCTTAGGTTTCTAATGACACCAAAATCATACAATTTGTTTCTATATACTGAAAGTTATACTTAAAAGATTTCAAACTATTTTTAAGCTACAACAGAATCCTTAAATCAACTTAAAATCAGATTTTCAAATTCTTAAAACTAGAATTATAATTTTATCACTAAGAAAGTTGTGGCCTTCTGTCTCTAGTTTAATCTGAATCAAGAACCAACTCATTTGGAGATCCACAATTCAAGATATAATCAAAATATCGAAGCATGTTTAATAAAAAAAATACTCCAGTTCATAACATTCCAACAGATTCCTCACTTTCATCCAATCAATCTTTTCCAAATCAATTCGGATGGCTATTTTGACATAAAAACTGAGACTTTTAAGCAAAGTATTTTCTAAACAAATGTTCCTCTATGTCTTAAATTTCTAATGAACTATAGTTCATACAAGTTATACTCAATATACTACAGATTGAGTAAATTTGAAATTTTGGCAAGTGAATAATCATGCACTCATAGTTTTACAACTCATAACTCTCAATGTCAGTATTCAGAAATTACAAAATTTATACCAATTTAAAGCTAAGAGAATAAGTTACAACTTTGGTGAAGACACCTTAGTCTAACTCGGCCTACATCAATGCAGTTCATTCAGTAACAACAGGACATGATTTTTGTCCCTCGTAGTGCTAGTCTAAGCTAAGACTCAATTTCATTCCAATTTTGAAAGTCTTAGATGCAGAATTAAAATTTGACTTCTTCAAGAAAGTTGTAGACATATGTCTCAAGTTTAATCTAAATTACAATTCATCCAATTTGGATACCTATAGGGCATAATATAGCTAAAGGAAACCTGTCCAGTGTATCTACTCTTTCCAACCAATTTCCAGCACATACCTAACCTCAATTCTGTCTTTATTCAGTACATGTTTGCTCTATTTCAAACATCAAACAATAAATGTTATAATAGAATACTAAGTCTATAATTCTCTTGCCTTACTGAACTTTAAATTAAACTCCAAGATTCCAACTCCAAGCTTCCAAACATCCATCACATACCTAAGTTTAATGTGCAACTTTCAACCTTAACATAACAATAGTATAGAAAATTAATAGAAACTTTTTCTAAATTCAGTAGCTTACCAAACATTCAAGTGATGACAACCCAAGGTCCAGCAGAAATTCTAGAAGTTAGAGAGACTAATCAAGTTTTAGTGGAAGGAAGTAATGAAGATAAAGAATGAACCTCTCCACCGTACCTTACTTCATCACCAGCTAGGTGTGACTAGCTTAACATGCCATGTAACACCAAGGCATGAAGCCCATTTGCCCACCATTTGTGATGCCACATGTCTCTAACATGTCATGTCATTAGTCACATAATGAATGATGCCACTTGTCCTCCTCTTATGTTGCCAAATGTCTCACATTGAATGGTGCCAAATGCCAAAAATTCGTAGGCTTAATCATTCTAATTTTATGTACCAACTTAACTTGTCATTTGATAATTTTTCTAGTCTAAATATACATTTAAATTCAATTTACTAACTATAGTCCACCAATACCAAAATTCAAGTCATATGCCTTTCATATTGAAATCATAGCACAATTTTTAACTCCTATCTCACATGTATCATTTCAACTAGGGTATATTTTAGGGCCTTACATGAACTCCACTATCTTCCGTTTGCAATCTAAATTGGCATTATACTTTTCCAACACATCCATGCCCAATATCACATCTAATCCCCCCATCTTCAATGGCATTAGATCCACCACTAATTGTTCTCCCCCAATATATATCTCATAATCTCTATAAACTTGACTAATAATAATATACTGGTCGATTCGAGTACTAACCATCAAAGGAGTATCCACTGGGCTCAATTCTCTACCACGCATAGTTCTACTTGATGAAACAAAGGAATCGGTAGACCCCAGATCAATCAAAACAACAACATCATCATTAAATAATTTAACCGTACCAGTCACAACTTCTGGAGTGATTCTGCATCCTCCCTTGTCATTGCAAACACTTTAGTTGGTGCTTGCCCCCTCGGTCTCCCTGGAGGATTCACTTTCTTAACTGCATCAGAACTGTCCACTTTTGTAGCAGTCTTGTGTCTCACAGTCTCAGCCCTCTTTGAATCTTGCATCTGAGTTCCCTCTCTCGTTACATACTGCAGGCACTCCCTAGGCATATGCCCCTTTTTCCCACAATTAAAGCAAGCTCTTGTCAGTCTATAGCACTCCCCCTATGGAACTTGCCATAATGGTCACATTTGGGAGCGGATGACTTGTCCCCTTCTCCTCTTTTACTGCCTCAAGCCATTGAGGCTTGATGAGAGGTAGTTCTCACCTTTCTGGACCTGCTTGCACCACTACTCCTCTCCTCATATTGCACAAGTAAAGTCCTGGCACTCCTCTCTGACATAAGAGTACCACCTCCCCTCCTGAACTATTCTCTCCCTTTCCTCTTTCTGTTCATTGTGCTCTTTATGCTCTCCACATTCACGACCCTTAATGTTGCTTCTACCAGCTGTTGGAAATCACAGAAATTCTGTGCCACCACCTTTTCTCTAATGGCCAAATGCAATCCCAATTCAAACCTACGGAATTTAGTCGCCTCAGTCATCATCATCTCTGCTGCATATTGGGATAATTTTGTGAATCTGAGCTTATACTTGCTCACTATCATCTCCCTCTAGGTGAGACTCAGAAATTCCCTCTGCTTCTGCTGGATATACACCTCAGACAGATACTTCTTCTTACAGGCAGCTAGGAAGTCCTTCCATGCCAACACCGGTGGTTTCATCTAACTCCCTAGCACACCTTCCCACCAATGCAAAGCATCTTCCTGTAACAAACTTGTAGCATACTCAACCTTCTCATCATCCTTACAGTCCAATTGCTCCAATATCCTCTCTGTCTTCCTCAATCAGGTTTCAGCTTCTTCTGGATCCGTCGTCCTATAAAAGTCCACTGCCCTATACTTTATGAGCTTATCAAACTCCTTTTTTTTCTTCACTGGGGTCAGAGCAGATGTTTGTGGCATTTGGCCCATAACCTGAATAAAAGCTTGAGCAAATGCCTGGAACAGCCTAGGATCCAACGGAGTAGGCTCTTGCTCCTGTGGAAGAGGAGACTCCTGTATCTGCTATCGAGAGGGCCCACTACCATGCCCTACAGAACCCTCAGCATTTCCTGGGGCTCTAGACTCATCCGTACCCTGCTCTCTCGGTGGAGAGTCAAGTGTAATAGATCCTTGCAAAACTCCTCGCGTTGTTCTACGAGGTGGCATCGTACTCCTTTAATTTAAACACTAACGATTAGCTTACATTTCATTTTAATCTTATTTCCAACATGTATGCAAGACATGCATGTCACTTAATGCAATCAATCAATTCGCAATGCAAACAATTATTCTCACATCATAACAATTCATACCACTATGCATTCTAAGCCCAAGAATCCTAAAAAGAGCCTAAGCTTTGATACCAAACAATGTTGGCACCGGGTCCCGTTGCATATCCCAAGGTGACAATTTCAGGCGGTCGGGTAAGTATCGTTTGAAAGAAAAGTCAAAACCTTCCATTGAAAAGAAAATTCTGTCGTCAGCAGTGGCGGGCTTGCTGCAGCGAAGATATGGGAAAAATCCCAAAGACCTTTTGGGAGAAGTTCACCGCAGGCAACATCTGGCTTGGCCGAAGCGAAGTCTCAAGCTTGAGCAAACACACCCTTCGGGACAAATACGCCGCGATGAAAATCCGCTTCGCCACAATGAAGTCCCCAGCTCAAATTCAAAACCTCTCGAGAAAAATACGCTGCGGCGAAAGAATCTGACTCCGCAACGACGAAGTTTCCAAATCACATATAAATATCCTTGGGGAAAGGTTCGCCACAGTGAAACCTTCAGATCCAAAATCCAGAATCCTAACATTCATAGCAAAATTCTATCATACACTTGTATTCCCAACCACACAATCAACAACTCAACCAAATGAAAATCAACACATACAAAGGAAACTTCTTCCATTCATAATCGCATTACTAAAACAAAATGGAGTTTATACATAGCTTTAATCACATATCAACATTACATCATTCGCTTAATACAAAATACATACGGATGCTCATGTTCAATATGCTGCTAATGTTACTCAAAAATTGAACTAACTTAGTACAAAAGCTAATTATCTTCGAGTTGCCAAATGCCTTTGCAAGGATCAACGATCTTCTTGTTCTGCACCTGAGTAGTGAAAATGATGGGGTGAACTGCGAAGCTTAGTGGCTTGTATATTTATAGCCATCGGTAACGAGCCACACAAATCAAGCATATATATATATATCTATATCTCATCTAATCTGGCAATTCTAGCTCAAAACTTATAGTTAAACATGTTATCACATAAAGTAATCTCATGCATATTCAACCATCCAAGCATAATACTTAAGTTCATATCATGCTCAACAAATCAAAACAATATGAAATGCCCAATATAATGGCTTGAGAGTTCCATGGAATGAAATGGAGAAACCGAAGTTTACGCCATGAACAAAATGAGTCCATTTTCGAGGAGCTCATATGTTACAAGTGGGTAGCCGGGAGAAGTCTTTAGGTCAACATGCACGTGACTAACGAAACAGTTTCTCTCTTGCCCAAACATAATCAAATTTCAATTCTTAACTCATTTCACACACATTCATACTTTTCATGCTCATCATGCTTTTTCCTCTTTTCATTTATACAAAATGCCATGACATTTTTTAAGATATAACATGATCATAATCACAATGCATTTTCAACAATCACAATAATTCAAAACAAGCAATTTAAAACACAATATACAAGCAAGACAATTTGCCTATATTACACAACAACTATAAATATATTACCCACCTAAATTGCTTATAAAAATCCAATGCAAGCTTATCTTTCCTCTTACTCTTGGATTGGGTTTTCTTGGTTTCTTTCAAACAAACCAAGATTCATTCAACCCAATATTCTAATAAAATTCATAAAACTTCAATAATCACAAAAACGAAATAAGTACAAAATTAAGCTTAGGCTTAACCTACCCTTAGCTTATCTAGGTTAGAAAAAAAATAAAACCTAGTTTAGAAACCCTAAAAATCAAGAAGGGTTCTCTTCTTTCTTCCAACACAACCCATTTCTTTCTCTAATCCCTTTTTCTAACCAAACAAGAAGAAAAGTAATGGGGTTTACCTTAACAAGATGATTTCCTTTTCTTTTTCTTCTTCTTTCTTCCTCTTTCACGATTTTCTCTTCTTCTTCCCTAACTTCCACGACTCTTCTTCTTCTTTTCTCTTCTCCCACGTTTTTCTTCTTTCTCTCCTCTCTTCCACGACATTTCCCTCTTCTCTTTTCTTAATTCAGGACACATTTTTATTCTTGTTTTTCCAAGTTTACCCTTCTCTTTGTTGTCCTTCCAATTTTGCCCCTCATTTTAATGTAATGTCCATATACCCTTTTAGTCTCTAATGTCTAATTACATTCTAACTTAATTCTAGCATTTCCATCTAAATTCTAATTTATTCTCATACTCACTAAATTAATGGACTCAATTCTAAAAATAGCTAAATAAACAAACAATTCATAATTAAATAATTAAACAAATAGTAAATAATAAATAATTTAAAAAAATTCAAGGTCCAACAGTAATCTTGTAGGGCCTTAATATATTCATTCAAGGATTGTTTTTCCAAGATTTTCAAGTATGAATCACCCAAATTTATGTAAACTTCCTTTTAGGTAAGTTAAAGCTTCTCCTTGGCTCCTTTTATAGTTTCCTTTGACCCAATTCAGTGTAACTAGTTGAGTTTCTTAAGCTCATATTTTGAAGATTGAAGCTTCTTATGAAATATGAGCAAATCATACCCATCTACATTCTTAGCACGCTATCTAGTTTCCTTTAAATGTTCTATGGTTGTTGTTGCCTATTGCTCCATATGAAATGGCAGCCAACCAATTTTATGTCAGTTACCTCAAGTTTGGACATATAGGTAAGTAACTCCTTATAAGGGTTTAGATTGCAAAGATTTCCTTCTGATTCTAAAGTAATTAAAATCCCTTAAAAGTAACCATATGCTCAAGATCTTTCTTTTAATTTCCTTTAACTCCTTCCATAAGGAATCTCTAGAGAAAACTATGTTTAAGGCATAAATAAAGCTAATCCAGACTGTTCTTATGTCCTTCATATCCACCATTATATGAAAGCCACTAGAATGCATCATATATGGTGATGAGAATGGTTTGTGATCAAGTTCCACGTATTTGTTAGGAAATTAAGTTTTGAACAGGATAGAGACTTCAAATTTATATCCAATAAACCCAAACATCAATAGTTTATTTTTGTTTATATAGTCAGCTACCAAAAGTTGCTTCTTTAAGTCATTTAACCGCCTTACTTTTTAGGGAAAGACATTATTTAATAATTAAAAGATCATTAGATGTTCAACTCGACTTACATCTTTCAACTATGATAATGTCCTCTTGAGGCTTCGATAAGAAGTAGAATTACGTAGAATTCTCCCCCTTGAATGCCCCCAATGTCTAACTTAGGGGCTTGAGTCTCTTTTGGATTTTCCCCTGTATCTTCAATTCACTAATCCTCCCTCTTTAGTGGTTGCTAGGTTAAGGAACTTAAATCCCTATTTAGTTAAGGAACATCAGCTTGCTTATTTAAGACTGGATGAACTGCTTATAAACTAGCAGGTCTAACACACTGTAGTCTTGTCTTAGTTACTCATTTATGCCTCCTAGTTCTTCCATGGCATAATCTGTAACACCCTATATCACCCGCTTACAGATATTGTCCGCTTTGGGCCTTGGCCTAACCAAGCCCTCACGGTTTTGTTTTTCCCAAGGCCTTCCCAAGAGGTCACCCATCCTAGAACTACTCTCACCCAAGCACATTTAACCTCGATGTTTCGATGGGATCTGGTGCATTAGGCCATAGAAAACACGTCTGTAAGGGAGAGGTGTCTGTACCCTTATAAGGTGTACTTTGTTCTCCTTTCCAACCGATGTGGGATCTCACAGTCTCCACCCTCCTTAGAGCCTGCCCTCTTTAGGGTCCAGCCTAGCTGGCACAACAGTTCAGGTACCGGCTCTGATATCATTGTAACACCCCAGATCACCAGCTTACAGATATTGTCCACTTTGGGCCTTTGCCCAGCTAAGCCCTCACGGTTTTCCTTTCCCGAGGCCTTCCTAGGAGGTCATCCATCCTAGAACTACTCTCACCTATGCACATTTAACCTCAAAGTTTCGATGGGATTCGGTGCATTAGGCCATAGAAAACGCATCTGTAAGGGAGAGGTATCCGTACCCTTATAAGATGTACTTTGTTCCCCTCTCCAACTGATGTGGGATCTCACATAAGTGGCACTGCATAATGTCTACAGTCTGTCTATGCATAGCCATATAGAGCAAAAAATAAAACTCGAGGAAAGTTGATAGAAGATTGGTTCCCAAAAACGAAAAGGTAGATGTAAAAGAAAATTAAATTTCCAATTGTACCCTTAGATTAACAAAGGACTACTATCCGAAGGAAGGAGGGGTGAGGTAGAAATGAAATAGAGTAAGATGGATGAAGAGGACTGGAAAAGCATTCTTACTTTACATCCTCATTTCTAATTTTTCCTCTCTAATTATTGATTAACTTGTGTTATTTGCATAATTTTAAATATATTTATTTTTTTGATTTCATGAAATTTCCTGTATATTAAATCCAATTGAGATCTAGGTGAGTTAGAGTTTCAAATTCAAGATTCTTCAATTCCTGCATATTTTAGGTATTCTTTCACATTGGGGGTTTATTAGTAAAAATGAAAGGTAAATTTTAGATTTTCAACCCTCAATTACATTAGATGTATTCAATCTTATTAAATTTGAGTTTTTGGTAGTTTGCTTAATAAAAGTTAGGAATTTTTGACCTTACACAAATTTTTGCAATCTGTTGTGAATTTGATGATCTACTAATTCAATCAAAAGATGTTTTTAAGCTTTTCAACGTTCAATTTTATAGAAAAAAATTCAATTGATTGTCCATTAAAAGATATTAACTTTGACATCCATAAAGAAATTAGGATTTCTTTTAGTTATGGTTCATTCTCATAACATTAAAGCCATCTTGCTTTTATATGATTGTACTTTTCAAATCATATTTTTTGTCTTATTTTTACTTCTTCAAACTACTTTGATTTTGACTAGTTATCAACTTTGGATACTTCATAATTCATGTTGCATCTTACTTATTATGATGTTTAGAGAATTGACATTGGTGTAATTGAATTTATGGAAGTTTTTTTTTCCTATAGATGACCATACACCATTAGTACTTATACCCTCTTTAAACCTTTCTTATTTATCTGACGTTGGTGTAATTGAATTTATGGAAGTGTCTTTCTTGTGGATGACCATACACTATTAGTTGTTATACCCTCTTTGAACCTTTCTTATCCGTCTCTATAATCTTTATCCTTTGTCCTTCATCTAACCCCATGTTAAGAACTAAAGGGAACCATAATTTTGTGTCTAAAACAATGACTTGAGGTAGAGCTAACCTCACACCTTATAGGATTTCGAGGACTCAAGAGTCATCCCAAAAAATCAATTGAGATGAATATGTGGAGTCAATATTCATCTCACTTATGATCTTATAATTGAGACAACAGGAATCTATATTCCCAAAAATCTTAACTATTATATTTTTTAGTATCTAATATAAAATGTGACCTTAATCTATGACTAATAGAGTTAAAATTATCTTTAAGCTAGGCAATAGTATAAAGGTCATTACAAAACCCAAAGATGTTTATAACCTCAATGCTGCTCTTCAATTTCATCATCTTTTTAGTAAGTTTAATTGTTTCTGTTAGTGGTCATTTTACATTTCTGAGCTGTGATAGCCTTTGATTCCTCTCCACACTTATGTTAGGAGACATCATTAATCTTGCTCTCTCTAATTTGCTCAATATAGTGAATTACCATCAAAACACGAAAAAGAAGCAAAACATTCCTTATGGCCTAATACTTGCCTCATCTTCTAGCATTTTCACATTCCTTCTACTGGTGATGACATTGATTTTGATTTCTTTTCTTACTCTGAAACTCTTAATCATATGAATTACTATTTAATTGATAGTCAAATGGCTCACCCACACTAGCAATAATAGCTCTAACCGTAATAGCCTTCAACATGAGGCTTCTTCATATGGCATTGGCTCCGATAATCCTCTACCAGGTCAAATATGAGCTACTTGCAGATGATTAGGCTACTACCTCTTGACTATATCATTGGTCTCTATCTAATGCTCCTCTAACAGCTATAAAGTATCAACTCGCTATCTCTAACCATAGTAGCCTTCAATAGTACATGAGGCTCCTTCATATGGAATTGGCTCTGATAATCCTCAACTAAGTCATACCATTGAGTTACTTGCAAATGATGAGGCTGCTCCCTCTTGACCATATCATTGGTCTCTATCTGATGCTCGTCAAATAACTATTGAGTATTAATTCACTATACTATTAAGTGAACTTGACTCCTTTAGAAACATCTTAATATATTGTCATGATGACCCATATCATTTGATTGAGTACCACTTTCCTCCTCCAACTAATTGATTTTTTATGGTTTTAAAAAGGTGGTGAGCAATTTAGTTATATTAGATTCAAAGGAAGTGTGAATTTTGTAAAGAGGTAATTTTTAAATTTATTTTATATGTGGATATTTATTTTATATGATATTGAAATTCTCTTTTTCTTATTAATATTTCATTTACGTTAAACTGAATATCCCTTTTATTTTTGACCTTGAATTATGTTTCATGTATGAATTAAGTAGGAACTAAACATTATCTTAATATAGATATTTGCATGTATGCTTAATATTATTATTGCTCTCTAATATCACAAATATTTTTTCATTATGAAAAATGGATAATTTGTAAACTAAAGGAAGTTCAAATTAATGTTTTAATGATAATAATCACAAATCCTACTAGTGAGTTTGTTATATTGATGAGAAGCTATATAATAACAAGATAAAACCATACATAATTTAAGAAGATGCTTCCTGAAGTTGATAAAAGGAAGATGAAGTTTAGAACCTTCAAAATGAAAATTAAGGTAAGCACAAAAGAAGATCAAGGCACACAAAGGTATTTAGAAAAAAGGAAATTTGAAAACTTATAATCCAAAATCCAAAAACTTGAAAAAAATAAAACATCTCAAGGATTAGAAACTAGCATTCTAGAATTCAATACTCCTTATTCTAGCATTAAAAATATTAAAGCTTCAACCAAGCATATTAGTTAAACATTCTAAGCACTTTTGATCTCATCACTCAACTAGACTTTGTTTCCTTTTGCTAGAATAACCTCCTTTTATCCAATTCCTGAAATTTATAGATAGGCTATTAGTGTCAAGCTGTTAGGGATGGTAGTTTTGGCTCGGGCTGAGCCTCGTACCTTATTCTTTGGGCCTGCAGGGTAACAACAAAATAACTTCGTTTTGAAATTTTTCTAAAAAAATAATAAATTGACTCGGGTCAAGTTCAGATTAGGCAGCCTCTCTAGGGCCCAGGCCAGACCTGACCTATTGCCATCCCTACAATTTGCACGTGTTGGAAGTCTTTGAAGTTCCTTTCTCTCCAATTTTTTTAAATGCAGTAATTGAAGGAAATCCTTAAAAGTTTAAAGTCCCGTTTAGAATTGTATCTAACTTCGCATGCCCATTGGGTGATATTTCATTCTTTTTCAATGTAAACCTATCATTCTTTTTCAATGTAAACCTACTTACACTAGTGATTAACCTATCCCTAAACAATTAAAGAGTATAAGCATTAGAAAAATAAGTGATTGATGGATTCTTGTTCCCTTTGATAAAGGCAGCAGGTGTTAATGATTGAAGTGCCTTTAATTTTATCTTTAGTTTGGAGAGTTTATTTCAAAACTAACCATAATATGAAGGTTGTTTGGGGACACAATTCTAGTCGTAGACTAGTTTATACCAAGTAACTTTTAATTAGATATATTGGCAACTCCGGGATACATTTCTTAAAACTTCTTTAACCTTAACATCAAATGGCATTATAAACTTGAGCCTTTGGGAGCTCGAAAAAATGAATAGAGGACTAAGCTTGTGTCAATTTTCAAATCAGGAAAATTGTCTTTTTTATTGCCAACTATGCATTTCATATACTGAATTATAGTACCACACAGTTTAGTAAATTTAGTAATGTCTATGATATGATACATGAAGCTTGAGATTTTAGAAGTTTTCTCTATTAAGAAAGTGAGAATGTACCCATCTTACGCATAAGGAACCTTTTAAATATAAATTTTTCATATTCTTTTTGCCAAAAACATTTCATTCGCAATTTTAATGGAGATATAAACATCTTTCCATTTTACTCTTGTTTAAGTTGATTTATTAGGGCCTTAAGTCCTCAAAAGTTCTTAATTAACATATCTATTGCCTTAATTATGACAAAGGAGGCTCATATGAGAACTCTTGTGAAAATGAATGTTATTCAAAATTGATAACTTAAGTTGTAATATACTAGTATAAGAGAGACACGTGTTATTCCATATTCCTATTCTTCTTTAAATGGCATCAAACAAACGTTGACAAACTTTTTTAATGAGATGTAGTAATCGGGACACCGAGATTTTTAAATGAAGCTGTGTTAAGTTTTAAACTAGTTACATTTTACAATGCTTCAACTACATTGGCATTTCCTCTTGACACACAACTATTCTCTTGATTAATATTAAGTCTAGATAAGTTCCTAAATTGAGACATAGTTTCCATAAGGATTCTTATTGAGATTTCATTTCATGTACATAATAGAATAAAAACATCTACAAAGGATAGGTGGTTAAGATTTAGCCTTTTGCAGTTATAGTAAGTATACTTGTCTCTATAATGTCCTTATCTTTTCATCCTGAAAGAAATTTAAATAGGGAAGAAAAGGATCACCTTTTCTAATCCTTTTCCTTCTTTGAAAAGTTGGATTGTTTCTCCATTAACAAAGATGTTAAAAGATGAAGAGACTAGGATATCTTAGGGCTTCCATTACTTTTAGGATAAAGCTCTAAAAAATTAAATCAAAAGTTTTATAGATATTTATTGTCCCTTATAATTCTCCCATAGATAAAATCTCATTAAATAGGATTACTGATTGAATAAAAAGTGCCTTTTAACCCGATAGCTATCTTAAATATTGATTAGAATAAGCTCCATTGGAATTAAGTAAATGTGGGTTCTATTTATATCTTTAAGCATATTTCCAATGGAAATGGGCTCCAGAATGGCTTTTAAAACTTAGTACCCACTAAGTTCCATTATTTCTGAAAAAGTAAAACATTTACCTCATTAGGTCTTAGGGATTTTTTTAGGATTAGGTTGAAGACTATTGATTTCACACCTTCTTTGAAAAACTGTCATTTAGACTCCTTATTTTCTCCTCATTAATCATCATAGGAATGAAATTCTGAGTTCAGGAAGCGAAGAATTTAGACATGTAATCTGTTGGATCCCCTATGGCTCATGTATTCACAAGATGCAGCGGAATAGGCCATAATATAATAAGAAGTATAACCGAAAATTATAACACGTATGAAATTGCCTCTTGACGCAAATTTTCTTTTTCTGATTTGTAGACACTGCAATGCGTGAATGTCCTTTACTGATATCCACAAGAGGACAAATGATCCGGGCAGTGGCTATTTTGTGCTAGCATGTTCTAAAACCTTTTCGAACGCTGCATAATTTTTCTCTCGGAAGGTGGCTAGGTTTTCGTCTCTCTATTTTCTAATATGACATAAGTTTCTCTATTTATAGAGAAAACCTAATCCCATTGAAGCCCAATAAGTTTCGGCCTATATTATATCTCATATAATAATGACATATAATAAAAAGCCCGACAACTTAATTCAATCTAGCCCAATAAATATATCCACATATATTTATTCAATGCCTAATAAATTAGGC
>JAOTAX010000002.1:16968636-17007255 GCA_025629825.1 Erythroxylum guanchezii | reverse complement strand
CAATATATATTTGTATATTTTGATCTGTAATAAGTGATACAGAATGGGAATCTTTGTAATGAATTTGTAATTGGGATTGATTAAATGCGATTATTGTTATATATCAATGGGAAATGTTATGTTAAGAAATGTTATGTGTATTGAAATGGGCCCCAATGGCCCAAAGCGAATTGTTTTGTAATTGAAAAAGGGTTATTACTGAAATTGGGCCCTAATTGATCAGTGAAACTGTTTTGATTGTATTGCATTGAAAATAATGTACTATCGACTTTTAACTTTATTTAGCCCAAACTGAAAATGGATTTCCGCAATGTTAGCGTTTTTTAAAAAAAAATTATACTGGTATGTGAGTGATTGATTGGTTTAGCATGCTACCTTCGCGGGCACGGACTCGGATATCACCGTCGATGTCGGGTTCGGGTTTTGCGGAGGTGGGGTGCTACATGATATTTTTACTATTCATATGTATATATATATATATATATGCGTAAGTTTTGGAGTAGTTTTAGAGATGATTAAAAATGAATTTAGAGTTAAGAGATAGGTGTATGGTGATGTTTGGAGATAAGAAAGAATGATTAAAGTGATAGTTAAAGGAAGAAATGAAGAAAATGCAGAAGTTGAAATTGCAGAAAAATGAAAGTGAAGGAATGCAGAAAATATGCTGAATATGCGTAAGTGTTTCTGGTTTTGACGATTATGAAAAAAATGATAGATTTTTGATTTGGTTGTGATTTGTAAGCTAAAATGAAATAGGAATGAAGAGGAAATATTGAGTTTTAAGCAAAAAGTAGATAGTGATACATATATATAAAGACTTTGTTTTTCCTCCTCTCTAGTCACATACGGGTTCATATTGAAAAATGATTAGATGAGTTATTGTTATCAAAGTACCAAAGAATTGAGGTTGTGATTCAAAGAATTGATCAATGATTAAGTTATCAAGTTGGTAAAGTACCTGGGATTATCATTGAGCATGCATTGTACATAGTCCATATAACTATTTGTGCATAATTGAGTTTTGTAACGTGTGTGAATTGTGTATTGCATAAATGCGTTATTTGAAATATGTGGATTGTTTGAAATGCCAAATTGAATTGCTCTTACATGTAAATGTGATATATGTTCAACTATGCAAAGTTGTGAACTATATGTTATATGAATTATGTGTTATGTGACTGGGTAAGCCATCGTCTGTCCTTGAGTACGCAAAACTCACCCAAAATTTGTAAATATTTTTCAGGATCAGAAGAATACCCCGTTAGGAAAGCGAGAGTATCCCTACACAGACAAGTAAGTGATAGAGGTCGGGATCAGTTCGCGTCTGCATTTGTGTCTTCCTATTTTGTGTAAATTTGTACATTCCGAAGTTATTGTACAAATGATTTGTGTTGTAATGTAAAGACATTATGACTAAAGTGTTTTGTATTTGTAATGGGCCCCAAATGACTATTGAAATTCTATTGATTGTACTGTTATAATTGAAAATGTTTATGAATGAAATTGGGCCCGATTTGAATTGTTGATTTCTGCAAAAAGGTGTGTATGTTTGTTATTCAAAGAAAAATTTATACCGATTTTTGACTGAGTGTTCCAGTATGCCACCCTTGCAGGGCTCGGACTCGAATATCACTTATAGATGCTGGGTACGTTCCTTGCGGGAGTGGGGTGGTACATTACAAACCTCCAATTATTTGATCTTAGCTTTATATTTACTAGCATCAATTTTTCCCATTAAAATTTCCTCGTTATCCCCTTATTGCTCTTGATTAATCATTTAAACAGGAACATATGTGAACTCCAGTAGATATGCATAAAATTGGGTATAGATTTTATTAGTTAGAGTTTTTTACCAAAAGAAATCTCCTTATTAGTCTAACTACCCAATCTCTTTTGGATTTTTTCAACCAAAGTTAAGCACTCCTTAAATTGTAATCTCTTTGTCACCATAGGTAGAGTACAATAGAGGAGGGGCTTTAATAGGCATATCAATTAAAGCTCTAAGTTTCTCCACATATGGCATAAAACTAATGGAAGGAGTAATGTGGCTTTTGTTGTAGTTAATGTCTTGGCCAGATAGTTTCTTGAACTATCTTAGAGTCTTCATTAAAGCTTAAACTGATTTTGCTTCAGCTTTAGAGAAGAGTGGTAAGTCATCTCCAAAACATAAACTAGTTAGCTTAATCTTATTACACTTATTTAGATACTTGAAACTGGGGGGCCTCAAGATGTTATGCTTCTAAAGTTGAGTCAATGTCTCTATGGATAATATGAACAGATAAGGAGAAAAGGGGTCTTCAAGCAAGTTGAATACAAATTTCCAACTTATGTAATCAAAAGCTTTGTTAAAGTCAACTTTGATAACACAATTTTAAGATGATTGCTTCCTAAAGTAACCCTTTAAGAGCTCTTGAGTAATGAGAGTGTTGCCACTAATTTGTCTGACTTTAAGAAAAGTGCCTTAGCTAGTTACTTATGATAGAATGCAACACCTGTTAATCTAATTGCCAAAATTTTTGCAATGATTTTATATTTAAAAATTTGCTACAAGCAATAGGTATATAATCATCAAAAGTTGAAGGGTTAGGGATTTTAGGAACAAGACATTGATAAGTTTTATTGATTTCTTTTAGAAGACTTGCACTATAGAAGCACTCCTTAGTAACTTGTTTGACTATAAAGCCCACATATGGCCAAGCTTTATGGAAGAAAAATCCATTTAGACAAACAGGATTAGGAGCCTTTTGTCCATTCATCTAAAAAATAGTTTGTTCTATTTCAATATCATCAATAGGTTTTGTGAGAAATGTACCTTCACTTTGCCCAATCTGTATGTCAATAAAGCCTTTGAAGAGTTCCATTAAAGAGGAACTAGGAAAACAAGAGCCAATTGAATACTTAAAGAATGGCATTGCCTCCTCTAGCAATTCCTCTTGGCTATTGATCAAACCACCATTTTGATAAATAATTGAGAAAATATTGTTAAAGTTACTCCTAGCCAGGATTAAGTTGAAGAAGAATTTAGTAGATATATCAGCATCTTTCAGCTAAATGTTCCTATCTCTTTTCTTAAAAAGAGAGGCAGAATCCTCCATTTTGCTAAAGCAGCTTTTACATGGAACAATAGCAAGGCTTCGTTGAATCTTCTCCAACTTGTCCTTTACATGCAAAACTACTATCTTATTGTTAAGACCTTTGCCTTATTCAATCTCTTCAATTCACCCTTAATGTCTTTCAATTTCCTCATCTATATATATAAATTCTTTTGAGCTGTGAAACCTTGATGTCGTCCCTTTTGATATTACCTCCTGAAATCCTTCACCCAAGATAAGGAAGTTATTAAATCTAAATGGAAAACTTCTTCTTACCTTTTGGAACAAGTTACAGATCCAAATAGGTGAGTAGTCTGAAAATAGAGGCTCCATGAGCATTGCTTATAGGAAAATTGGTGAGCCATGCAAGGTTAATCAAGGCTTTATCTAACAATTTTTTCTAAGAAAGCAACTACCCAATCGTTCCACATAATCTTTAAAGTCACTTATGAATTTTCTTAAACTAGAATGTCCCTCAACTTTTGATTTACAAAAGAGTGGCATTAAAGTCCCTACAAACTTGCAAAAGAGCATTGTTGCTAACTTGATTATGATTCAAAATATCATATATCATTTTCTACTAAAAGTTGAGATTACATCCATATGCAATAGAGACATATAATTTGCAATTCTCATGTAGGTAATGAACTACCACATGCATAATTTAATCACTGGACCATAATTCGTCCACTTTAATAAAATTAATGTTATAGGTTAATATGATTCTTTTAAAAAATGATGTTGGTGGTTCAAAATAAAGTTCCAATTGGCTCCCAAAATCTTCAATTTATTCATATTAACTTGTATAATATTGGTTTCTAAAAATCCTAAGAACCAAGAGTTTCCAAACTAACAAAATCCCTTAAAGCTTAAAGCTTATTATGGTAATTTAATCCTCAAACAAATCTAAACTAGGAAACTCATTTTGGGCTAGATTTTCCTTTGAAGATCTTACTCTTATTACCTCTCTTAAACTTTCTTATTTTGACGCTTTAAAGATCATCTTCCTTAGTGTCCATATAGCATTATTGGTTAGCTTCATTTCCTCTACTACTTGATGATGATTTATTTGCTTGTCATACATGGTAGAGCTAGCATTCTCCACATTTTCTCTTAATCAAACATATTCTCTTCTAACTTAAACATTGATGAAGAGTAAGGATCATCCTTTGCTTGATTAATTTCCAACTCAAGAGTTATCTTTTGCTTCTCCAACATACACACGTCATTATTAGACTAGACAAAATGACGTGCGTATCTTGGAGAAGCAAGATACACGGCACCTCCTCCTCAGTTTGTCACTGCAAACACAAACCAAGTCATCGAAAATTCAGATTACAAAGCATGGCGAAGAATAGACCGGCTATTGCCATACTGGCTATTTTCAAGCATCGAAGAAGAAGTAATAGGATAAGTAAACCATTCTAATTCCTCCTCCCAAGTTTGGCAAATTTTGGAGAATCTTTATGCTCAAACTTCCATGGTTAGTTTTCTACAACTAAATCATCAACTTTCAAAAATTAAAAAAGGTTCACACACCATATCAGAATATATGTAGAAATTTAAAACCAAAGGACTCACTCCAAGTAGCAGGACATGCAATCACTGAGTATGAACTAATATTAAATGTCTTAAATGGCCTTGTCCATGAATATAATCCTGTTGTGTTTCGTCTAACACATTCTATGAAAACTTCAACTTTACAAGAAGTTGAATACTCTCCTATGATGCATGAAACAAGAATCGAGTAGTTGAATACAATTAATTAAGAAGATATCTCATCACTTACTACAAACTCTACGACTTTCAATCAAAACAATCAACGAGGAAGAAGTGGATTTAGAGGAAGAGGAAATCATCAGAGAGAAGGCAGATGGAATGGAAACAGAATCTTTTGTTAGCTTTGCCACAAACCCGACCATGAAGCACTGAAATGTCATAAAAGGTTTAATATATCATGGCAAGGTAACACCACCCAACCATGGATGCAAAACATCTTCACTCAACAAACACAGAGCAATGCACAAAACTGTCCTCAATCCTATTTAGCTCAAAATTAGTATGGATATACTTACTCGAAAGTAGTCAATAACAATACATGGTTTATAGACAGTAGGGTTACAAATCATGTAACAGCAGACCTTAATAATCTGTCAATAAGTTCATAGTACAGTGGAAAGGATCAACTCACTGCTAGTAATAGTAACTCTCTTCCTATTGCTAATATTGGCTCATCTTACATACATTGCCTAGATAATACATATACACCTTTTGCACGAAAACAAATTCTGCATGTTCCAAACATAAACAAAAATCTACTGAGCCTTTTTTAACTTACCAAAGATAACAAAATTTCCGTTGAGTTTACTAATGAAATTTGTCTATTTAAGGACAAAGTAACAGGGAAGATTATGCTCGAGGGAGTACTGCAGGATGGCCTCTACAACCTTATAGCCACTAAAACGCATAATAAAATCAGGCTAGTCTTGCAAACATACCCTGCTCATAAGTCTAGTTTTTCACAATAGAAAGTTTCTTCTCTTTTAAAGGGCAATCATTATGATACAAACATAGCACAGAAAAATTTTATGTTTGGCATGCCAAATTAGGGCATCCTTCCAACAGTACATTAAAAAAATTCTGAGTTCAATGAAATTCAATATAAATCTTAACAACCTATCTCATTATGATGCCTGTAAGAAAGGAAAATTGCATCAACTATCTTTTCAAACTTATGACATAACTGCTCAAAATACATTAGACATTATATATTCCGATATTTGGGGACCCTCTTCATATCTCTCAACTAAAGGACATAAATACTATCTTATTTTTTTTAATTCCTACACAAGATTCATATGGTTTTATCCCTTAAAACTAAAATCTGATACTCTATCAATTTTTATCAAAGTCAAAGCCAATGTTGAACTCCAATTGAACAGAAAAATCAAAGTTCTTCACACTGACAAGGGAGGTGAATACAAAGCCCTCTTACCTTATCTCACAAAACATGGAATACAACCACGGTTTAGTTGTTCTAACACTCACCAACAAAATGGTGTCTCCAAGAGAAAACACCGACATATCATTGAAATGGGACTAACTCTTTTATCCCATGCTCATATGCCACTCACCTATTGGTTAGAAGCCTTCTCTACAGCCACCTATCTCATCAATAACCTCCCATCTCCAAGACTAAACAATCTCTCACCATTTGAAAAGTTGTATAATAAACCCCCAAATTATCCCTATCTCAAAACATTTGGTTGTAGTTTCTTTCCTTATCTCAGATATTATTCTCACCATAAATTTGGGTTTCATACCGCAAAATGTATTTTTCTTAGATATAATTCAATGCATCAAGGTTACAAATGTTTGACTAATCAAGGGAAAATTATCATCTCTTGTCATGTGGTCTTCAACAAGGAAGAATTTTCATTTCCTCACATTTTTCCCAAACAGTCAAATCATCTTATAGCTTCACCAAGTCTTCCTATCTTCACTCTAACCTCAACTTCACCCTCTCTAAAGGCTGTCATGACTCACTCCTCTACTGCAGAATGTTCTCACTCAACTGAATCCTCCAACGGACATTTAAACTCTTAGAATCCTTGCTCACCATCACATCCTACAATTTTATTAAACAATCAAAATAACTTACCTAATCTCATTCTGTCGACCACAACAACCAGTAAACCCAATCCTTCTTTCCCACACAAAATAATCATCCTATGCAAACTCGCTCCAAAAGTGGAATTTTTAAACCCAAACTTTGTTCCTTCTCCCTTGCTTTAAATCCTTAAATTGAACCCACAACAGTTTCTGAAGCTCTAAATAATCCTATATAGTTTCAAGCTATGCAAGATGAATTCAATGCTTTACAACAAAATCACACTTGGACACTCACTCCCTATGAGCCTACCATGCACATTCTTGGCACAAAATGGATGCTCTGGACCAAGGATAATGCTGATGGAACTATCTCTAAACATAAGGCTAAATTCATCACCAAAAGTTTTAATCAAACCCTTAGCATTGACTTTTCAGAAATTTTCAGCAATGATGTGAAAGCCTTAACAATCAGAATAATTTTGTCACTTGTTGTTTCTCATCACTGAGATATCCAACAAGTTGACATCAACAATGCATTTCTACATGGGGACTTACATGAAACTGTTGATATAAATCAACCAGGAGGATTTGAAAGCAAAACACAGTCACATCATGTTTGCAAACTGGCTAAAACTCTCTATGGGTTGAAACAAACCCCTAGGGCTTGTTTCATAAACCGAAACATGCACTGTCTCAGTGGGGGTTTCATAATTCAAGGTCAGATACTTATCTATTCTATTCAAACAATAATGGAATCATTAAAATGCTACTATGTGGATGATATCTTAATCATAAGAAATTCAACATAAGCTTTTCATGCAATTGTCAGTCAATTACAGTCTTAGTTTGCATTTAAAATGCTTGAAAGCATAAATCATTTTCTCAGTTTTGAAGCTATGAAACATAAATGGATTATATCTTTCACAAAAACATTACATCGAAGATTTACTTACCAGAACCAACATGCCTTCATGCAAGCCCTGTCTACTCCAATCATTATAGTAACCAAATTATTTCTGCGTGATAGCACATCCTTTGAACACCCAACACTCTATCAAAGTATCATAGGAGCATTTCAGTATCTGTGTAATACAAGACCAAATATCAAATTCACAGAAAATAAATTAAGTCAATTTTTACAAAATCTCCTAAATACATATTGGATTGCATGTAAAATGGTTTTGTGTTACCTAGAAGGAACTTCAAATCTAAGATTGCTTTTTCAACCATCATCTACTCCTCTCAACTTCCACACCTACAATGACTCTAACTAGGCCAGCTCTCCCGATGATCAGAAATCAACAATCGGAGGATGTGTCTTCCCAGAGGGAATCCTCATTTTTTGGATCTTCAAGAAACAATCGACAGTAGCTTGGTCTAGCAC
This sequence comes from Erythroxylum guanchezii, assembly GCA_025629825.1. Taxonomy (NCBI): domain Eukaryota; kingdom Viridiplantae; phylum Streptophyta; class Magnoliopsida; order Malpighiales; family Erythroxylaceae; genus Erythroxylum; species Erythroxylum guanchezii. The sequence goes on along the minus strand of JAOTAX010000002.1, from coordinate 16,999,167 downwards.
CGATGCTAAATATCGAGCCCTCTCACAGGTGTCTACTAAATTCATCTACCTCACATCCCTACTATTTGAGTTAGGGCTCTCTCTCTCACACAAACCTACTATGTGGAGTGACAACAACGATGCTCGATCACTGACTCAAAATCCACTCTTTTACTCAGGAACAAAACACATCGAAGTAGATGTACACTTCATCAAAGACAACGTGGAAAAAGAAAAACTTGAGATTAGATATGTTAACACTACAGACCAACTCACCAACATCTTCACAAAGCCCTTGACATTGGTAAGATTTTTCTCTCTAATTACCAAACTGAACCTAATTTGAAGCCCTCGATTTAGTTTGAGTGGGGTGTTAACAAATAAGGCACAAAGAAAAATAAACAAGTGACAGACATAATAGGAATTTCACATAAAAGGCTATAATAGAAATTCACTATCGCAAGCTCACCTCTACAATTTTGTTACATCAGAATACATCACAACCCTTTGTTTTGTTCTGTATTTATTGACAAATGTATGGTCAATATTGGACCAATAATTGTATAAATATACAAATGAGCAAATAACAAAATATACATAAATTCTACACATAAATTTCTTTCAAAGTATCACCAACCAAGACGATGGAGTACATTGGAAAAAGCAATACAATAAGACAGGAATGCAATTTTACAAATGAAAGCTCGCCTTCATAAAATGTATTTGTACAAAAGCAAATTCTTCCAGGACGGATCCAAGCAATCAAAGTACCTCCTCTAATTTCATCTGCTCACAGCCAATTGGTGTGGAACAGTCTAAAGATGGTCTCCCAAACTGCTACCCTGCATATTGAGCAATCCTGAAAGTTGGATGGGTGGACCTATCCTTCATCATGTAAACCTTCTTAAGAACAAACTTTTTAACACCATCACCACGTTCCATTGATATCGCCACAGCTTACACATCTTCACGACCAATTCACTGTAAGAAAACACAAAGCACCTTGGTCAAAAAAATAAAAATGGCAAGAGAACATAGTATATGTATACACCAAGAGTACGGGGAAACATTAAGTAATACAACTGTTCGCTACTTGAAATCCAGGGTTTACACTTGTATAACGCTTTAATGAAAAAGATCTGTACAATGTACCTATCGTCTTGTTGAGTAGCCACAGTAGAAGAGCCAGTTCAATCCCAAATATGGTGTGCAACCATGTCCTATCCATCATGAATCCATAAACTGTCATCCCCGCAACATTGTTCTCCAGATATGTCACTGCAAAAAGTTCAGTCTCCTTACGGTATCTCCTAAATTTGGAATATAATGAAGTGATATACATACTTTAATCTCACTAACCTAGAGCCTGCCTCTTCTGGAATGAGATTGTGTGCGCAAATATTGGCACCATGTTTTTATTATCTGAATCATCATCCGCATCTTCCTCCTCTTCGTCCAATACAAAATCAATGTTAACTGGAAACACTTGGCTGGAAGCAATCTGACTTGTTGCAGACTCCCCATTTATGTCTTCGTATGTGTTGATTGTGGCACAAACATGCCACTTAGCGGCAAGGCCTTTGAGGGACTGTGCTCTGTGTGTAATCTTTGCTGCACTTCTTAGGCATATGAAGAGCCCTGTCATCAAGTTAATGGAGCATAGCTGCCCCATTCAGTGCAAGTAATTACAAATTATCATGAGAGTAAAAAGAATGTAGCTAGGTGGTGCATCATATAGAGGGAAGTGAAGAATAAAATATACCAAAAGTTCTCCAGCCTCGAAGATGTTGTTATTAGCACTAGATCGAGTGGTCATGAGAAGGGAAAAAAACTGACTAGCAGTGACCAGAATCAGAGACAACAAAATGAATCGTCGAAAACGATGGCTTATGATGCGAAGATTTCTTCTGATCCTCAGGTGTTCTTTCAAGATTGACCCAACCTCACTTTCTTTTTGAAAAACTTGAGCAAACTCTTCAAGTCTAAGTATTTGAAGCCAGCAAATAAGTCGGTAGAGAATGCAGACCAGAATAAAAATTGATATACGGTACACCCAAGAGCAAAGCTGCAATAAGCATGCAATAGCGTCACTGACATACATGCTCCCCAAATAGGGAATTTGGGTTGCTCCTGTGACATACCACCATATTCTGTATGCAGTTTCTGCAGCAAAGCAGGGAAGGACAAAAATGCAGAGGAGCCTCATTGACCGCTGCAAGAAATAGACGGTTAACATTGTCAGAAAAGAGGGAACGTCAAACCTTTTCCTCTGGCCAGATTTGATAATGGTTCAATCACTAGTAATAGAAGAGAAGGTTAAGATAGTCAAGCAAGTGGAAAGTCGAAGCTCTTCTTCGAGCCAAATATGTGATAAAGGTTTGCTCATTAATCACTGCTACAGGCAACAGAAGATTTTTTATTCATGGGCACTCTTTCCCTTTCCTACTTCAGGTACATTCATATTTCTGCGAGACAGAATTGCGTTTTCTGTTTCAATTCCACCTACAAGCAAGTCTCAGATAAGTTGTTCCACATTTTTAGCAATTTACAGGTGAGGAATGACTTCAACTAACATAAGCAAACTGGAACAAACATTAGCAAAAGCTAAATATAAGAAAAAGGGAAATCAGGAACAAACAACCTATCCAATTTTTAGTAAAAGGAACAATACTTCAGTGAGAAATGCTTTGAATTTTGTTAGAGCGTGAAATCACCTAAACAAATTAGTGCCAGACATGGACAGAGATTGGCACCATACTCGTAAAGGTCAGAGCAATTGAAAAGTCAGAAGCAGATCATCATCGATATCAAGAGTGGGTCAACCGCCAAACTAGTGACACAAAATTCAAGGAACGTGCAAAAATAGAATTTCATTGTCCTTAGACATCTGTAGAAATAAAATTTCACCATCCCTAAATTTTTTTCATGCAACCCTAGATTGTAAATACCTTAATAGGAGTTGTATAAGATAGAGCTTGATGTCATACTATTGTCTCTGTATTGTCTTCTCACAATGATAAAAGAAATACATCTCCTTGTCTATAGACATAGGTCACATATTGGCCAACCACATAAATTTTTTGCTTTGCATCATTTATTGTCATCATATATTACTCCATTCGTGTGACAATTTGTATCAGAGTCTAGGGTCCTTTTGCAAGTCTAGAGTTTGTTATCAAGACATCTATTCACAAGTTCAATATTTAGAAATTTGACGGATTAGATGATTGCACTCTAGAAAGTGAAGATGAGGGCTCTTTTTATTTAGTAGGGATGTGCAGCATCATTGGAAAAAGAATAAAAACTGCCAAAGAATTTAGGAGCGTCGAAAAAGAATGAGATATGTCAAAGACATACAATGCTATACTGTTGAGTTTGGGAGATGAAGTTTTGAGAGAAGGTGGTTAATGAAACAACTGTTGCATCATTACCTAAGCGATTTAAATGTGAATATCAAAAGAAATCCCTAACTAATCATTTATATCAAAAGTTGTATTTTTATACCTTAAGGATGACTGAAAATACATAGGTGAAGATTCATATTGACAAATTTAATCGAATCATTTTATATGTATAAGGTGCCACAATTAAAACTAAAGATGAGGATCAAACATAATCCTTTTAATTTTCTTGCCTAATTCATATGAAAACTTTATTGATATCATATTGTATGGTAGATGGACTATTTTTGTTGATGAAGTGAAGGATGTTATGCAATCCAAATAATTGAATAAAAAAGTATTTGGTTTGATTGTTAGCAGAGGTAAGAGTAAAGAATGGGATTTTAGAATGATGAGTAACTCACAATCTAAATCAAAGGCTAAAGCTATTCGATGCTTTAACCGTAAAAGGGGACTGTCTATAGCGATAAAAAAGCAAGCGAACCTGTAATACAAGAGAGTTTTGATGAAGAGAATGGAAAAGATAGTAACGGTTTGATAGACACTAGTGCATCTTATTACATGATTTTCAATATGGACCGGCTCTGTTCTCTTAAAGAATGAAATAGTAGTGTTAGATTGAATGATGATCAAGAGCATGCTGTTAAATGCAATGGTCCCGTGCAACTCCAAATGCAAGATGGGATTGTTAGAGTATTTAATGTCTAGTATATCCCTGAGTTACAAAAAATCTGATTTTCATGGGTACTCTTGCTAGTCAAAGGAATCATTTTTTTGGTAGTGATAGGTAACTCCAAATGTCAAAGGACACCATGCCTGTAATGAAAAGAAAATTACAGCAAATAATCTATGCCCTCATAGGAAAAACAATAATTAGATTGATGGTTGTCTCTCAATCATCAGGGCAAAATGATAACAGTGTAAAGTTGTGACATCATAGATTGAGTCATATAAGTGCGCAGAAACTTGAGATATTTACTAAGAAAAGGTTGTTAGATGAAGTTGTAACTGGGAACATGAAATGATACGAGTCTTGTTTTCTTGGCAAGCTACGCAAGATCAAATTTGGTTGGAGTAGGCATCCTTTCATTAGTAACATTGATTATATTCATTCAAATTTATGGGATCCTACTTTGGTTCAATCCCATGGAGGATGTAGTTACTTTATTACATTCATTGATGATTACTCAAAAGAGTCTTAAGTGTATTTTCTGAAGTCGAATGATCATATTTTTACTACTATCCTTGATTATATTCATTCAGATTTATGGGATCCTATTTCGATTCAATCTCATGGAGGATGCAGTTACTTTATCACATTCAGTGATGATTACTCCAAAAAAAAAATCTAGGCATATTTTTTGAAGTCAAATGATGAAGTGTTTGAAAAGTTTCAGTGGAAGACTATGGTTGAAAACAATATCAGAAAATACTCGGAACAGATAATGGATTTGCATTCTATAATAAACCATTTGATGGAAGAAAAAAAGAAGGGTTCTACAAGAAGGAAGGTATAATGAAACATTGCATTGTACATCATCCACCACAATAGAATGGAGTTGCAAAACAGATGAACCAAACACCCTCAACTTGTGCGAAGTATATGATTAAATATTGGACTTTCGAAGCAATTTTGAGTTGAAGCAATTAACGCTACTGCTTATTTAGCGAATAGATCTCCATCGACTGCAAGATTTTAAGATCCTCAAGAGGTATGATATGGTACTCATTTTGATTATTTTGGCCTGTGTATATTTGATTGCCCTACTTGCGCTTATGTTAATGATGGTAAATTGGAGCCTTAGCCAATGAAATGCATATTCTTAGGGTATGTTGTTAAAGTTAAAGGGTATAGATTACGGTGTACTGGAAAGCATATAACTCCAATATTTTATTACTAGCAGAAATGTTACTTTTAATGAATCTTTTATGTTTAGCCAAAGAGAAGACCTTGTTGGTTTTGCAAATAAAAAAGATTAAGGTGCTGACCAAAAATTAAAGTTTAAAATTGAAACTCCAAGTAAGATAATGCAAAGTGAATCCATTAATGTGCAAGAGAAACAACCACAAAGTATAGCAACATGGATAAAAAGGATGGAAATAAGAAAATCTGTCAAGTATTTAACTTGTGTTAATGTTGGTGAAGCTAATCTTATTGCATATGCCTTGGAAATAGCTGAAAAGATAGGCTATGACAAACCAAGGACTTACAAAGAGGCAGTGGATAGTAAAGAAGCATCACAATAGTTAATTACCATGAATGAGGAGATGCAGTCTTTGAACACAAATGAGATATGAGAATTTTTATCATTACCAAAAGGTTTAAAGTCAGTAAGACGCAAATGGGTCTTTAAGAAAAAAAATATATCTTTGGAGTTGAGCCAGCTAGGTTCAAGGCAGAGTCAGTAGCAAAGGACATTTTACAGAACGGGGGGAATAATTACCATGAGGTGTTCTCACAAGTTGTGAATCATAAGATCATTCGAGTTCTTTTAGTCATGGTAAGCTCACAGGATTTAAAGTTGGAACAAGTAGATATGAAAACTAAATTTTTGCATGGGAATATACAAGAACAAATTTATATGTCACAGTTAAAAGGTTTCTTGACTCTGAGAAGAAAGGCCATATACGTCTGCTAAGGAAATCGTTATATGGGTTGAAACAGTCACTGAGGCAATGATACAAGAGATTTGATGCGTTTATGTTATCTCATTATTTTGTTAGTAATTAATTTGATAACTGTGCATGATCTAGGAAGGTGTCGGATGGTTCATGTATTTATCAATTGTCATAGGTTGGTGACAACTTAATTATAGCTAACAATTAGGTTAAAATTAACAACATGAAGAGCTTGTTAAGCAATGAATTTCACATAAAGGAATTAAGTGCAGCCAAGAAAATTTTGGGCGTGAAAATTTGGAGGGATAAGAGATCAGGCCTGTTGTACTTCTTACAGAAAAGTGCACTGAAAAGGAGCCACAATCTTTTCAAATGGATCAGTCAAAGGCTGTTTGCATTCCCTTGAAACCACATTTTAAACTTGACGTTGGTGCATTATCTAGTTCAAACACAAAGAAAGATTACCTAAAACATGTCCTTTATTATATATCCAGTCAAGAGTCTGATGTATGTCATAGTATGCATAAGACCAAATTTAGCACGTGTTGTTAATGTGGGTTTATGAGAAATCTAGAAAAAGTTCACCAGTAAGTTGTTAAGTGGATTAAGCAATACTTGAAAGGTACAAGCAATATTTGTTGTTTTACAGTTTTAATGATTCAATTACTGGTATTGTTTGTCACATTGATTTTGATTATGGTAAAGAGCTCGTAAGAAGGAGATGCTTGACATGTTATATTTTTACCCTCTTGAATGTGTGATTAGTTAGAAAGCAACACTTCATCTCATAAATTGCTTTGTCTACAATATAAGCAGAATATATGTCATTGATAGAAAAAGTTAAAGAAAGGATACGGTTGCATGGTCTTGTTGATATTTTGGGTGTGTATATGCAAAAACTCTGTCATTCACTGTGATAATCCGGGTGCATTTAGTTTGGCTACAAATCTTGTCTATCATGCGAGACAAAAGTAAATTATATTGATGTCAGGTTGAACGTTATACAAAATGTTATTGAAGAAAAGGTGTTTTTCATACAGAAGATAGTAACAGCAGAGAACCTAACAAAGATGTGGACCAAGTCGTTAACGGTAGAAAAATTCAAGCATAGTTTGAACTTGATGAATACTCGTATAGCTTGAAACCTTTAGAGGCCGTATCGCAAGGAGTGATTTTTATTTAGACATTAGAGAATTATCACATATGTCTTCAATTTTGTTTAAGAGTGAAATCACATAAGCAAACTGATGTCAAACAGGGATATAGGACTGACACCAAACTTGTAGGAATGAATCAGGTATCTGACTTGTAACACAAAATTCGAGAACACAAGGAAATAGAATTCTTAAACTTATTACATATAACCCTAATCTATAAATATCTTCATAAAAGTTGTATATGCTAATAGTTGTTGTCATCCTATTTTGTTTAATTCTCTTCTCACAGTATCAAAGAAAAAAATGTTCCTGTTAAACACATATTAATCGGATCACGATTTGGTTCGTTATTTTTATTTCTATATTATTAGTTTGCGCTGACAACTTTCATTGTCCTGTTCTTAACAATTACCATTTTCCACTACCAAATATTAAATAAGCAAAGCCGGTTTATCATGTAAAGCTTTTGATTTCAAATCCTAAAAGAAGAAGCACTTTTCAAGTATGAAACGAAGAAACAAAGAGGGTCGATACCTGAAGCTGTTCTTTGTATCCTTGTTGAATCTCCTCTGGCTCGCCATCCAACTTATCCAGGAAGAGAAATCTCTTGAATCCATATTTGCGAGACCACGAGGAAAGGCTCAAAAATGAAATAATTGCAAACACGGAAAGGGACAATTGCACAATCGCATCATAAGGTCTTTGATGCTTTTCATCGCAAGTTGAGCAAGAAAGAGCGAAGTGAGACACGATGGGTACTCCAATAGCTAAAAGGAAGAAGATTGACCACGAAAGTCCAGTTCTCCAAATGTTGGTCTGATCTACACAAACCCAGTTGAGACACAATCTCAAGCTCTTCAGTTCGATCCCGTCATCGACGAGGTAGCTTGAGCTTTCCTTAGCTCTGGGTATAAATAACTGCCTTTCATCTTCCATAGCCTTGGGGCCTTCGTTAAACTGAGTATTTCAGAATGAGAGGAATACATTAAACAAGGTTACTGTTGGAAGCGCCAATGTTTGTGACTGAAGAGTAAACAAAGAAATCTTCGATTAAACTTTCCCTTCCTGAATCACGTTTCCTGAAATCAGCGTGATTAGCTTGGCCAAAATGTGTGGGGACACGGGCATTTGATGGCTGCCACATTTCAAACCCAGTTTGACAATTTTCAAGGGCCATGACATGACACGTTTGACAAGACTTGTGATTTTTCATATATAATATATATATATATATATCAGACGAAACGTCAGTTTACTTGAATGACTAGAAGTAGTAGAAGTAGAACCGAAATAGGGCAGGTTTTCTTTTTGTAGATCTTACTCTGTCTCAGAAAAAATATGTAACAATAGATTGGTGAACACATGACCACGTGTATGTTGAAGAGCTTAAGAGCAGCATAGGTCTATTGTCTTGCTTTGTTATATTAACAATCGGACAAAACACGGGACAGCTGTGATATTAAATTAGTAATCCAGACCAGGCTATTGGAACTGGAAGCTAATGCACAGACGAGAGCAAACCAATCATTCACGGAAGGAATGGGTCAACATTTTTCTTGCCTACTTTAGGATCCATGTTCGTACTTGACCCAAGTTTAGTTGGAAGCCCAAAGGAAGGGAAATCACGGCCGATGAAAAACAACGAAGCAAGAAGTTGACTGGGCTGCGTTGTCTGTGACTTTAAGTACGAAGAATATGCGGACTGCCCTTTGTCCAGTCGTTGACAAACAAAAGGATAAATGCCCACTCTGTTTACTTCTTTCCATTCGATACTTTGATTTCACAAAATAATGGCTTCCACACTGTCTTGTACTCGATTTTCAAATCCACCTTTTTCTTCTCCCTTCAAGAATAACAGATTGTTGTCTACTTTCAGTTCTCCATATTCTCGTTCATCTCCATGCATTTCCAGGTAATTGCTTCTTCTAGAAAATTGAGGACTTCTCTTTTGTTTGGGTGGTTAAAATGTCAATATTCACTGAGCAGGAAGGTGTCCAAAGTCCACGCTGCGGTTTTGCGGGAGAAAGAGGAGAAGGTGGTGTTGGAGAAGACTTGTCCTCCTGATGAGTCCAAGCAAGGAGGCGGTGGTAAGCCGTCGAAAAGCTCTCCAGATGGTTCTTTGGAGTCATGGGCCATCAAAATTGAACAATCTGTCAACATCTTTCTCACGGTATAAATTGTACCCTCAATCTGTATCTTTTTGCTTGTGTTTCTATTATCAAATGTGATCAATTGATGGTATGTCTTAGCTGATTGTTTCTAATACATATTTATATGACAATTGGAGAAGTTCTTGCAACCATAAACCAAGTTTGTTAACCTTGAAACACCAACTTTTACTTTTAACCAATTACTTGCACTCCTTGTATTTTTATTACTTCTTGAGAAATCCCAATCAGAATTAGAAAGTTTCAAACTTATGGATTGTTAGTCAATACTTTCAAGTATGATCGTGGGCTTTTTTCCCACGTGTTGTAAATTCATGCTTTGTATCATGTTTCCAGGATACTGTGATAAAGATTCTCGATACCCTATACCATGACCGAGATTATGCAAGATTCTTTGTACTAGAAACCATTGCTAGAGTTCCTTATTTTGGTGAGTGTTACAGTTCCTTCCTTTCATTTTAGATGTAATCGAATTGAATTAACAGAGGCATTAAACTCCTCAGGTGTAGTAAGGTTGTTGAATGAATTTATATCAAAGGATCATACTGTCAGCAAGAGAAACTTTGATCACCCTGGCCTTTGGATAGTCATAAACTGATCGGGAACTGATTTTTGCAGTATGTGAATCATCTATATTGAGTATAAAAGAATGAAGAGTTCATCTTGTAACTTGATGCTCCACTTTTTTGGCTACCAAAAGACTTCTTGGACAACTTTTTTGTATCAGAGAAAATTGCATATACTGAAGCTCCTCGACTGGTCATAATCATTTTCTCACAATCATGTGTATGCAGCGTTTATGTCTGTTCTCCACATGTATGAAAGTTTTGGTTGGTGGAGAAGAGCAGATTATTTGAAAGTACATTTTGCTGAGAGCTGGAACGAAATGCACCACTTGCTTATCATGGAAGTAAGTGACTTAATTGAACTATTCATATTTATTTTTCATTTCTCCTTGTTCTTCTTCTCGAGTAGGCTGTCCGTTGTCTGCATTAAAATTTACAAACCTTATCATCTCCACTTGTTGCTGCTTATTTCATTTAATTGATTTTTTTTTCTCTGAAACTGAGTAGTTGGAGACTTTACATTAACAAAGTAAGAGGTGGCATGGGATTACTAGGTAATTGAGTAGAAATGATAAATTGGAGGCTTTTGCTATTCCTATGGGTATTAACAGCTGTTCATGCATTCATCAATCAGTTGTTCTCATTTATTTCAAATGGCTAAACATATTTACTAGTTTTGGGTTTTATTTTAATGAGTATCTATTTCAAAGTACTTATTCATTGATTGTTTTGTTTGCAGGAGTTAGGTGGTAATGCTTGGTGGTTTGACCGATTTCTTGCTCAACATATTGCAATCGTTTATTATTTCATGACAGTCTTGATGTATGCAATAAGCCCAAGAATGGCCTGTAAGTTGTAACAGATTTGCACAGTATAATAATCTCTGCCTACGTGTTAAATTCTTTCCTTGTATTGCGGCAACTCATTCATCTCATCACTGCTTAAATCTTTTAATGAGTATAATTGATCCGGAGGATATCAGAGCACAAGTATGTATGAAAATTGAATCCCAACCCTGTGTTCTTTGTTAGATTAATTGTAGTTACGGAGAATGTAAATCTTGTCTTAGTTTTTATTATTCCCTCCTACAATGAATCAATAGTAGAGGTTGGGCAATAGCCCTGCATGTTACCCTCGTCTTCAAATTTTTTATCAGTGTTGTTTAATTATTGCAGATCATTTTTCTGAATGTGTAGAGAGCCATGCCTTTGAAACTTATGATAAATTTATCAAGGCAAGAGGAGGTATGCTTTTAAGAGTTTCTAATGTTTTTAGGATACCTTAGATAATCGCAGTTGGTGATTGAATGCTTCCTCTGCGCAAGTTGTAATCCACTTATTGCCTTTAGTGTTTTTTAAAGTATTTCTATCGATTATTAGGTAACTGTTGATTGCTTATTCATAATACTAGAAACCAGAGCTTAATATGTCAGAGTAGCGACTTTAGTTCCCAACCGACAACTGTGAGATAGTAATGATCTGTGTGTGATGTTGGACATTGGGAGGGCTATATAGCCACTTGAGCATTCGATGCTTAACTTCTACAAAGGAGATTGTACCAAAGTGAAATGTTTGGGCTTTTGCTTTCTTTGCAGAGGAGTTGAAAAAAATGCCTGCTCCTGAAGTTGCTTTAAAGTACTACACAGGAGAGGATCTATACCTTTTTGGTAGGTTCATCTTTTGTCCATGAATAGATATGTCTTCACAAGTGTGGCTTGAGGCTTAATTTCCTCTTACCTTCACACCAGATGAATTTCAGACTTCAAGAGCTCCCTACTCTCGAAGGCCAAAAATAGGTAATAATATTGATTGTTGAGGAAAGTAGAGAAACATTGAGATGTTGAACCTTATAGCATATACTGATGGAGGTTTTCCTTTCAGAAAATTTGTATGATGTGTTTATGAACGTCAGAGATGATGAGGCTGAACATTGCAAGACTATGAAGGTCTGCCAAACCCATGGGAATCTTCGATCTCCTCATTCATATCCAGAGGGTGGTTATGAAGACAAGCCAGGGAGCATTCTTTCTCAAACAGATTGTCAAGGCGTCGTTGATTGTATGCAGAAATCGTTAAGTCCTTCTCCATCAAAGCCAAAAGTAGAACATTTAAGTGAGTAAGTATAAGGATTCCCACTGGGTTAAGTAGTATAATACTTGCATACCAAAAGAGTAAAAATTATACACACCTTTGATTATAGAAGGGGGGGTGGGGGGGGAGGGGGGAGAGAAAGAAGGTTGTACTTGAACTCGTAGTATTAGTGTTCTGTGATAGAATGAGAAATCACATGCAGTTGGAGTATTATGTGAGTGGATAATTCGAACTTTCTTCATGTAGTCATGACTTTGTGCCGAAAGCGTCTGTCAATGTCATCCATACCCTCAACCAAAGTCTTATCTGAAGATGGTTAGCTGACACCATCACAACGTGAAACTCTTTCATTAGTAAATAATAATAGTGGTGGTAATGCATGAGACACATATCTATGTTGCTAACCCCACATCACATAAGATCTGTTGATACCCATTGGCATTTCTTGAGAAAGGGAAAACGATATGGTTTAAATGCTGCAGCACGTACACATGTAGGCTGTTTGCTGTCAACCCCACATCACATAAGACGTGTTGATACCCATTGGCATTTCTTGAGAAGGGAAAACGATCTGGTTTAAATGATGCAGCACGTACGTCGTACGCTACTCACGGTAGTAGGAAGGAAGGATTGTGTGTGGCATCTCCTAATTCCAACCTGGAGGCCTACGTAGGCTAAGTAAATGCTTGTGCTGTTAATGCGTCCATCAACGGTCCCATCCAACTAGGATTCCTGTATACTCGATTTATGTTTCAAAAAAAAGATTGAATTGATTTTAGTTTCCGCTTTTTTTAAAAAAGTTATAATTTAAATTTATTATTAACTAAACAATCATTATTTAATTATTCAATATTAACTGAAATAAAATGAATTTGTTACTATATTTACAAATTTTATGTTTATTTGAAAAGATAAAGGTGAAACCCGATGATAGAGATATGCAAGCAATTGTCTTGACTCTTAAACGTGTATGGCATGGCCTAATAATTTATTGGAGACAAATGAGATATAGTTAGGATGTTATTTGCCTTGGAGGACTCCCACAGTCCAGTGCCACTGGAATACTTTTTTCAATATTTACATATTGCTGGTACGAATAATTTTCAATATTTACATATTGATGGTACGAATAATGCTTATGAACCTCTATTATATTATATTATTGTCCAGCATACATGTTACTTACCGACCAGTTGTATATTATACCTATAAAAAAATCCAATTTTGATTTCTTTTTCCCTTTCCGAAAACTTAAGCTCATATTTTATTAATAAAATAGAATAAAATATAATATTATTGTGTTATTTAAAAAGACAATTTATAATAAAATAAAATTCAATAAAATAAGATAAAAAGAAAGTTTCACTTTACCTCTTATTTCATCCTAATCAATAAAAATAAATTACTTCTAATTTAAAGAGTTTAAAATAGAATATAAAATGATAAATAATATTTCACTATATTATATTGTAAATTTTTTTTTCAAACAATATTTTACTGTATCGTATTATAAACTCTTTCATTTTTTAAAAATAATAATTTTTTAATATTATATTTATTTATATTATATTCTATTATAAATTATTTCATTTTATTAAATACTTTACCGATCCATAACGAACAAGCGGTAGTTTTACGTTAACAACATGTACAGCAACTGTGCAAGAGAAGACATGCCTTTCCTTTTTGACTCACATTGATAGCAGACTTCCACACTCCACAGTTGAGCCAGCGAGAGCGAGGCACGTCTACACATTTTTCAAGTAAACGTATTCCCGCAAAATCCCCCGCCCAACGTGGGCCGTTCTCGCCCTCACAACATTAACATCTCTCATCTCTCTTTCTCTCGAAGACACACTTACACTTCCCCTTCTGAGTCTCGTCAGCACACCACTCGTACCCTTCAACATCTTCCTTCCATGTTCCTTCCAAAGACCAAGGAACACAGAAAGGGTAGCTTCTGTTTTGTTCGTCTAGTGGAGAATTGTGAGTGACACATACGAGAATGGGAGGTCAGAGTTCGATGGGGGCATTGGTTCCTGTACATGTCCTGAGATCTGATGACAACCCAGAAACCACCTCAGAGCCACCACCTCCACCTTCCGAAGATGTTGCCGGAGGAGAGGGAGGAGCAGCGGAGATTGACAAGGACTTGTTGTGTCCGATATGCATGCAGGTTATAAAAGACGCCTTTACCACAGCTTGTGGACATAGCTTCTGTTACGCTTGCATTCTCACTCATTTGAGAAATAAGAACGATTGTCCTTGCTGTGCTCGTTACCTCACTTCCAATCTGATCTTCCCTAATTTCTTGCTGAATAAGGTTTGCTTCCATTTCAAAGTCTTTTCTTTCCTTTTATCATCACTGCTTACCTCTCTACTGGAGGAGTAGATTAGTATTGCATGAATTCATATAGTGCGGAATCGTTCATGCTACGGAACGTTGTATCTGGGCTACGAATGAATGGTGGTTCCATTTGCGTTTGTAGAGTAGTTTAGTCAAAACTCTACTTTTAGCTGGAACTACGAATTCAGGCTTCAAAGTTCATACTGTATTTCTAAATCTGAAAAGAATGACCTTTCTTACGATTGTCTGCAGCATTATGCATGTCTCTAAAGGAGAGATTCAGTTTGTAGACCTGTATTTTGCTATGATATATGAATTTGGCTTGTTTGGGACATTTTCGTAGGCATTTTAGATTGTCAACTATGGCTTAAGTTGGGAAAAATTTTCATCAGATTTCCATTTTTTCGGGAAAAATAAGCTGAGATACCTCAGTCTCTTTACGATAAGACAGTGATTTTTCTACTGCATTTCTTATGTTCTTGTGTCGCCATTAATCTAGCATGTTTCTGGTTTTATGCATATGATCTTCTAGTTATTGGATAGAACTTCTGCTCGTCAAATGGCCAGGCATGCATCTCCAGTAGAGAATTTTCGGAGGGCATTACAACAGGTCAGTGTCAAACTGCAAATTGATTCTCCGACTAGAACAGAATTTCTTGGGAACATTAGTCTCTATTTTTGGACTGCTTAATTCCAATATTCATTTTAGATCAAAATCAGTGCCTAGAATTCATATGATGCAATGACTTTCTTGTGAAACTTATACAGGGCTGTGAAGTTTCGTTTAAGGAGCTAGATGGCCTCCTGTCTGTCCTTGCAGATAAAAAGCGAAAGATGGAGCAAGAGGAAGCAGAGACAAACATACAAATTTTACTTCAATTCCTCCACTGCCTCAGGAAGCAAAAGCTTGAAGAGCTTAAAGAGGTTTGCGATTTTATGTGATCCGAATCGCAGTATATTTTATTTACTTATAACTTCATCATAAGTTCTTGTCATGTTTTTATTTTCTTGAACTTGTGGAATCTCATTAAAGATTATTAGGCGGCACCTCCAGATTGGATGAATTTGACCCTTGACTATATTGCCTAACTGATGGAGTATGATATAATTTTCATGCCATATGCAAGTAGGCATTTTCAGTTTAACATTCAGACCATGAGACTTTCTAGTGCCTTTTTCTCTGTTGTCAGTCACTGTGATCAATTTATGAATTGTATTAGGTTTAACCTGGGGAGCAATGATCTTCCTTTTCAGATTCAAACAGATCTTCAGTACATTAGTGAGGACATAAATTCTGTGGAGAGACATGCAACAAATATTCACTGGGGAAAGGGGAAGTGCTCACTAAAACTGAGAATGCTTATTCATGATCCCAGTACAGAGTTTGACACTTGCCCAGAATCTACCGTTGCTGGAAAAAAGTGGCATCATGCATCGGTGAGTGATCAAGGAAAATGTTATTTATTCAAGTAAGCTCTTACCTGTTAACATGACCAAAAATCTAATTTTGAAGCAATGATACATGGGCTGAAGAGAATCTCAATAGTTTAAAATATTGATGGAGCTAAGAACAAAGATTCCAGAGTTTCAGTGATTAGAGTTTACCTATTTTGGTGGATTGAGTTTGCTTAGGAATGCCTTATTTTTCTAAGCTATACTTGATCCAATTGTGGCAATATCAATGAAAAAGGCTCTTCTAAGTTTCTGAGTTATCAGAAAAACAACGTTGATGAAGACAGATTGGTGTGCTATTTCACAGTGGGGACTGTAACTTGTTATGAATTTTCCATTTCTCACTCAACGACGGAACTTTGTTTATTTCTTTTTTTGAGGATCGAAAAATCAAATGATATTTTTGTTCCAATTTTTACCTCATCCTTTTTAGTTCTCATCCATCTTATCTTGCTTTAGTTCAACGAATTACAAGAATATTACTTGCAAAAGCGGCGATATTGGGCCAGACAAACATGTATACAGGACAGCGGGGATACGAACATCAGTAATAGAGAAGGATACAATGCTGGTCTTGAAGATTTCAGATGTGTGTTAACCACTTTCACTCGCCATAGGTAAATGTACTTCTCAGTTTCAATTGTATTCATGAACCATGGCAATTGTGCATGGTAGATTTTTGGTGTTTATGGAAATTCTCTTTGCTTATGGCTAAGTCTGTTTGGTTATTTATGTCAGTCGATTGAGGGTCGTCGCTGAGCTCAGACATGCAGACATTTTCCATTCTGCTAATATTGTATCCAGGTAAATTATGGTATCTGCCGTTCCTGTGCAACTGCGTTTCTCATAACTACTTCCATTGCGGGGACGCAGTCATGACAACCCCAACTCCGCACTTGTAGCTGTGGGCCTCAAGTCCATATTTCGGTTGAGGAGGGGAATTGGGTATATTTGGCCTTAAGTAAATAATAAAAAAAGGAATCATTTTCTTGGCATCTGCAAATCCTTTCGTTTAGTAATATTGACATCATTTTGTAGCATAGAATTTGATCGTGACAATGAATTGTTCGCTACTGCTGGAGTATCAAGGCGTATAAAGGTCTTTGAGTTTTCCTCTGTAAGTTTTGGGCAAAGCTTTCCTGATTTCTGCAAGTTCCTACTTGAATAAATTTTTAAATCAGTGGCCAATTCTCTATAATTAGATTTGTAGACAGGTATTTTTACTGCACTACAATTTGCTTGAAGGTATTCTAGGTGCTCCAACTCTTACATAAAGATGTTTTATCAATTGGATTTGTTGTCCATGTCATTATACCACTGTATATTGAATATCTGATTGTTGCTTTTATGGTCATCTGTTCTTGATTTTTCAAATGGTTTACACTTCAAAGAGGCTTATTTGAAACACTCTTTGCTAATGATTATTTGAGTAGTCTGTTCAATCTATTAGTTTACTACAGTCTACATCACTGCTTTCCAGGTGATGAATGAACCAGCCGATGTGCATTTTCCAATTGTGGAAATGACTACAAGATCGAAACTTAGTTGCTTGAGTTGGAGCAAGTATGCAAAAAATCTTATTGCTAGCTGTGACTACGAAGGGATTGTAACTGTTTGGGATACAACTACTCACCAGGTATAGTCACTTCTGTTAGTTTGATTCTGTGTTTGTATGTCCATGGCAAACACGGTAGCAGATTTCCTAAGGCTATGTTTGGTTGAACGTAAGGTTTTTAATAGAATGGAATGGTCTGTAATGGAATGGAATGTCAATGGATGTAATATTAGAAAATTGTTGTTTGGGAGGGATGGAAAGGTTCATAATGTAATATAATAAAATGTTATTTGAAAGAAGGGTTTATAATGCAATATAGTGAAAATTTGTTTATCATTTTACATCCCATCCTAAACCTCCTAAATTGAAGGTTTCTCATTTTTACTGTTAAGGATTGAATGAGATGTAATATGAAACTCTCCTCTTCCATCTCATTTCATTTCATTTTATTATAACCCTCTTCCCAAACGATCAAATAATATTACATTCCACTTTATTCCATTAATAAACCCCCAATCAAACATAGCCTAAGGTAAATCTAAAGATGTTTTCATTAATTGTCAACAAGGCCATCTTCTTATCTACGTTAAGCAATATGAAGGCACTTCAGTTTTTCACACCATCCTTCAACATTTAGCACTGCTCTACGGTCTTGATTCCGCAAAGCTTGTTTCTATATCTTTGACCATCAAAGTTGATAATAGTCCATATGATTTAATGAAATTCTATTGCCCTATTATATGTGTATTTGTTGTTAAATCAAACTAACAAATAAGCTTCTCAAACATAGAGCTTAATGGAATATGAGGAGCATGAAAAGCGAACCTGGAGTGTTGACTTCTCATGCACTGAACCTTCAATGCTTGTATCTGGCAGTGATGACTGCAAGGTATTTCTTTATTCATAATCATTGAGAATATGAAATATGTGTTGGTTCATTCGACTTGGAGACAGTTATGCCAAATGGAAGGATTAGTTTGGAGCATTTAGGAGCAGATAAAAGTAGGTAACTGGGAATTTGGCTGATCCTCCACATCAAGTCATACGATCAAACAGAAACAGAGATCCTGACAAATAACAGAAACAGACAGTACTACATACACTCTGAAGTGCACTAGTGTTGCTTCCAGATTGATGTTTTGACACACTGCAGATATTGCTTTTCATATACTGGAAATTACGGCTATCCAAAGCCACACTACTTGTTCTTCGTGTAGTAACTTTGTTGATGCTTAACTACAAGGATGGTCCCAACGATACATCTTTGCTGGTCTACATTTGCAGGTCAAAATTTGGAGCATAAATCAAGAAGCAAGCGTGCTCAACATTGATATGAAAGCAAATATCTGTTCTGTGAAGTATAATCCTGGGTCCAGCATCTATTTGGCAGTATGTATCAGCTCCATTTTGTCCATTCTTTTTGTTTAATTTCAGAATAAGGAGCGTGATTTTTTTCCAAGCTTCAACTAACATAATATCAAGACTATCTGTTGTATCTTGTCAACAAAAACAAATATTTTATGTGAAATGGTGTAATTCAATGAGCTGAATAGATACATGGAATGTGTTGCATCCATTCACATTTAAGAAACAATTCGTGTGAAATTGGTAGGTGGGCTCTGCTGATCATAATGTTCACTACTACGATTTAAGAAGTATCAGACGGCCACTTAACGTGTTCAACGGGCACCGGAAAGCAGTCTCATATGTGAAATTTCTGTCTAATTATGAGTTAGCTTCAGCATCCACTGACAGCACGTTGCGCTTGTGGGATGTCAAGGAAAGCTTGCCAGTAAGTAATGCATCCCGTATGCCTTACGTTGGCAGTTTTGGTCTCTTAGCTTACCATCCTGTGTATTGAACTTCTCCTCAGCTTCATACATTTAGAGGTCACACAAATGAGAAGAATTTTGTTGGTCTCTCAGTAACCAATGATTTCATAGCCTGTGGTAGCGAAACAAATGAAGTGTTTGTATATCACAAGGTAATATTGTATTCATCCCTTTCTAGTGTTTGTTGTCAAACAACAAAAACACTTTTGGCTGATTTAGAATTCTTGCTGCTTGCAGGCTATCTGCAAACCTGCTGTTTGGCATAGGTTTGGTTCTGATATGGAAGATGCTGCAGCTGCTGCTGATGATGATGCATCACATTTCACCAGTGCTGTATGTTGGAAGAGTGATGATAGCTCCACTTTGTTAACTGCTAACAGTCAAGGAGTGATTAAAGTTCTTGTCCTGGCTGCCTGAGTCTCATTATTAGATTAGAATGCAAGTAATGAGTAAATCAGAATTAGGGTAGAGTATTATGTCCTTAGCAGCAATTATGTAAAATGACTAGTTATTTTTCTTGTTTCCAAATGGTGATTTCTGCTGCAAGACAATGTTTATTAGAATCTAATACCTTTTTGTATAATTATTAATATATAATGATTTTTTTTCCAATCTTAAACTTTTATTCTCTTTAAAAAAAACAGTTTAAGGAAAATAATTAGGTTTTCTTGTGATTTAATGTTAATTTATCTATTCAGACCACTTATAATTGATCTACTTTATTATTATTTTCAAATGTTTTATGGTTGATGTTTGTTGAACCTTCGGTTAATAATTTACTAAATAGGAAGTAAAAGCAATGGTAAGAAAACGTAAAAGGAGATGACCCTGGACTCGTTTGCTTTAATAAATAATAAAAAAGAAAAGTTTACAAATTCAAGGAAAATTTTTGGAACCCCTCTTTGGTGTTTTGATGTATGAATATAATACTTGATTTTCCTCATTTTGAATAATAATAATACTTAAATATAAAGTTTATTAATTATTTAAGTATAACTTCAACTTTTTGTAATTTTAATGCTTTCCTCAAGTCTCCCCATCATCTTAATTAAGTCTCACATTTAGAACTATTAACATAATCTTAAGTCTCGCATAATATTACACTATTAAAAGTAACTATTATTTTCCTTTAAAAAGCTCATATCATTTATTGAATTTGGTAGAATCTTTCAACGAATAAACACTCTAGCAAAGAAATCTAATATAAAGAGCGAGGGACACGGTTTTGAAAGAAGACCAACGAGAAATTCTTCTTACGAGCTCTGAGAAACAAAGAAACGGGGATTAGAAGCTCGAAGCAGTCAAGAATTCTTATCATACGATAGCAAAAAGGTCATTATCGTTCTGCCATCACTTTCTTATCACATTACGTAAGTTTTGTTCATCATTTTTTAGAAATTTGTCATTTTCATCTCTCACCATTGATCTGCAACACAACTTTTGAAGTATTTTGGTCTTGTTTGCCATTGTCATCTTTAATCTGTAATTGTATTTATGATATCATCCAAGCAAGCACTTAATTGTCATAGTAACTAATAATGTTCACTTGTCATCGGTATTTGTGTTTTCTCACCTGATTGTGAGTGGACTAAGGTTAGCTTTTGAGCTTTTTTTTTTTGAAAAAGGAAATGAAATTAATTAATAAAAGAGAATCATACAAGCCGGAGGGAAATATCCTTAGCTAAGTAGCCTTAGAATGTAACATTGAGAGGCAAGAAGAACGAGGAAGTATATGTTGCAACGTTTATGCTATATACGCAGTGAGGAGTAGATGTTTAAGCTGCAACTAAGATGTAGTTTTTTCAACAAAATAAGCTCATGAGTTTCAACGACGATCATAGATATCAAAGCTTCTTTGGCTGAGGATTTGTTGGCAAAATGTTTGAGTTTTCGTTCTCGCCAAAGCATGTAGATACAAACTCCCAATACGATAATGTGAATCTTGTGGTCTGGTTTTGAGAAAGTGTGTTAAGTTGAGATTCGAAACATAATATCTGTGAGAGAGACCCCTAGATCAGTCCATGAACATACGGTAGTGACATAGTCCCAAATAGCTTTGTTGAAAGGACATTTGAAGAGAAGATGGTTATGTGATTCATCATGCAGCGAGCACATCAGGCAAGCTTTATCCACTTGTAAGTATGGCATTCCGTCAACGGTGGATAACTTGTTTTGTATGGCCAAAAAAAATAAAGGATATTCTCAAAGTTAAAACTTTACTCCATACCATAGCGAACCATGAAACCTTGGAGCGTCGTCTACGTAACTGGTCAAGAATGGTTTTGTTTGTAAGTTTGTAGAGAGGGATATCCTTCCAAAAAAAGGTGTCAGGTGTATATAGTGTCGGGGGCTATCTTGGTTGGAGATGCTGCAGGCTTCAGGGAAAGTTCCAGGAGTTCCCATTAATGAAAGAGCAAAGTTGGGTGTGCAACGAATGTAGAGAGGAAATTCTCGAGTATTGAGTCGAGTGTATCAAAGGACCCATCCTTGACCAATTGCCATACCATAAAAAGACCAATCTTTTATTCCCTATTTTGTATGATACCTCCTGTTGTACTGCATCTCATAATTTTAGAATCTGTGTGAGGAAATGCGAGTGTGAGGCTTTTGGTTTGATGTCCTATATATTGTTCCCTTTGAGGAAGTAAGAGTGTAGCCATTTAATCCAAAGAATTTTTTTGTCCTCCAATGTCCGCCAGAACCTCTTAAGAATCAAAGCATGATTTGTGATTTTCATATAAAATTATTGAGACCACCTTCTTGTTTCCGATAACAGAGGTTAGCTCATTTAACTTTAGCTGCTCCTGGGTCACCATTTGAGTGGCTCCATAAAAAGGATCTAAGAATCCTTTCAATCACTTTGATGATGGTCTGAGATAAGAAAATGTGGGAGCTCCAATACACATGCAAGGAGTTAAGGACAGACTTTATGAGCTGCAACTTACATACATAGGAGAGGGATTTATTCACTTTAGATTTAACTCTCTTATTGATCTTATCTAAGAGAGGGTGACACTCGGAATGATTGAGTCTCTTTATAGACACCGGAAGACCGAGGTATAGAAGTGGGGGACACTTTTGTTTGGCTTTAGCTATAAGAGGTTCCAAAGAGCAAGCACTTTTAAATAGGAGGAAGTGGCTTTTGTGTAGGTTTATTTGCAGACCAGAGAATTGCTTGAAAATTTGGAGAGCTCGCATATTGGAGTGGATTGAATCCAAATCAACCCTGCAAAAAAAGAAGAAAGATCATCTGCAAAGCAGACGTTAATAAGGCCAATGTTTTTTTTTACATTTTGTGTGTTTGAATATGGAATTACGGAGGGCCTCTTACTTGATGATTGAATTTCCATACACAGGATAAAATGATAGGGGAAAAGGAATTCCACTATCTAAGGGCTCGTGTAGCTTTGAAGAAAGAAGGAGTTCCATTAATCAATACAGAAAAGGTTGTTGATGTAATGCATTCCATAATCCATTTGATGAATTGATTGGGAAAGCCAAATGCTATCAACATTGTCCATAAAAATTGCTAGCTGATGTTGTTGAAAGCCTTATGGAAATCAATCTTCATTGTGCAATTTGGGGGGGGGGGGTTGTTATATGTGAAGTATCGCTTCAACAATTCTTATACAATAAGTATATTGTCACCAATTTTCCTATCACTCAAGAAAGCACCTTGATTTTCATTTATCAAGGGAGATATCACCTTCTTTAATCTTGTGACCAAAATCTTTGAAATTATCTTATAGAGAAAGTTGGTGCATAATATAGGGCAAAAATCCCCAAAGCTGGATGGATTTGATCCTTTAGGGATCAAACAAAAGAAAGTTCTATTAATCTCCTTAAGAAGAACACCATTTATGAAAAATTCATAGATAACATCTTTGACAAAACTACCAATTATGTTCCAAGATTGCTAAAAAGAACCATTTAAGCCATCTGACCCTGTGCTTTCTTTTCATTCATACTAAAGACAATCCTCTCTATTTGACTGTCATCCACTGGTTTCATTAAAAGATCAAAATCGCACTGAGAGATTTGATGCAAATTGAGTTTCTGTACATCTGTAAGTGAAGCATTAGTCGAAACACCAGTACTAAGAAAAAGAACTAAATAAGCTGAAAGCTTCAACATGTATATCCTTAGGATTCTGGAGTAAAACACCATCTTGGGAAGTAATCGAAAGGATTTTATTACAATTTTGCTTGGATAAGATCGAATTAAAGAAGAATTGCATGCAACTGTCCCCATCTTGTAACTAGTTAATACGTGCTCTCTGTTGCAAGAGAGAAGAGTGATTGCTCACTGTATGTAGATAATTTGAAAGCGTTAGCTTCTCTTTGTCAGTGAGTTATTGATCATCAGGTCTAGAAGCTAGTGTGGTCTGTAGCCTAACTAGCTCCATTCTGGTGTTATTAACAGCATTAGTAATGGATCCCTTGGAAGAGTTCAATAGTTTAAGTTCTTGTTTTATGAATTCCAATTTTGAATATAACAAAATTGCTTAGTCCCTGCTACCGTGTAATCAGCCCCCTTCTTACAAGTAGTAGCAAAAATCTTTTACAAGATAATGGTTGAACCGAAATGGATGATATTTAGGAACAGATTGGATCAAATTGGACACAAAGATGGGGGTTTGATCTAAGAATAGTGGCTCCATAAAGTTGGCAAAGCTATTGGGAAAAGTGTGCAGCCAATGATCATTGACAAAAGCGTGGTCAAGTTTTTTCCTAATGAACCAAGTTGTTTTTTGCTTGTTAGACCAAGCGAAGGAGTGCCCTATATATTTGAGCTCACACCTTAATATGTTCCACACAATCCTAAAGATCAGTAGAAAATTTCTTTAGATTGGTGTTGCCCTGAGCTTCGGATGCATAAAAAGTTAAATTGAAATCCCCACAGATCAGGCATGGTTTGTTGATACTGCCAATAAGCTGTCGGAAATTGTTCCATAAAACTCTTCTTTGGAATTCAAAGTTGCTGGCATAAACAAAAGAGAAATTCATATCAATGTTACCTTGCAAAAGTAAGATGTGGAGATGTATGGCCTCATCATTTGCTTCCAATAAGTCCACCTTTATCTCATCAAATTTAAAACAGACAATGATTCGTCCGTAGGCATGATAGTTGTGGTTAGAAAGTAACTCCCATTTAGATCCCAAAATGTTCAACTTATTCAGGTTTGCCAACCTAATTTTTGTTTTAAGTAAACCAATTATGAGAGGATTTCCTCTCCAAACAAATTCCCTTAAAGCTAAAAGCTTAGAAGGGCAATTTATTCCTCTAACATTCCAAGCTAAAATAGGCATGTCAAATAGAAATGCTTTTAGGGCCTTTTCCTTTGCCCCTTTGTGATTTTGTCTTACCATAGTCTGGAAATTTCCACTGGTTTCATCTCTACTTGCTCCCTGTGGAGGATTCAGTGGATCGTCTATCACTGAAAATTTTAGAGGAACAAAAGGGGTGGCAAGTGGAAGTTCATTTTTTCTTGAGTCTTCTGTTTAATTAGGTGTTGCTGTCGAGCCCCGTTCTCGAAGCCCAAGATTTTGGATCCCGTTCTTTGAGCCTAAAAATATGGAGCCAAAAAGCGTAAGCGGGTCTCCTTGCAGGGTCATTTCCTATGAACCCTCACTTCCTTTTCAACAATCATTAAAAAACAATATCCAAAACTAACACCTGTTGGAGAAGGGTGGAAAAACGTACTAGGAATCAAATACATCAAGAGTCGCCTTAATTGGAGGTCGGATTGATTTCGTGTTTGGACGATTTGAAAGAAGACACTGAGATCTAAAATTTTCAAGAAGAACTCTAAGCGAGATTCGGCCTCTAAAAGCATAAAAAATGGAACATAAAATATAAAATGAACAGTGCATAAAAACTAAGACGAAATGAAGCTGAGACAAAGTAGAAATGAGACGAAACAAAACTAAAACAAAGACGAAGCAAAAATGAGACGAAGCAAAACTAAGACGGAGCATAAATGAGACGAAACAGAAATGAGACGAAGCAAAACTAAGACGAAGCAAAAATGAGACAAAGCAAAATTAAGACGAAACATAAATGAGACGAAGCAAAATTAAGACAGAAACTAAGACGAAGCAGAAATGAGATGAAGAGAACTAAGACGAAATAGAGTCAAACTAAGACGAAACAAAAATCAAACTAAAACGAAGCAACCATTCAACAAACTCAACTTTAAAAACAACATAATCATACATAAACAACTTCTCATTTTCAATCAAAGTCAAGGTCTGAACAAACTTTACTTACACATCAAACTTAATGCAAAATACAAAAGATGCTCGTGTTTGATATGCCTGAAAGTTAGCCAAAAGGGATTGAATTAACTTAATTACAAATGTTCTAATATCTTGAAGTTTCTGAAGCCTTGCAAGGATCACTGATCTTCTCGATTTGCACATGAGGAGGGAAGAGATGTGGTGAGCTACACAGCTCAGTGGCTAATATATTTATCGTCATCAGTAATTAGCTCAAATTCAAGCATATGTATGTATATATATATCTAGCCAATCTAGTACTCATTCTGTATTCAAGCAATTTACATGTTCATCACATTTACCTCAATACATAAAACAACTTATAACATATAACACCCGATATGCTTCATACTGAACAGTTCAATTATGCAATGCACAACAAACGACTCGAGGATTCCATGAAACAGAATGAGGAAACCGAAGTTTATCCCATGAACAGAGTGAGCTCATTTCGGAGCTCATATGTCACAAGCGGGCAGTCGGGAAAAGGCTCTTGTCAACGTGCACATGACGAACAGAATGGTTCCACTCTCACCCAAACAGAATGCTCGAATATGTTATTAGTTGGTTAAAAGTATTTGGACCATAATCAAGTTTGAAAATGTACACAAATATGATTTGATTCCAAGTGAGGCAAGGTTTACAAGGTACCATTAAGTTGCGGATAACCAATAAAGAAATAAATTAGAATTAAATAATAGTTGTGAAATTTGGTTCTGCATAAATGTACGAACTATTTATGTAAGCATAAGTACAAAAGTGCACAGTCGTGCACTCTTTCCAAATTGTTGATTTTTTGTTTTAAACTGCTTTTTTGCCCGAATCCTTCTCCTTTAAGTCCATGAAGGCAATTATGACCTGTAAACACACTTGAAGCAAATTAAGTACCAAATATACGATAAAAGCATAAAATATCAAGCAAAATACATCAAATATAGGTGGTAAAAATATAGTCAATTAACCATCTATCAAATATCCCTACATTTAAGTTTTTGCTTGTCCTCAATCAAATCATAACCAAAATTAAAATACAACATCAATCCATCATTAATCTCAACCTATCCATTCATACTATACATTATCATATCCTATTGAATCAAATTAATATACAATTAGAGTCTAGTTATCCTAAAATTAACTGCCTAAGCAATATTAATAGTAATCACATCAACAATCACATTAAAATCAAAAGCATAAATCTTTACACCCTCATTAAGATTTCACCCAATGCACTCAAGTGATTAGGGTGTAAAGTATCAAAACTCTCGATCTCATAGTAAAATTCTTACCACAGGCTTGCAGTAAAATCGCTTCTCCACCACTTATGTACAAACTACAAACAAAAATCAAAAGGTCTTTTGTGTAGGTTTTAGTGGGGCTTAGGTATGGTGTGATTGAGATAACAAAAGGGTTAAATTCAAGGAAATTTACTTAAAGAAATAGTATAAGACTTGTTTATAATAACTCTATTGGTACCATAAACTTTTTATTTTTTTTCTTCTTTTTATATTTGTTTCTTTCTTTTTTATTTTATTATTTTCTTCTCTTTTTTCCAACATTCCAATTAGTACCATAATTCAATAAATATTAGACCTTTCACAAATTTCAAGTCTCAAATAAGTAAATAATGTAAATAACGGTTTAAAACAATGAACATGTCTTTAAAGAAAAATAGGATAAAGGTTAATATGTGGGTTTTGTCAATGAAAAAGGCTAAGGCTCAACTTGGTTATTCCTAAAGGTAAATTTTTTGGTATGGTAATTTTCAAAGAAATAGGCTAAAGCAAGTTGTTGAATCTAAATGCCTTCATCATATTAATGCTTCTAATTTCTACAAATATGGTCTTAACTTGCATAATAAAGCAAGTTCTAGAATTATCTTACTATACATGAAATCACACACATGAAAGAATAACAAAAGCTTTAAAAAAATTTGAGAATTTGCTCTTTAGGCACCAAAGCTCGCAAAAAAATAGGTATATATTTATGTAAATAATATGCAATTTCATTCAACTTAAATATTTCAATGATTATGAAAATTATGACTTAGAAAACTAATTTTATTCTAACCATCATCCTTTTGCCCACCAATTCAAGTCAATATTTAACAATAACATATAGTATTTATGGACAGATCTCAACCAATTCAAGATATCAATTAACAAAATTTATAATCAAGATTATAATAAACTTGAGGAAATCATATTAAGATTCATTAAACACATCCCCACACATAAATTTGTACATTGTCCTCAATGTACATAATATAAGTAAATATGCAAGTGAGAGGTTTGTTTGGTACTTTCCTGATTATGAAGATTTTTGGATTTGGATCCATTCAATGAGAGACTAACATCCTTGCAAAACATAATTGAAAAAGCGATAAAAAAAGATAAAAGAAAATAAAACTAACAATAACAAAAATAATTAGGAAACATGAAAAAATAACATAAAATGAAATTTATCATGATTCATAGGTTGCCTCCCATGTAGCTCTTCTTTAACGTCTTTAGCTCGATGTAATCTGCACGTGGACGTCATCCTGGATCAAAAATCGGCAGCTTGTTTATACCCTTTTCTACATAAAGCAGTTTCATATCCTATAAACAAATCACCGATTTTAAGATAATAATAAGGACATAAATTATTAAATTAATAAATCCAATTTCAAGTAATAATGTCCTTTTTAATGACAAACTGTTAATGAAAGAGGGAATAACAAAACTCCCTGAATCATTGATCGGCTCAAACAATTTGTCTTCGAGGAAGTTGGAACCCTCCATACTTAAGGTTACTACCAACGCCTCATCAGTAGTTTCCTTACTTGGTTCCTCCATTAGTTCTCCCTCAACCTCCGTTGTCCCCTCGTTTTCTTCTTCTTCTTCTTGAACAGAGGTTTCTGGCTCATCTTTTTCAGTTATCTTCTGTCACTTCTTTACTTTTTCTTCTTAGATGGAGGTTTCTTCATTTTCGTCTTCAGGAAACTCTTCTTCACTACTAAGGCTAATTGCCTATTGGTCGATGGTATTAGTTTCAGTATAACTGGACAAGCTGCTTTGCATCTTGTCAGATAATATAACCATTAGTTGATCAATTTGATTCACCATATTCTACATACGAGTCTTTGTTTCCTGATGCCTCATGTTTTAATCTTGAATATACTCAGTCATCATATTTTTCAGAACAGTAGTTACCTCCTCATCTTCTTGAAATGTATTTTCATTCATGGAATCGGTTGTTGTCTCTTCTTTACTCTGAGATAGTTGTAAGCTTAAATTATACTCATTATGTGTAGGTGAAGAAAGTCTCTCATCAAATTCACGTTGTCTAGCTACTTTCTCAGTAAGGCATTCTATTAGTTAATCTGTAATACTTTCTTATCGTTGTTCTTATTGTTATATTCAGTTAGAGCATAGTCATTCCATCCATATACGTGAGGATTGCTCCAATATGAATTATATATATTCTCATATGAAAGGCCTTGAGGTCAGTTGTACATGTTTAGTTGCTTCCATATATACGTTAGTTGAGCTTCTGAAAATATGTGAGGAAACAACTCATTCCAATAAGGTGATGTTTCATTTTGCAAAGACACAATCCTGGATCCTATAATAATATTTTCTGCTCCATCCATCCATTGTGAGTTGTAGCTATGAAGTTAAATATCAATTCCTAAAATAAACCACCAAACACCATCAGTGTAGAGAAATTCTAAAGACAATTAAATGAACAAGTCAAAAATGCAAAAAGATATAATAGAATAAATACAAAAGCAACAGCAACAGCAACAGCAAAATTAAAATAAAATAAAATAAAAACAATGATAAAACAAAATAAAATGAAAATGACTAGAGTAATAACATTTAGGCTTTCCTAATATCAAAGTCTTCGGCTGTGCCAAAAACTTGATTGACTTATTTCGTGTTAGTCAATATTGTAATAAACTACAAGTGCATGATGTAGCCGTAGCTAGTACCGACAAGTACGGTTTGGTCCTACAAAGGCTATGAATACTAGTTATCACCCTTCCCTTATTATCTAGGCTAAGGATTGATTCTAGATTTTTAATGAAAGAAACTAAAACTAAAACAAATAAAATAAAATAGGAAACAATAATAAACACAGAGATAGGGGAATTCCCTTAGAAAGCTATCGTTATCAGAAATTAGTATCTAAGTTCGAATCCTGCTAAAACCTTAATATATTGATCTTTTATCATGCAATTGTTTATTGATTAATTGGATCATGGAGACTCCTATGGTATGCTAGTAGGTGACCTTGAGTCTACTAACAATTAATCATAAGGTCTCTAACCGAATTACTCAGGTTAAATATTATAGGATTGCGTTACTAATTTATGGGTTCCTCTATGATCCTAATCTGGAGGATTTATGTCATTCTGTCTCCAGGATTACAATCAACTCCTTCTAATTACGGCAGATCTATTCATATTAGGATTTCTCAATCTCTACGTATGAAATCAGATTAATAATAAAACATGTAATCATATCAAATAATCAATCAAACCTGATCCCAACCGGAAAAGCGGAAAACGGATACAAAGCGAAGAAAAATGAGGAAGCGAAATCAATGGCAAACGTGTGCGGAACGAAATCGAACACAAAACGTGAATGCGAAACAAAGCGAAGAACGGAGAAGCGAATCGAAAACTCGGAATCAAAGAAGCGGATCGTGAAGCTAACTAATTGAATCGGAAAATTGGATCGCGAAGTCGAAAGCGGAAATCAAAGAAAACAGAGTTCGCAGCGAATCGAAACGAATTCAAATAATCGGATTTACGAAATCACGAAAAATGAAAAACGAACCAAACGAATTGTCCGACATCTGGGTAAAAAATATGTCAGAAAATCCTCGCGTTGAAAACCCTAAGACTAATCCGAAAAATCCGAAATTCGGTATAATTTTTTTTTCTCATAACATTCCTTTTTCTCTTTATTCAATCTTATTCAAATTTCCTTTTTGGATATTTCATCCTCAGATTATTCAATTTTATACAAATCAAACAAAACCATACAATTTCTCATAATATTCTTTTATCTTGACAAAACTTATTCTAATTCTAATTC
>JAOTAX010000002.1:16931176-16950273 GCA_025629825.1 Erythroxylum guanchezii | reverse complement strand
GAGTGTATTGTTATCACTGAAAATATTTACAAATTAAAACGGGCTCAAATTGTATACTGATTTTCGCGCATATGATTATATTCAAAAAAAAAGTTATACTAAATTTTGACTGTATTCGAGTACTCTAGCATGCCACCCTTGCGGGTCACGGATTCGGATATCACCTACGATATCGGGTTCGGGTCCTGCGGGAGTGGGATGCTACATTATATCTTAGAACTAGCTTTTCAATTGTATTTGCTATCATTGGAACATCCTCATGCCTTGAAACTTCTTCTCTTTCTAGCCATTTAACTATAATGTCAACAATTTATCATGTATAAACCAAAAATTATGGACAAACAAGTTGCCATAACTTAATAACTCATTACATTGACCTCTTCTGCCTCTCACAAAACCTTATTTACTTTCTTTGCCACCTTTCACCATAGTGATGCTTCTTCAATGATCCTCATTATAATCAACCATCCATGTTTAAGACAAGTTAATCCATTTAATTCTTCATAAGAAATATTTCTAAATGTTACTATAAATTGGCAAAAAATAACATTATCTTTAGCTTCTTATACTCGTGCTCCAATACCCTATCAACACTTAATATCTTATTAATTCTTTTGTCATCTTATAATGTAATCCTTGTCATCTTGTACCACTTGAAGAGTCAGTTCACTTATAGCTTGTCTAAATAGAAAAACATGCAACCAAAATAAAATTTAAGTCATGTACAATAAATTATATATTTTGTCTAAGTCTTAAATATTTATAAATAATTGTAAGTCATTGGATGACTTATTTTTATTTTTATTTGCTTTTTCTTGTTTGTATATTTATTTACTTATTTTTATTCTTTACATTGTCTTATTTATTTATATTTATATTTGAAATTATTATTATTGTTGTTATTATCATCATATCAAGAGCATCTTTTATGTCTATTTTTATTTTTATTTTTTCTTTTTATCCATTATTTCTTTCATTATTTTAATATGTATCTTTAATTATTCTTTACTTTTTTATTTTATTTTATTTTTATATTTTATTTATTTGATTTTATCATTTTTATTCTTGATTTTTTTTATTTTTCTTATAGATCTATCAATAATAGTTTCTCTACTAATTAAGGATAAAACTATATACTTTTGGATCTTTTCAAACTTGAGGTTTCTACAAGACTTCTATTGGTTGTTGTTGTTATCATTGGATGATTAACTCCTTGTCCATAAAGCTACTCATCTACTTATACAAGGATCAAAACTTTTAGCGTCTACAGCTTGATGGAATCTACAAGAATGGTTGCAAAGATGGTTCAAAACAAAATATCCCCAAATTGTGCGCCTCGAAAAGCATCATTGACACTATAGAAATTGAATTTTTGGGTATGCAATTCAAAGATGGATTCTACTAGTCAGGTCCACATATTGCAAAAGAATTATTGCATCTATGCACGGTCCAATGAAAATATATCTGGACCTTTAACATCTGGGTCAATCCTTATGATCCAGCCCGTATTTTTTCATACAGAAGGTAAGTCTGGTCCTCCGACATAAAAAAAAAAAACAAAAAGGTCTTGCCAATAAGTTTCCTCCATCTGTACACTCCTAACTTTGTTGAATAGTTAGCAGTAAATTTCATTAATACTTTATGACCAAGCTTTAGTAATTCAATTTAAATTGATCTAAATTTCATTCCTTGTTCTTTATATAGCCAGTTGGCTTACTTATTGATAGCATCATCTACAGCCTAAAAATTCAAGTTTCAAATCAAATTAACTTGTTTAATATTCTTGTTGGTTACCTTCCGTTTCACCTTCACAACTTTACTCTCCCAGTACTATGGAGGAGATAGTAATCTAATAATAACTTTTCCATTCTTTGCTAACTCTGAAAATAAAGACATAAGTATTATTCAAAACAACTTATAACATAATTTATTCTTATGTAACAAAGCCAAAACATGCATACAAATGAACATGCAAATTCCTCAATACTATAAAAAAGAAAAGACATAAACCAATAATATGTTTTTGTCTCCTACAATCCTTGGTTTTTCATTGTTGAACTAATCATATACCTGTTATCTCGTCTAACGTCTACTATCGGTTATATAAGCGATTAAAATGCAATGAATTGAAAGTCATAAAAGAGAATTAGCTCTTTTTTCGAATTTTTCACCAGTTGGTAATTAAAAAAAGAAAAAAAATTAAATGGACAGCCAAATCCAAACTTCTATTCTTCGACAATATGAAATTGGTGAGAGGAGTCGTTGTTGAGGCCTCTCAAGCAAGTGTAGCATTAATTACTCATTTACGTAATTATTCGCACCAATTCAAATATGGTATCGTATTGTAGTAAATGAGTGGGTATTTCATATTTGTCGGCTGTGATTGGAGGTCTGTAAGATATTCATATTCTTGGTCAACTAATGTATAATATAATTACTAAACAAACATTTCACAATTAGATCTGCATGTTATGTACTAAACAAATGAAAAGAAGCGAGATTTACATAGGAGAAAGAAGATCCTCATTTGGATGCTGTCTCTTCGTACTATGTAATCTCAAATCATCCCCCACCAAAATGGAAATTCATAACTTGGACGACCACTCTGGGGAGGTTGAAAGGGAATACGGAGAGAGGGTGTTGGTACCTCCTCTCAACTTCGCCATGGTCGATGTTGGAATTTTCAGGTCTGCTTTTCCCAACTCTGCTAATTTTGGGTTCTTGCAATCTCTTGGCCTTCGTTCCATCATGTAAGTTAATACAAATGGGGTTCCTTTCTTTTCTGGTTATCGATGTCTTTTGTGGGTGATTGTTATTTGTTTAATAGATATTTGTGCCCGGAACCATATCCAGAAGCTAATAAAGAATTCTTGAAGGCCAACGGGATTATACTTTTCCAGTTCGGTATTGAAATGTCCAAGGTATAACCCTTCTCAATCTCTGTTTTACTTTTTCGTTTACTCATAACGGTTATACCTTCTGCAGTTTCCCATCTGCAAGTGCAAACTTCAGTTTTATTCGAAAATTATAATTATTCTTCTCTAAGGTTTTAATCATATGCATCTGTTTTGATTCTCTCTAGAATTTATATTTCCAGCTAATTTCGATACTCAATTCTTCTCTACGGACTTGTAGAAAATTGTTTTCGTCCATCCATTGGAGACTATTTTTTCTTTTTTGGAAAATGAATGAAATTGTATTAACTCTAGCAAAAGCTAGTTCAACATCACAATGAGTTTCAGCTTACAATATCATAATGAGTTTCAGCTTACAACATGAACAATATCACAAGACTAGTCAAAAGAAATAACAACAGCATAGATTACAGGTTCCATCTGTTTTTCAATCCAGGGGTGAGTGATTTTTGCACATCTTTTGCTATCATAATAGCTCTAACCCAATTGAGGATATTTCCAGCCAGCTGGTGTTTGTCTACTTCAGCTCCTTTATACAACCTGTTATTCCTTTCTTTCCAATGAGTATAAATTATAGTGGTAAAGGCTGTCTTCAGTATCATTCCATTCTGCTTTTGATGCTTGACAAGGTTGGTAAACCAGTCTAGAGTCCCACTCCATTCGTAGGTGTGACTAACATCTAACAGCATGTGCAGAATTCTACTCCACACTATTTACCAAAAAAAAAAAAAAAACTACTCCACACTGTTTTGGAGTACCTGCACAAAAACTATAAATGGTTTCTATCTTCTTCAGTTTCCTTGCATAAGACGCGGGTGAAATCATAGGTGTCAAACCATCTATTTTTAGTTCGAATTTTGTTTTTTATGACAAGCCAAGTGATTAGTGAAGCTTTGGGATTTAGGATTGCTTCCAAAGGAGTTCATGGCAAGGGACTTCTCCAAAACTGCTTATGAATAACTTGTGACAAGAATTATTTGTAAAGATCCCTTTGGAACTAGGAATCCATATAATGTTGTCTTCTCTATTCCATTGATGTAGTTGAGGTAAATATCCTGTAAGAAGAGAGAAACCTCTGAAATTCCCATACCAATCTCCATTCTGAAGCAGTGAGGATCCTTAAACATCCAAAGGAATTCTATTTTTCAGGTAGAGAATTTCATTCCTTTGAGTGAGGGGCCTAAATTTAGACCAGTTGTTATACTAAAACCATGTGATAGCTCCATTTCTTAGCTGATGTTTGATCCAAGGACATATTATACTTCTCAAGTTCAGTAATTGAGTGAAAGTTCAAGATCCCTGGAGTTTGTTATCTGCCAAAAGTTCTAGTTTTTGAGGTGAAATTCATGTATCCATTTGATCCAAAGGGCTTTCTTATCCTTATATACTCTCCATATTCTCTTGCTCAGAAGAACCTTTGTATAAGTGAAATGGGGATGATTCCTAAACCTCGTTGCTTCTTTGGAATGGTTAGTTCACTCCGTTTTACTTTTGCACATTTGGAATTCTTTGCTTTTCCAAACCATAGAAAAGCTTTAACAATTCTATCAATGTCCTTCATAACTCTCTTTGGCAATACTATGCGAGCTCACGAATGAATCAGCAGGCTGCTGAGTACTGACTTGATAAGTGTTAGTCTGCAGCAACGGAAAGGAACTTGTTTTGCCATGCATTTATCCTGAATTTGTACTTTTCAATGAGTGGAGTGCAATCTGAAAATTTTGGCTTAGCTGAGGTGATGTGTACTCCAAGATATTTGAAGGGAGAGGAAAGCAAAGTTAGACCTACACTCCTGCGTATCTAAGATGAACAGGTTGCTCTTTTCAGTATTGACTTTTAATCCTGAGCTTTGTGAGAAAAGCTTCAATATATTTAGCAAAATATTGGTGGATTGAATGTTTGCACCACTCAGAAGCATGAGATCATCATCATAGATCAAGTGAGTTAGCCTGGGTTCCTTGCATTTATGATGAAATCAAAATCTTCCATTGCAGGCTGAGAGTTTATCAAGTAGTTTAGACAAACCTTCCATTACTAGGGTGGAAAGATAAGGGAAAAGGGGTTTCTCTTGTCTACTTCCCCCCGCATTTTTGAAAGGTTGTGGAGGAATACCATTGACAAGCACACTTGGAGAAGAGGTTTGTATGATACCATGATCCACTTTGCAAATTTTTCGTGAAGATCAAGTGCTTCAAGGCAAGCTTGAATGAAGCTCCAACTATCTGTATCAAATGCTTTGTAGAAATTTATTTTTATCAAACAACTTTTAATGCCTCTCCCAGTGTTGTAATCCTTTAGCAACTCCTGTAAAAGAAGAATATTGTCTCCTATAGTTCTCCCAGCAATAAAAGCACCCTGAGTAGGATTTTTGATTTCATTTAGGCAACCTTCAACCTGTTAGCTAGGAGTTTTGCAATGACTTTGTAAACAGTATTACAGCAGGAAATTGGTCTAAACTTAGCTAAAGAGGAAGGGTTTTGCTTCTTTGGAATGAGACAAATGAAGGTATGGTTAATTTCTTTAAGCATATTAGAGGATGTAAAAAATTCCAACACAGCTTCTACGAATAGTTTATCTATAATGTCCCAAGATTTTTGGAAAAATCAAGTTGAAAAACCACCAAGTCCAGGGGCTTTTGAAGGGTGCAAGCTGAATAGAACATTTCTGACTTCCTGAGCTGTGAAAGGGGTCACCATGTAGTCTTTAAGATTCTGATTTAGAGAGCAGTCAAAGAATCTTTTTGCATTGAAGCTAGACTGAGTTGTTTCATCAACACCTATCAAGTTTATGAAGAAATTTCTAGTCAGCTCTTGCAAGACTGTCTGATCTGCATGAATGTTTCCCATACTGTCTCGCAATTATGAGATTTTGAGTAGAGAGAAGCGAGAGAATTTTGAATTAGAATCCCCTTTCCTTAGCAAATTGATTCTTGCTTTCTGCCTTAAAATAGAATTATGCCAAGTCAATGCTTCTTGATGATCCTTAAGCCTTTGGATTTCAGCTAACCTCAAGACAGTGTTGTAAGGAGAATTGTAGCAGGCTTCCTGAGCTTCTTTCAGCTTATGCTTAGTATCAACTAGGCTTTTAGTATTGTCCTTGACAAAGGCCTTGAGACCTGCCTTCACAAAGTCATTGCAAACTATTGTATTCTGGCTTTGAATGATTTGGAAGTTCAGGTTGATAGTATGAGTTTGGCAGCTACTGCCCAGTACTGATAATATCAGAAGAATACATATGAAGCGTATTTTATGTTAAAAGAGGTATATGCTTGCTTGGCAGATTAGCAAATGCAACAATCGTCTTTACTTGCTTTGCTGTTGTGACTTCCACTATATTGTCATAGTTTAACATTATGAACTAATAATACACGAAAATGTAGTGCAGTTTTACACACGTGTAGGCATACATTAAAAGCATGTATGTTGTCCCCTAATCAGATATCAATGCACATTAGACATGCACTATCCTCAATTTCCTATAGTGCTTCCCTCGCTAAATTTTCATCCAATGGAATGGATGTAAAAGTGTTTCTGGGATTTTAACTTGCATTTCTAACTTAACCCGTCTAGTTTTGTACATATACTTGTGCTGGCCCGTAGGTCGTTTGCAAATAATTCTTCACCAAACAGATTCGTTGGATGCAATTTTGTAGGCTATCATCACTTCACTCAAATGTTAAATTATGATCCAAAACTTCAATGAAAAACACTTTCAGACTGTTTGGAACACAGTGAATTGAATTCATGAACGAATTGGATTCAATTACATTAATGAAATTGGAATTGAATTCAATTTATACTGTTTGGAACAAATCCAGAAATATTAGAATTGAATTCAATTACATTGTTTGGAACAAATCCAATAAGATTATAATTGAATTCAATTATTTCATATGACACATTTACCCCTGACTAAAAATTAATATTAACTAATAAACATTCACACTTACTTATTATTATTATTATTATTATTAACCTTATTATTATTATTATTATTGTTATTTATATTATTATTATTATTATTATTGTTAATATTGTTATTTGTTATATATACATATATTTATATTTCTACTCCTTGGGTGCTTTGGTTATTGATTTAGAGTTGAATTCACGGGTGTTACTACGTGAATTGAATTAATGAAAAAAGTTAGGTTTAAATCCACCCACGAATTCAATTCGTGTCATTCTTAACATTCCAAACGACCACATTGAATTCAATTCTTGCTGTTCCAAACAGCCTCTTTACACTCTCAAATCCAATAATATTATGAACTGTAATCTCTCTTTTTTTTTTGAAAAATAACTGTAATATATCTTGTTGAACTCCTGACGCTGACGCTGACTGTGACCGGAAATCATTGAAATCGGCCATTTCGTGCATCTGTATTCTGTACTATTAATTTCATTGACATGTAAATCTTGTAGCAACAAGAATGCTCGAGTTTCTTGGATTACATTAGCAATTTAGAACACCGTTTGGGACTTCAGACCTAACTCTTTTTCTAGGCCAAGAAGTATTGATTCTGAGATGAGCGAGAGCTTTCGCATTTGAAATGAGGTTTTGCAATGCACGTTAATAGTTGGTACTGTGTACAGGAGCCTTTTGTAAACATCCCAGATGAAGCAATCCGTGAAGCATTGAAAGTAGTTCTTGGTATCTTGAAACTTTGAACTTGTATACTTCCAACTATGCCAAGTCATGGCTTGCCTGTTTACAACATGCTCACGTATGTTTTACATGCCAGATGTTGAAAACCATCCTCTCCTAATTCACTGCAAACGAGGAAAGGTACTACGAATTTTACCTGTTTTATTTCGAGCTACTTCTGGAATGTTAAACTTAGTTTGTTTTGTTCTATGTCTAGCATCGTACCGGCTGCCTTGTGGGATGCTTCAGAAAATTGCAGAGATGGTGTCTCTCATCTATATTCGATGAATACCAAAGGTTTGCTGCTGCGAAGGCTAGGCTATCAGATCAGCGCTTTGTTGAATTGTTCGACATTTCCAGTTTGAAGCATTTGCCTTTGTCATTTTCTTGTTCTAGTCGATCATATGGTAGGCAAAGCACAGTAGGTCAATAGTCTGTGACATGTTGAGATTGTTCGTTTCCTTTTGGTTCTTCCCCTGTATCATATTTGGCAATGGCATCACTTATTTCCTTTACGCTACTTATTCACGATTTCTTTGTTTGTTACCTAAAAACGTAACGAATAGGAAACCCGATTGCTTTAAATATATGACCAACCATGGGAACAGCTCTAGAACTTCCAAAAGTGGAAACTATCAAGTATCAAATAGAAAATTGCAACACAGGAGAATAAAAACAGCTGGGAATTCTACCCTAAAAACCCATTGACAGAGACTCTCACAACATACATGAGAGTTAAGAGCAAATGAAGGAAATAAAAAGCTTTAAGAAGAAAGAATGTGGACGAGCAACAATCGAATCGCCAATGGCAAGAATGACGACTGAAACGATATCTCGGCCAAAACCCAATGTTTTCTCAATATACCTCAGTTCTTTCCAACCCGCAGACATTAACCTGTCTCCGGTGACCAATACAGGAACGGAGGCTCAAATCCAAATAAATTAATTTGGAACAGAAGAACAAACATCAGAATGCAAAAGTTCAAAGCTTTTAGCTTTTAGATTTAGATACCACAAAAGCCCTGCCTCCCCAACCTAACTCAAACACTGCGTCATGGGCGGAAAGAATACCGAGTCCAGCTTATAAAGGGCAACTACAAAGATGCCAACCCTAGAGTATGAAATGACCTTAAGAGCCTTGTATAAAATCACTAAAACCTCCCTCAGGCTTTTTATGATAATTGGTTTAACAACCGTGACACAGCGTCTCGTGCCCCACTTACGCTCTGATGAACGCATCCCGGTGGCTGTAGCAGTCAAAGTTGATGCCTTTCGCACGTCTCATCCTACGTTAGACAATGGCCTATCTTCTGGGTCCACCCTTAGGTGATTCAATCCAACAATTCAGCTAACCCTGTGAGTTACTTACTGTCTAGGGTTTGCAAGGCCCCCGTTCTTCATTTCTTACTCCCCTCCAGGGCCCAAACTTTTCTCCAAGTTTCCTTCTACTTCATACTTACCTCTCCTCTCATTCTCACCTTCGGGACTTTGCAGAGCGTAAAGGCTTTATCTTTTGAGCTTTCCATTTATTACTTGTAAGTCCTTTTTTTTTTTCTTTTTCTCACTTTATTCATGGAACTGCAGTTCTTGCTGTAAAACTCCGAAAGATTGTTTCATCAATCTTTATTTTCATTTGATATTTGATAAATATTTCTAGCTCTTAGTTTCTGGTTTTGTGGGTTCTCTTTTATTCTTTGTTCCTTTAGAGTGGGAGAGACTTTAATTATGGGGAAATCTGGTGGTAGAAAGAAGAAGGGTAGTGGGGTTTCAAATCATATGTCAGGTGTTGAACATAGCCATAGTTTGAACTCAAGGTCAGTACCAGATAGTAATGGAGATGTTGACTTGGACTCGTCCATATTTTTGAAAAGGGCTCATGAGCTCAAAGAAGAAGGGAACAAAAGGTTCCAAAACAAGGACTATGTGGGTGCGCTTGAACAATACGATAATGCTCTCCGCTTAACCCCTAAAAACCACCCGGACCGTGCCGTGTTTCACAGCAATAGGGCTGCTTGTTTGATGCAAATGAAACCTATTGACTATGACACTGTTATCGCTGAGTGTACTATGGCCCTTCAGGTTCAGCCTCGGTTTGTGAGAGCTCTCCTCCGGAGGGCTCGAGCATTTGAGGCAATTGGTAAGTATGAAATGGCGATGCAGGATGTGCAGTTACTATTGGGGGCCGATCCAAATCACCGCGACGCTTTGGATGTTGCGCGAAGATTAAGGACTGCATTGGGTCCTCGACAGGAGGCTCAACAGGACCTCCAAAGCCGCCCATCTCCTGCCGCCCTTGGTGCATCTGCCGTTCGGGGAGCTCCAATTGCTGGTCTTGGTCCTTGTCTACCAGCTCGACCAGTGTCAAAGAAGGGAGTGACCCCGGGTGTGGGATCTGTTCTATCACCAAACACTAAGATGGAAAAGCCTCAGGTGAATATGGTTGGTGAAAACGGCCCTGAAACAAAAACTCATATGCCAAAACTTACGTTGAAACCTTCTAGCGGTTCTTCAAAATCTACTGCTAATCCAGGCATGAATGGCCAAGGAAAACAAGGCTCCTTTTCATCTGTTTCATTGCCTAACCATGGGAAGCGATCTGACGTAGTGGTTCAGTTCAGGCCATTGAAACTTGTTTACGATCATGACATTAGACTAGCACAGATGCCTGTGAATTGCACTTTCAAAATCTTGAGGGAGATTGTGACTAAGCGTTTTCCCTCTTCGAAATCAGTTTTGGTCAAGTATAAAGATAATGATGGAGATCTGGTGACTATTACGTGTACAGCTGAACTGAGATTGGCCGAGTCTGCTGCAGACAGCCTTTTACCAGAGGAGCCAGATTCAGAGAAACCCAACTCAGTCAGATTGTTGAGATTGTACATTGTTGAAGTTAGTCCAGAGCAAGAGCCACCATTACTGGAGGAAGAGGAGGTGAAGCCTCTTGAGACAGAAGGGACCAAAGGAGATGAAAGCCTTTCTCATTCATCACTTGATGAATCTGTTCTGGAGGCACCTGACACTGAAATCAACAAGGTAGAAAAGGATGTTCCAAAGGTAAAAACTGGAACTTTGGAAGATCCAGAGAGCAGAGAAGTAGAGATTGATGATTGGTTGTTTGATTTTGCTCAGCTGTTTCGGACCCATGTTGGCATTGATCCAGATGCTCATATTGATTTACATGAGCTTGGGATGGAGCTTTGCTCGGAGGCTCTTGAGGAGACGGTGACCAGTGAGGA
Organism: Erythroxylum guanchezii; assembly: GCA_025629825.1. Classification (NCBI taxonomy): domain Eukaryota; kingdom Viridiplantae; phylum Streptophyta; class Magnoliopsida; order Malpighiales; family Erythroxylaceae; genus Erythroxylum; species Erythroxylum guanchezii. The sequence goes on along the minus strand of JAOTAX010000002.1, from coordinate 16,939,475 downwards.
AGCCCAAAGCCTCTTTGACAAGGCTGCCTCAAAATTCCAGGAGGTTGCTGCTTTGGCTTTCTTTAATTGGGGAAATGTTCATATGTGTGCAGCAAGAAAACGAATTCCTTTAGATGAATCTGCTGGAAAGGAAGAAGTTGCAGCACAGCTTCAAACAGCTTATGATTGGGTGAAGGAGAAATATTCACGGGCCAGAGAGAAATACGAGGAGGCACTCCTGATCAAGCCAGATTTCTACGAGGGACTGTTGGCATTAGGACAGCAGCAATTTGAAATGGCTAAGCTTCATTGGTCTTTTGTGCTTGCTAAGAAAATAGATCTCTCTAGTTGGGAGTCTGCAGAAACATTTAGTCTGTTCGACAGTGCAGAAGAGAAAATGAAAGCAGCTACAGAGATGTGGGAGAAGCTGGAGGAGCTGAGAGCAAAGGAGCTTAAAGATCCTAATGCAAGCAAGAAGGAAGACACACTGAGAAGAAAGAAGAAGCAGGGAATTAAGGGTGAAGGTGAGCCCTCTGGAATTGGTAGTCAGGGTGAGATTTCACCAGAAGAAGCAGCTGAGCAAGCAGCAGTTATGAGATCACAGATACATCTTTTCTGGGGCAACATGCTTTTTGAGCGATCCCAAGTTGAATACAAACTAGGGATGGGTGGTTGGAAGCAAAACCTTGATGCTGCAGTAGAACGCTTTTGGCTGGCTGGAGCTTCTGAGGCAGACATTTCAATGGTTTTGAAGAACCATTCGTCTAATGCAGTGGAAGGAGATGACAAGCAGGTGCGGAGTACAAACTCAAGTACTGTTGGTGAAGGCAATCGGAGCAAGGATACTGACAAATGAGACGGTGCATTTTATTTTTCCATTTTCATTACTTCCATAACTTACCCCCCTTGTGATACGAAATAATGATACAAAAGGTTGGGGAGGGAAATTTTCTCCCTGATTGAAGGGTTGATTGTGCAGTTGAGGGAATCTCGTTTTCCAGCGATGAAGGTCTGTGTTTAAGTTTTGAGGTGATATTCTGTTGGCATTCGAATGAGTTGCTTTCCCTTTTGTTTTTTTCAATGGAAAAGTTGATGCACTGCTGGTTTCTGGTGTTACTGCCCCATCTTATGGTCGTAATCCTGGATACTTGTTATCAAAAGACGAATTCATAGTTTGGTTTTTATTGACGCGTGTGGAGTTTAGAAAATATTTCTTGATGAAACGATTTCTGAATTGCAAATCCAAAACTCTTAAGACCATCGTATTGATGTTTGATGCTGTTGTAGTCGCATGCCAAACCAAAATGTGGAGTTCGACTCACGTCAAAACTGCCTATATATTATATAGTTGAAACTTGTAAACTTTATATTTTTTGTTTTGAAATAAGATATTTATGAGTGAAACTCTCGTGGCTTTTTAAGCCAAAAAATTAAAAAAAAAAAAAAAACACAAATTGTAGATAGGTACTTTGCTAGCAATTTATTGTACCGATGATAAAAAAGTGCATGTTGGGACCAATTATCTACCATACTAGTTTTGACACGCGCATATCTACTGCAAATCTGTTATTATTGCAAAAATATTTGACCCAATAATATACGAAATATTTAGGAATGATTGAGTGCTATAATATCATATACCTTGTATATTTATACATGTACATTCTGATCAATAAAAGGATCGAAAATTATTAAGCCACTTTAGCATGGTACCAGAGCGAGGGACGCTCTACATTTGTGTGATATACAAACAACATGAGGAAGTTTTGCATTTGTGTGATGGCAGAAACTGGAAAGGAGAAAACTCAGGGTAATGGAACAAAAAAAGGTCCATCTCCTTATGAGTTAAATGCAATTGACTACCTTGAAAACGTGATCACGTAGGTGCAACTGAGAGGAGAAAATTATGAAACACGTGCTCGAAGAAAGTGGGGGTTCATATATGTCACCCATAAAGAATCGAGAAAGAGTGCACCTGAGATAGAGGATTGGTGGTGTGTCCTAGATACTAAACACATTTGAACCAAACCTGTGTTCCTCCGTGACGTATGTGGAAAATGCAAAAAACCTGTGGGAAGACATTAAAGAACGTTTTTTAGTGGTGAATGGGCCAAGAATCCAACAACTAAAGGTGCAATTGGCGAATTGCAAACAACATGAAATGAGCATGGTCGCCTATTACGAAAAACTGAAAACACTGTAGAATGAGTTGGCCAATTACGAGCAAATTTTGCAGTGCACGTGTAAAGAATGCACATGTGATATGGTGTCCAAACTTAAGAAATGGAGAGAGGAGGAAAAGGTGCATCAATTTTTGATGGGGCTTGATGATGTTAAGCTACGAAACAATGCGGTCAAGTGTGTTGGCAGTAGACTCTTTGCTTCCATTGAATTGAGTCTATGCGACTATGGTGTAGGAGGAAAGAATGAAAACGATTACCAGATTCAAGGAAGCAAAGGGAATGGTTATGGGTCTCGCAGTGCAGGCAGGATTTAAAAGTAAAGGGCGAAAAGAGGGCAAAGATAAATTTGTGGTGTGCTCTCATTGCGAAAAAACAGGACATGATGCAAAGGGGCACTTTCAAATTATTGGTTATCCCGATTGGTAGGGTGATCGCCCACGAACTGAAGTAGGAAACGGGGAATCAAAACCAAGAGCATCTGGAGGGAGGGGTAGAGGAAGCGTAGCACACGCCAAGGTGGACCACATTTTTGGGGGAAGCTGCAGTACCCTTGGAATGGAAGCAGGGAGACATGAGACTGCAAGATTAAGCAACGAGAAATGGCAAACATTGATGGACATGCTGAAATCGCACAAGACAAGCGACACTGAGAAAGCTTGTGATTGGTAGATTGTAGACAATGATACCTCTAATCATATGACAGGGAGATTGCAGAACTTGTGTGAGGAGCGAATTATACAAGGCTGCCAAGTGGGAGTGCCAAATAGAGAAATAGGGTTTGCAAATAAAGAAGGAGCAATGAAACTTGATGGTGGATTCGAGCTTTAAAATGTCTTATATGTGCCAAAATTAAAACGCAACTTGATCTATGTGTCACAGTTAACAGATGAAGCACAATGTGTGATAATGTTTACCAATAAATTATGTTTAATGTAGGACCTCACTTTGAGGATGTTGATTGGAGTGGGTGAACGGAAAGATGGGCTCTACATATATCGTGGTGTGAGTGGCAAAGCTTGCCATATTAATGCAAACAACTAACTAGAGCTACAGCACAAAAGGCTAGGACATCCATCTTCCAAGATTGTTCAAATGATTCCAAATATAAGTAGGTATAGTGAAAGGTCCATGCAAACTAGAGAAAAGTTTCCTTTAAATAAGTGTCAAGCGTCAGACATTTTTGATTTGATACATTGTGATTTGTGGGGACCTTATAGAACCCCTTCATTTTGCGGTGCTTCGTATTTTTTAACTCTAATAGATGATTGTTCTCGAGTTGTTTAGGTATATGTGATAAGAAAGAAGTACCCCAGATGTTGATAAATTTGTTTATGTTAGTGGAGTGACAATACCAAAAAGGGGTGAAGGTTGTGCGTAGTGACAAAGGAACGAAATTTTTGTGTCTTAAACAATATTTCCAACAACATGGGATTATCCATCAGACTTCGTGTATTAGGACACCATAACAAATTGTAAAGGTCAAGCTAAAACATTGTCATATCCTTTCCACTCCAATTTTGGGGTGAACGTATCTTAACTACGGGTTACGTACTTAAACTCACACCTTCATCAGTCCTCAATGGCAAGACCCCATATGAAGTCATCATCGGCAAGCAACCCCCCTATAACCACTTGCGGGTGTTCGGATGTCTTTGTTATGCGCATAATCAGCATAGACACGGGGATAAGTTCGCGAATCGTAACCGCTAGTGTGTTTTCGTTGGTTACTCATATGGGCAAAAGGGATGGAAGCTATATGATCTGGAGAAAAGAAGTTTCTTTATGTCCAGGGATGTGAAGTTTGTAGAAGATCAATTTCCTTTTGGCTTGTGTTCACCATCCACTGAAGAGACTCCAACTATCATGAAACCTCATTCGGTGCCTGTTGATTTGGTTGTTGAAGAAGAAGCACTACATGACATGGGCCCATCTGCTGAGACTCTTCTTGCGTCAATTCTGATGTGCCCAATGTCGAAGACAGGGGGGACTTGACATGGCCCTTATTGCACCGCAAACAAGTGAAGAAGTAGTTGACTTCCAAACTCCAGTAATTGATGCAAACCCCACTTACCCACAAAGAAGCATGATTGACGCACCATTTGGAAGAGGCCACCGCTTGAAGAAGCCATCTGTCAAGCTTCAAGACTATGTCACTCATGCCACAGATCAACTCAGCCCATCGATACGTTATACTCTTTCATCAGATAACTCAACACTACAAGTCGAAACAGAGCCCACCCTCTTCTCCGAAGCTGTAAGGATGCGCGCTGGAAGGATGCCATGGCTCAAGAAATTATAGCGCTCCACAACAACAATACTTAGGATATTACCCCACTCCTTCTTAGGAAGAAAGCCTTTGGGTGTAAGTGGATTTACAGGATCAAGTATTACTTTGATGGCAGTATCAAACGGTTCAAAGCATGCTTGGTCATCTTGGGTAATCATCAAATTGAAGGGATCGATTATAATGAAACTTTTGCTCCTGTGGCCAAGATGGTTACCATCCGCACTGTTCTCGCTGTTGCTGCCACAAAAGACTGGGAACTCCACCAAATGGTTATTCACAACACCTTCCTTTATGGCGATCTTACAGAAGACGTGTACATGAAATTGCCTCCTAGCTTCAATATGTCACAACCGAACATGGTGTATAGGCTTCGCAAATCCCTGTACGACCTCCGCCAAGCTCCCTACTGTTGGTTTGCCAAGCTCTCAGCTACTCTTCTCTAGTATGGGTTTCGTTACTGTCCATCGAATTACTTGTTGTTCTGTTTTAACAAGGGCAGCGTGTAGTTGGTAGTTATATTATACGTCGATGATCTTGTTATTTCGGGCAATGATTCTGGGGCCATTCGACAATTTAAAGACTATCTCCATCGCTGCTTTCACATGAAGGACCTAGGGAAGTTAAAGTATTTCTTGGGAGTAGAGGTTGCGAGGTCCCCTATGGGAATTTTTTTATTCCAACGAAAGTATGCATTGGACATTGTTCAAGAAGCTGGCTTACTTGGAGCAAAACTGGCAACCATTCCAATTGAAGAAAACCATCATCTGGCCTTGGCTACGGGCCCCTTGCTTTCTAACCCTGGCCCGTATCGTTTTCTGATTGAGTGCCTTATCTACCTTTGCTTCACACACCCAGAGCTCTCCTATAGCATTCACATCCTGTCTCAATTCATGAACCAACCGAGAGAAGAGCAGTGGAAGGTTGCTTTGTGTGTGGTACGCTATTTTAAGGGACAGCCGGGTCAGGGTATCCTACTGCGAAGGGACGGTGATCTACATCTATAAGGGTGGTGTGACTCCGATTGGGCAGGTTGCCCTCTCACCCGGAGATCTCTCACCGGCTGGCTCATTTTCCTAGGCACTTCCCCGATCTCTTAGAAGACGAAGAAACAACACACAGTCTTTAAATCCTCCGTCGAAGCGGAATATCGATCCATGGCCACCACCACATGTGAATTAAAATGGTTGAAGGGCATTCTTTTTTCACTTGGCATCTCTCATCCGGAACCCATGCACCTAAACTGTGATAGCCAAGTTGCGCTCCATATCGCCAAGAATCATGTTTTCTATGAACGCACGAAGCATATTGAAGTCGGTTGTCACTTTGTTCGAGATGAAATTCTCCGCAATTGTATCTGCACTTCGTATGTCTCCACTCATGCTCAACTTGCTGACCTCTTTACTAAGGCACTTGGCGCGAAATAATTCAGTTCGTTATTACACAAGTTGGCCATTCACAATCTCCATGCTCCAACTTGAGGGGGAGTGATACGACTATATCTACTCCAAAACTCTTATTATTGCAGAAATATTTGACCAAGTAATATAGGAACTAATACAGGAAATATTTTAGGAATGATTGGGTGCTATAATATCGTATCCCTTGTATATTTATACATGATCATTCTGATCAACAAAACGATCAAAAATTGTCAAGCTACTTTAGCAAGTTTTAACCCAAATAATACATGAGAAAAGCCTTAAAATATGGATATTTGGAAACTTCACCATTGAATTAAGTTTGATTTTTGCCAAATTAAGCATTTTTCCTTAAATTAAATAATATTTTTTACCAAATTTTTGATTGGTGTGATGTTGAATGGTGTTCAGTGCTCTAGCTTAAGAAGCTCTATAATTCATGATGACTTATATACACCCATGATGGGTATAATAGCCATCATTCTTGAATAACTACTAAAGGTAGTTATATACATAAAAATATAAACGCAATGTTTAAGAAATAAAAAAACTCTCTGCGTGTATTGGTTGGGTTGTTGGCTTTCTTTTCTTCTCTCATGCTTACAGAAAAAATAGAAGGAGATCTCTGCAGAAAAACTAGAAATAGAAAGTTCCTTAACTGGTGGAAATACAACAATAATCCGAGTATGTGTTTTTTGTTTTCTATGCATATAAAAACGATCCTGTTTAACAATATCTGTGATTGTATTTTATCATGATTATTTTATCTAACATTGGTATCAGAGCAAGGTTAAATATTTGTTTATGTTATATGCATGAGTTTGGGAAGCCTAGTTCAATATTTATTTATGTTATATGCATGCGTAATATATAATATGTTTGGGGCTTTTGTTTTTTTTGTTTGTTTCTGGTTTTGGTGTTAACTGTAAAGGCCCAAAATATACCCTATTTGAAACAATACATGTTTATGAAAGTACATGTGTAATGGGAGTTAGAATTTTACTATGATTAGAATATGAAAGACTCGTGACTTGAATTTTTAATCAAGTAAATTATAGTGAGTAAATTGGAATTAATTAATACCCTTAGAGGATTAAGGTAATTAAATATATATTTGGACTAGGAAAAGTATTAAGTGCAAAGTGAAGTTGGTACATGAAAATTAGTATGACTACAACTATACTTTAAATGACGTTTGGTACCATTGGATGATTGATATATGGACTGGTTTTATAGGTGACAAGTGGCAGCATTTTAATTAGGCAAATGAAATTACATGCATTAATACATGTGGCTTGATGCATTACATGCATTAAAACATATGGCTTGATAAATTAAGGACACCTAGCAAAGCAATAGCTGAAGCATTCTAGCTCATTTCAGCAGCCTCTCCCTCACTTTGACTTCTTTCAAACTAAATTTCACTCTCCTACTCCTCCTCTCAACTTCTGGACCTTTGCTGAAGCTTGGATCATCATTTTTGTAAGTTATTTCATTAAGAAATAGGTCTTTTATGACTTCATTGATGCTGGAAAATGGTAGTTCTATTGGACATACTTCTGTATTTTAACGATATCTTGCTCTGTAGGTATCCAAATTGGATGATTTTAAATTCGTATTAAACTAGAAACTTATATCTACAACTTTTATGAAGGCGTCAAATTTTATTTCTGTCAGTAAGTGTGTCAAAAGTTGGCTTGAAGTTAAGCATTTGGAATCTGTCACTATTTGTGAACAGTCTGTAGTCATTTGGGGATAATTTTCAAAATACTGAGCCAAATTGCATAAAATTGGTGTCAGTAAAAACTTAAGACATAAAGGAACAAATGTTTAGAAGAATTTTGGGCCTAAATCCTTTAGTTTCATTGTCAAAATGACTGTGTAACATTGACCCGAAAGTCTGTTTTTGTGGAAAAGCTGGAAGAAAAGGATGAAGTATGTGTTTTCATTGAACTTGCTTTGGTATTTCGATTATGACTTGAACTGTGGATCTCTGAATGAGTTGATTCTTAATTCAGATTAAAATAGACACATATCTTTACAACTTTTCTGAAGAAGTCGAATGTTAATTCTATCCCTAAACATATCAAAATCTGGCTGGAAGTAGAGTTAGGAATTCTGTTACAATTTAAAAACAGTTTGAACTCTTTTGGAAGTAACTTTCAGTATACTGAACAAATTGCACAATTTTGGTGTTATTACAAACTAGAAACATAGTGGAATAATTGTCTAGAAGAAAGTGTTACTGAGATACACCATTTTCCTTGTCATAAAGATCATGCAAAGTTATCCTAAAAGGGGGGGTGTTAAGATGAAAATGCTGAGATGTACTGGAATTTGATGACTGGAATGTTCTGAATATGCATTATACATATTCAGTATACATAAATGAATTCTTAATCATGCACAATAGTGATTTGTATATGTGTTAA
>JAOTAX010000002.1:16906920-16922816 GCA_025629825.1 Erythroxylum guanchezii | reverse complement strand
TTTGACATTCACGCATACTTTGCTTGAAAGTGAAAAAATCTTCCTTGTGTTTTGATCTCTGTGGGACGATACCCTTACTTCACTATACTATAAATCAATTTAAGTAGGGGATTAAATTTGTAGGCTAACGACAACCTATCAGATGGCTATCAAAATCACTTTCCTGAATCAAGACCTTTATGAAGTGGTCTATATGGTACAACCTGAAGAATATTTCAGGATCCAGATAGAACTGACATGGTTTGCAGGTTATGCAGATCAATAGATGGTTTACATCAAACCTTCCAAAAGTGATACCTTATATTTGATGAGGTTGTGGCCTCTTTTGACTTCATTGAAAATAAAGTTAAAAGATGCTTGTACTATGAGGTCAAGGAAAGCAAAGTTATATTCCTATTACTGCATATGGATGATATATTGCTCATGTCAAATCACTTGACCATATTGTATGAGGTTAAGCAACTTTTGGTCAAGAATTTTAACATGACGGACCTTGGTGTAGCATCTTCTATCCTAGGTATTCAGATTCATTGGAACAGATATCAACACTCATTAGACCTCTTATAGAATGCATACATTGAGTATATGTTACAAAGGTTTATGTGCGTTTCCTTGAATAAGATTTCTACTATTCTAGCATCTCGTCTCATCATTCTTCTTCCCCTTCCTCTCTTTTTATTCTCTCCTTACCTTTACCTTTTAACCCATCTCATCCTACTTCTCTAACCTCATCTACTCCTCCTCCATAACTTTCCTCTCACCCTATGGTCATTTGCACATTGATCACACCCGCGTTCCTCACTTCTTTGATGATTATGTCACCTATTTAACTCTTGTCACAGATCGTGATCCCACAACCTTCACTCACGCCAATAAATTTTCACACTGGCATCAAGCCATGCTTGATGAGTCCGTTGCTCTCGATCGTAATCATACTTGGACTCTAATTTCCCCTCCATCAAACGCAAATATTGTTGGTTGTAAATGGTTCTTTTGTACCAAATGAAATCCTAATGGCTCCATTTAGTGTCATAATGTAACACCCCACTCTTATAGTGCATATCTCCGAACATACTGATGGTATTCGAGAATATTCTTTACGAGGGTGGCATGCTAAGTAGTCAGTTAATCAAATTTGTTACAATTTTTTTTAAATAAACGCATCACACAAATATTTCGGGAAGCCAAAAATCAAATTGGGCCCATTCTTTTCTTTCATAAACATTAAAATCATAATAATTATTATTACACTTATTAATCAGTCTCATTTACAAACATTTCCAATTTGGAAAGTTATTACAAAACAGAATTATTCAGGAACACATAATATAATAATTGTGGAATACATGATTTGATACAAAAATAACAAAATACAAATGCAAACGTGAACGTGAACTGATTCCGACTTCTATCTCTTACTCAAATGCAATGGATAGACTCCAATTTGTCCAACTGGAGATCTTCTCTAAGTCTGAAAAATGTTGCAAATTTTAGGGTGAGTTTTACGAACTCAGTGAGTAGACCATCCTCGATAACTCACTTATATCACAAAATACATACAGTTCATGTAATCACGTAATTCACATCATTTCACTAATAGTCATATAGCATCATACATCACTTTGAACACTTATTTCACATTTCACATTTCACACTCATAATAGATCATATGACTCAAATCAATCATTCATATGAAACATATCAAATTGTATATGCAATGCTCATGAGACTCACTTTCAATTATTATTGTTGTGACCAAGTGCCTGTAACTCTCTCGTATCCATTGTGGATACCGGGCTCATTGATAACTGTCCTTTATCTGTTGGGGATACAGGGCTCATTATATATAGTAAGCCTTTGGCTCTTAATTACTTTCTGAGCTTTAAGCTCTTTTTCGGTGGCTACTCTGGTCACAACATCCTTTATCTGTTTATGCATTCATGTAATGAAATGTGTCACATGTATTCAGTCAATCAAATGTGCTCAATGTTACACATTCATATTTACGATCACAATTATTCACAGTTGTCATCGGACCTCAGTCCAATATTCAACATGTAAGTTGAGATTCACTTACTCCGTCAAATTCACATATAATGAGCACTTCCAATACATTATTCATACATCAAACGCCTCGGACCTTAATGTCCGGAATTATCTCAATCACATTCACATTCACATTTAGTAGTAATTCAATGCGGAACTTAAAATAGAACAAACAATAAAAGTAAGACCATCTAGGTTGACTCACAGTACGCTCCAGATTTGCATTTTCTTCCCTGATTCGGAAACTTCTAGATGTGGACATTCTATCGTGTATCAACATTATGCAATACACATATTGCACACACATTATTAATTGCATAATCATATAAACATTCAATTTTCCATATATGTATAGGTGTAATGTATAATGCATGCTCAATTTGACTATTCCGGGTAGGTTTCCTTAATCACGTCTCTTGATCACTCAAATCTTATCATTTGTAAGTGTCTAGCTTATTCTTAGGTTTACGCCTCAAGAACACTTTGTTATTTTAATATCATAATTCAATTAATCGTCATTTCTTTTCTAGCATTATTTGCTCTCATAATATCCAATTCTCATTCACCTTTACTTAACATATATAACTCAACTCCTTTGAATCACAACTACAATCATATGAACATATTCATTCCCATTATACTTATGCCTTTGACGCTTTGATATCAACAATTCATTTACTAAGTTCACTAATCAATCATGCACTAAGGTTTATGACTCAATACGCTTGATTATCCTAAGCTCCTAAATCAAAAATTACCGATCCTTTCTAATGAATTCAGATGGCCATTAATTTTGGCGTAGAGGAAGAAAAATATGTGAGGAGCTTGTAGTTCAAATTTCAAGTTAATCGAAGGTTCAGAGAAGAAGTTATGACCAAAAGAGTGAAGGGTGTTTAAAGTTGTCAAACAACAGTATACCTTCACTGTCACGATCGTGCACTTCTATGATCCTCCTCTGTCACGATCGTGCAACCCCTTAATGACCCCTTTCTGTCACGATTGTGCTTGTGCTACTACCTCTTATTCAAGCTTCATTCCAGCTCTTCTCAAAACAAACCTTCGGGTCAATTTTGCATGGCCATTTTGACAAGCAAAAAGAAGGATTTAGGCAAAACATTCTTCTAAACAATTGTTACTTTATGTCTTAAGTTTCTAATGACACTAATTTCATTCAATTTGGTTCAGTATTCTGCAAGTTATACCTAAAATAATACAAACTATTCCCAAACTGCGACAAAATCCAAAAACTCAACTTCAAGCCAAATTTTGACACTCTTAAAGAGAGAATTCAATTTCTATTTCTACATGAAAAATATAGAACTATGTCTCTAATTTAATCTAAATCAAAACTAATCTCATTTGGATGTCTACAGATCAAGATATGGCCAAAATACAGATGTATGTTCAGTGGAATTGTTATAGCTAACACATTCCAGCACACACTTAACTTCATTTTCAACTTTATTTTGTCTCAAAGCTATCATCATGCATGTTTCACTCAACATATCAAGAAGAATAACATACTACTTACTTTTTTAAGCTTCAAGATCTTCAAATCACTCCTAACCATAGCTTCTCAACACCACACGATCATCATCATTTATAAGGGAAAGACTAGGTTTTTAGTTAAAAAAAGAAGAGATAGCAAAGACCTTGAAGAAACAAAGTGAAGGAAAGCAGGATCTCAATGTGATGAGAGTGAGAGTGAGAAGATCATGAGTAAAGAAGAAGAAAATGAAGTAGAGAGCATATGGCAACAAGAAAGACAAAGTAAGATAGTCTTTCAAATGTAATGAACGATGAATTTAATACTTGGTGAGTGTCATGACACTTATCACTCAAAAATCCAAATAGCATCTTTTACTAATTGTACTCACTACCATTAATCTCTAGTCCATTTGTCACCCAATTTCTAATCCAATTGTCTTGCAATTTTCAATGACATATGTTATTAAATCACAATGTCATTAATAAAAATTTACACTGCTATTTGACTCTTATTTTTACTGTCATTTATCAATTGTTCTGCCACTTGGCATTTTTCCTAATCCAAAAGTATTCAAAATTTTAGAATATTCTCAGATTTCAACGAATATTCTAAATCACTACTTATACACGCCAACTCAATTTTTAAGACACATAATCCACAATTCATATTATAATCACATTAAATATCAATTATAACCAAAAAATGTCAAATGAGTGCATGTATAGTCATTGTAATGTATGCAAAAATTCAGATTCATGTGCATGTATGCTATAGTATGCATGAGCATAAAGTGCATTTCTCGAATCTCTCATTGCTATTTCTCATTTACAGAAATCTAGGGTTCTAATTCTTAGTATGGAAACGAGATGTTATAATTCTACCCCCTTAATAAATTTTGTTCTCAAAATTCTTATCTGATTGATCAAAAAGGCAGGGGGTATTGTTTCCTCAAATGCTCCTCCGTTTCCTATTTAACTTCATCACTCGAATAATTTCTTCCAATTGACTATAGTCGATAGACTCATTAGGTCTTTCAATCACTTATTTAGTCATTCACTATCTTAACTAGTTAATATATCTCAGATTACTCATAATTTCCCACTTCCCGAGTCGATAAGACCAATATTAGATCATATTGATATTTCTTAGCATACTCACAGATAACACATTATAAATCTGAGACATCTTTGTTGGTAATACAAACTCATATGTTAATGGTTCTATTCTCACAATAATTTCATACGGACAAATTTATGTCAGGCTTAGCTTATCCTTTTTTCTAACCTGAGCACACCTTACCAAGGTGATACTCTCAAAAACAATTTATCTTTCACTTGTTAATTCACATCTCTTCAGTGTTAATACACTTAACTCTTATGTCTGTCTCACTATATTCCATATCTTCGGTGTTGATCCACCAAACTCATTTATCTTTCTTGAATCACTTAATTTCTAACACATATCAATTTCATATATCAACAGGGTCTCGAATCAATTCTGGCCTTCAACTATTTTAGGCCTTATTCATCCCAATATAAAGGCGGACGACTCTTTCTGTCGTATAACACCACATATGGTATTCTAATGATATTAATGTGATAATGATTGTTATGTTAAAAATCAATTAAAATTGTGCGTTGACCTCATGTTCCTATGAACTCCAAAACATAAGCTTTAAGTATATCTCCAATAGTTAAGATTGTTGGCCACTCATACATGTAGTCACTTGCTTCTACATCCTTGGTTGTTAAATGCTATGTCGGCGTATTCCTATTAGGATGTATAACATAGGTTATTATTTTATGCTTTCTCTAGTAATCTCTTTGCTCAATCATCTGTATTAGGTACTCATACTTTTTACTACAATCTCAAAATATCATTTTTCCTATCCAAACTCAAAATTCATATTCATTTTCAATTCCTCAATAAGATTCCCAATTTTGAATCCTCACTTTGGACTTTGCTAATCTTTTCATGTGAAACTGATCTTAAATTCAATAGCTAATAGTACTTTGATTTGTCGAAAATTCAACTCGACATTCTATGCTCTTTATTGCACTAGATTTGGTAACCTTAATATCTGAATTTGTGTTGTTCCGTTGTTGAATTTTTTGTTCAATGCATCAATTACACACTAGCTTTACTAGTATAATACTCATTTGTACAATCATAATCTTTCAGTAATTCTATCCATCGTCTCAATCTCGTATTCAATTCTTTCAAACTCAATAATTTTCCTTAAACTTTTATGATCTGAAAAATTCCGAAATGTTTCACCCTACATATGATGTCTCCAGGCTCTCAAAGCAATTACTATTGCAGTGAATTCTAAATCATGTATCAAATAATCAACTTATGAGACTTTAATTGTCTCTATGCATACAAAATCACTTCATTACGCTGCAATAGATTGCATCTTAATCTCTGGTGTGAAACCTCATTAACTACTACATAATCTCCAAATCCAAACGATATAATTAACGTCGGTGTTATAATTCCTCAAAACTCTTTTTACATTCATTAATCCATACGATTTACACGTTTTTCCTCAGAAATTTTTGTCAAAGGACTAAGATCGGTAAAAACTCCTTAACAGTCTTTAGTAGTATCTAATATACAACTAGTTCTAGGGGACTCCGGATCTCTTATATATGCCTTGGAGTTTCTCACTTCATCATTACCTCTATTTTCTTTGGGTCTCCCAATATGTCATATTCGGATACTATACGACCCAATATTTTATTCGATCAAGCTAAGATTCACTCTTATTGAACTTAGCATATAATTGTTTCTGCCTTCATGATATGAAAGATTTACCTCAAGTATTCAAAAATATTCTCTTTACTTTTTGAATACACTTAAAATATCAGCTACGATCATAGTCACTAATTGATCCTAGTAAGGTTGGAACATTTTATTCTTCAATGTCATAAATGCTGCCGGGGCATTTGTCAACCTTTACAGGTATCACAGATAACTCGAGATGCCCATGATTAGTTCTCGTAATTCCTTAAGTAACTAATTCCTCAAATGAGGTAATATTATCTTATGATATTTTCGATTTCCCAATTGACTTCTTTTCTCGAATGATTTTCTCCATTCATTCGATTTCCTCTAATTTCACATTGAATTATTCTAATATCTGTTCATTCATACTAGTCTTTCCACACATTTCAATTTATTTGCAATCTTAACTTCCTGAGTTGGTAACACATTCATTAAATCTAACTTGTATCTCCTGAACATATTTTCATATAATATAGTGTGGATCTAAGTTCTCCTCACATTAGCAATAGTGTCACTTTAAATTCAAGAATCCAATCACGTAGTTGGATACTTTACATCAAACAAGATGCATACATTCTCAGTAGCATATTCCACCTTCATGTGCTCGAGTCTTCGGTAAAAATGGGACTCCAATATTCACTTTTGATTTGTTCCATCATCATTCATTCTTAGAAGTAAACCATCTAGTCTCCTTAACCTAATTTGGTGAAATTCTTCTTCAAAAGGAGATTTCTTGCTACTATCATCTATACTGTTCATGTAATCCTTATCAATCAACTGTTTTCATCATTGCTTATCAGTCATTCTTAATACCTCAAAAAGATCAATTTCTATCATTTCTTACAAGGTCATAATGTTCTATTTACCAAAACTTGATGAAGTAGTAGACATGATTATTGTCACATATGCTTAGATGTGTATCATTAAGGTCATCCCATTCTATCTAGAGATTTATTTCTGATAAAACACCAATTTATATCTTATAATAATGATACTTTGATTTCAATTGATCTTAGACAATATTTCTCTCTTTATTCTTGCCCATAATTGTGAGGACTCTGCCACGATCGTGATAGAACCAATTTATCTTGGCCACGATCGTGCCCTGCTTCTATTTCCTCAAACTCATCACTCATAGTAACATCATTGACAATCTCAGTCTAACCCCAAATAATCATTTAAACTCTTTCATGCGCTACCTTGAGTCATCTTAAAACTTTAACTATGGGAATTATGACTTAAGAGTATTCAATAAGTCATGGATCACTTCCTATTTCATATCCAAATATATAATACTTAGCTACTTGATAATATCACTTGTCAAAGTAATCGCATTATCAGATATATGCTCATAATAATAAATCAACTTAACCTTGGGGGCTTTTACTTATCTCGTTCTCATTTATCTCCTCTTCTAATCATCATTTATTTCATCTTACATATGTATATTCACAATCAATTCAAAATTTTAGAAGTACAACCTCTATAAAGTTCTAACCACAATTCCAATGATATAATCTTATGCTAAATTATAACTCTTATCTCATTTATCAGACAATCATTTCAAGTTCAAGTTCATCCTCTCAAGGTCATAGAAAATTTTATTTTCTTTCAACTTGACTTATATTCTTTAAATCTCATCATTTATATTTATATCTCTTCTTTCCTCAAACAATCCATGACAATGCATTCACATCTATATCATATTCGAGGATATATCACCACAGTACAATCTTGATGTCATATTCAACAATACATCCACCAATGCAAATGCATTGAATCTTTATCTGTTATATCTAACCATATACTATTTCTTATTTCTAAATATCCATGAACTTTCATTTTCTCACATTCTGACTGATCATCATTCTTCTCATTATTTTTATCAGCTGAAACTCTTAACAAATGCTCATGCGTGTGACTTATGTAATTGCGACTCAGACTAGGGATCAATTGCTACTGCTTGCTAAGGCATATCTAAAATGCATGTACCTTGACACATATTTCGAAAAACGCCCATGTAAGATACTAAAGCTAGGCTCTAATACCAAATTTTAGTACCCCACTCTCATAGTGCATATCTCCGAACATACCGATGGTATTCGAGAATATACTCTATGAGGGTGGCATTCTAAACAGTCAGTCAATCAAATTCATTACAATTTTTTTTCAAATAAACTCATCATACACATATTTCGGGAGGCTAATAATCAAATTGGGCCCTTCTTTTCTTTCATAAACTTCAAAATACACTCATTGATCAATCTCATTTACAAATATTTTCAATTTGGAAAGTTATTACAAAATAGAATTATTCAGGTACATGTAATATAATAATTGCGGAATACATGATTTGATATAAAAAGACGAAATACAAATGTAGACGCGAACTGATCTTGACCTTTATCTCTTACTCGAATGCAATGGCCAAACTCCAATTTATCCAACTGGAGATCTTCTCTAAGCCTGAAAAATGTTGTAAATTTTGGGGTGATTTTTACGAACTCAGTGAGTGGACCATCCTCGATGACTCACTCATATCACAAAACACATACAGTTCATGTAATCACGTAATTCACATCATTTCACTAATAGTCATACAGCATCACACATCACTTTGAACACTTATTTCACATTTCACACTCATAATAGATCATATAACTCGAGTCAATCATTCATACGAAACATATCAAATTGTATATGCAATGCTCATGAGAATCATTTTCAATTATTGTTGTTGTGACCGAGTGCCTGTAACTATCTCGTATCTATTGTGAATACCGGACTTATTGATAACTGTCCCTTATTCGTTGAGGATACAGGCCCATTATACATAGTGAGCCTTTGGCTCTTAATCACTTTCTAAGCTTTAAGCTCTTTTTCGGTGGCTACTCCAGTCATATTAACCTTTATCTGTTCATGCATTCATATAATGAAATGTATCACATATATTCAGTCAAACAAATGTGCTCAATGTTACACATTCATATTTACGATCACAATTATTCACATTTGTCATCAGACCTCGGTCTGGCATTCAACATATAAGTTGAGACTCACTTATTCCATCAAATTCACATACAATGAGTACTTCCAACACATTATTCATGCATCAAACGCCTCAGACCTTAATGTTAGAAATCATCTCAATCACATTCACATTCAGTAGTAATTCAATGCAGAATTTAAAACAGAACAAACAATGAAAGTAAGACCATCTAAGTCGACTCATAGTATGCTCCAAATTAGCATTTTCTTTCTTGATCTGGAAACTTTTGGATGCGGACGTCCTATCCTGTATCAACATTATGCAATACACATATTGTACACACATTATTAATTGCACAATCATATAAACATTCAATTTTACACATATGTATAGGTGTAATGTATAACGCATGCTTAATTTGACTATTCCTAGTATGTTTCCTTAATCACGTCTCTTGATCACTCAAATCTTATCATTTGTATGTGTCTAGCTTATTCTTAGGTTTACACCTTAAGAACACTTGGTTATTCTAATATCATAATTCAATTACTCGTCATTTCTTTTCTAGTATTATTTGCTCTCATAATATCCAATTCTCATTCACCTTTACTTAACATATATAACTTAACTCCTTTGAATCAAAACTACAATCATATGAACATATTCATTCCCATTATACTCATGCCTTTGGCGCTTTGATATCAACAATTCATTCGCTAAGTTCACCAATCAATCATGCACTAAGGTTCATGGCTCAATACAATTGATTATCCTAAGCTCCTAAATCGACAATTATTGATCCTTTCTAATAAATTCAGATGGCCATGAATTTTTGTGGAGAAGAAGAACAATGTGTGAGGAGTTTGTGGTTCAAATTAAAGTCAATTGGAGGTCTGGAGAAGAAGTTATGGCTAAAAGAGTGAAAGGTGTTCAAAGCTGTGAAACAATAGTATACCTTCACAAACACGATCTTGCACTTCCAATTGATCCTCCTCTGTCACGATCATGCTTGTGCATGATCATAAAACTCCTTAATGACCCCTTTTTGTCATGATCATGCTTGTGCACGATCGTGCACTACCTCTTATTCAAGCTTCATTCCAGCTCTTCTCAAAACAGACCTTTAGGTCAATTTTGTATGGCCATTTTGACAAGGAAAAAGAAGGATTTAGGCAAAACATTCTTCTAAACAATTGTTCCTTTATATCTTATGTTTCTAATGACACTAATTTTATTCAATTTGGTTTAGTATTTTGCAAGTTATACCTAAAATACTACAGACTGTTCTTAAACCGCGACAGAATCCAAAAACTCAACTTCAAGACAAAATTTGAAACTCTTATAGATATAATTCAATTTCTATTTCTTCATGAAAAATATAGACGCATGTCTCTAATTTAATGTAAATCAAAACAAATCCCATTTAGATTTCTACAGGTCAAGATATGGCCAAAATACAGATGCATGTTCAATGGAAAAGTTACAGCTAACACATTCCAGCACACACTTAACTTCATTTTCAACTTTATTTTGTTTCAAAGCTATCATCATACATGTTTTGCTCAACATATCAAGAAGAATAACATACTACTTACTTGTTTAAGCTTCAAGATCTTCAAATCACTCTTAACCCTAGCTTAGCTTCTCAATACCACACGATTATCATCATTTATGAGGGAGAGACTAGGTTTTTAGTTACAAAAAGAAGAGATAGCAAAGACCTCGAAGAAACAAAGTGAAGGAAGGCAAGATCTCAACACGATGAGGGTGAGGGTGAGAAGATCGTGAGGAAAGAAGAAGAAAATGAAGAAGAGAGCATATGGCAACATGAAAGACAAAGTAAGATAGTCTTTCAAATGTAATGAACGATGAATTTAATATTTGGTGAGTGTCATGACACTTATCACTCAAAAATCCAAACAGCATCTTTTACTAATGGTACTTACTACCATTAATCTCTAGTCCATTTGTCACCCAATTTCTAATCCAATTGTCTTTCAATTTTCAATGACATATGTTATTAAATCCCAATGTTATTAATAAAAATTTCCACACTCTTATTTCTACTGCCATTTATCAATTATTTTGGCACTTGACAACTTTTCCTGGTCTAAAAATACCTAAAATTTCATAATATTCTCAAATTTCACCAAAAATTCTAAATCACTACTTACTCACGTCAACTCAATTTTTGAGACTCATAATCCACAATTCACATAATAATCACATTAAATATCAATTATACCTGAAAAAGTCAAATGAGTGCATGTATAGTCATTGTAATGTGTGCAAAAATTCAAATTCACGTACGTGTATTCTATAGTATGTATGAGCATGAAGTGCATTTCTCTAATCTCTCATTGCTATTTCTCATTTACAGAAATTTAAGGTTCTAACCCTTAATATGGAAACAAGATGTTACACATAAGGCTCGACTAGTAGTTAAAGCATACCATCAAACTTTTGGCATTGATTACACTGATACCTTTAGTTCTGTTGTCAAACCCATAACCATTCGCATTATTCTCACTCTTACTCTACCTTAAAACTGGAAAACTTGTCAACTTGATGTCAATAATGCCTTTCTTCATGGTCATCTCAACGAACAAGTTTTCATTTCTCAACCTCCTTGGTTCACATTTCCTCACTTTCTTCATTATGTCTGTTATGTTTATAAAGCTCTGTATGGTTTAAAACAAGCTCCTAGAGCCTGGTTTTCTAGGTTAAGTAAGAAACTTCTAGATCTTGGTTTTGTCTCATCCAAATATAATACTTCCCTGTTCATTCATAACACTTCTGACCATATGACCTTTGTCCTAGTTTATGTGGATGATATCTTGGAAAACAAGTTCTTCACCATCATTCATTACCACTCTTATTACTGATCTTAAAACTCCCTTCACCATCAAAGATTTATGTCCCCTTCATCCTTGGCACTGAGGCTCTTCCTACGTCTACTAGTGTTTTACTCACTCAGCATACCTACATCAAAGATCTCCTTATTCGAGCTGGTCTCCATAACTCTAAACCTGCATCCTCACCCATTACCCTTACCCTTCCTTTATCCAAAAATCATGGTCATACTATTTATGATGCTATTGAGTAGCGTAGCACTATTAGTGCCCTATAATATCTTTGCATCATTCATCCTGACATCCAGTTTGCTGTGAACAAAGTATCTCAATTCTTACATTGTCCTACTGATGTCTGTTGGACTGCGGTCAAATGGATTATTCGTTATCTTAGATCTACATCTTCTCGTAACCTTCACTTTATCAAATCATCTTCTCTCAACTTGCATGCTTTTTATGATGCTGACTGGGCTGGTTGTCTTGATGATCATCATCATCTGGCTACTGTATATTTCTCGGACCCAATCTCATCTCTTGGAGTACTAAGAAATAACCAATAATTGCTCAATTTAGTACTCAAGCAGAATATTACAGTATTGCTCTTACAACTGCAAAACTTTGTTGGATCACTTCCCTTCTTGGGAAAATCGACCTCTCTCACATGAAATCTACTCTTTGGTGTGATAACTATAGTACTATTTTTCTTGCTTCAAATCCCGTCTCTTATGCTTGCATAAAGTAAATTAAGATCTACATTCACTTTGTTCGAGATTTGGTCACTAACAAGTCTCTCTACATCCGCTATATCCCCTCTATTGAGCATATTGCTGATGTTTTGAAAAAAATCTCACTTTGGCCAGTTTCCAACATCTCTGAGACAAAATCATGATTACATATTGTCCTAAGTTTGAGAGGGGCTGATAAGATGTAATTCTATCCACTTTATTTTCTGTTAATATTTGTTATTTAGATAAGTTCTTATTTGTAGATGTAAATAATTCTTATTTGTATCTTTTCAGTTAATATCTCTCCTTATCACATTTATCTCTATTGTTCTGTATAGATTGTAAACTCTTTGTAAAATATACAAGAAATACAACATTTCATCATTCATATTATTCCAGTTTATCAACACCAAATGCTCATAGTATGTCGTCAATAATGTGAGGTGAAATATAATCGTGATAATAGCTTCATAAGTTACAATCACTTTCAACTGATAATTTTTTGATTAACGTACTACACTTTTTTAGTCGTGTAATACTTGCAAGTTTATAAAAATAGAAACTTTGATTCATCATTGAGTATGATTGATTTAATAAATCCAAGATGCTATAAAGACACTAACTGGTAGACCACGATTTAAGCAAGTCATATATAACATGATACTAAGAAAGAACGTCACACTTTTCATTTATATTCAGAATAATTAGTGCACAATTTTCCTCTTAATTCATTTGCATACTAATAATTGTTAAAGGAAAGAAACAAAAGCGCGGTCGCAAATTAGTGCCATGCGCATCATGTCGCTAATTGGATGCTCAGTGGTGCGATACCCAACTCAAAGCAAAGACAACCATGAATTGGAAAATGAGAGGCAGCTAAAGGTCCATTATTTTGGGCCTTTGCGAGTCCAATGACGCAAATACTATATATGTATATATATATTTGATTACACAACTTATCATTGATTAGCTTAATATATGATGATTTATGTTTGACCCTAGACAATCCCAAATTCATGAATCATGAGATTTTGCTATGAAGAAAAACTTAGGGACATAATTCTCAATAAATAAAAACTAAAACAAAATGGAAGGAGAGGAGGAAGACAAATGGAAGGACTGCATTTATATATAGAACCCTGTAATTAATCCAGCAGAAGATGATGGTGATTAAATTAATTCACTGAAAGAAGATCTAGAAAATATCGAGAATCTCGAGAATGGGTCGGTTGCAGACGGGACAAGTGCCTCGATTCAACCACAGCTCCCTCGAACACACCCTGCAAAAGGTGTGCCCACATGGGATAAATGCTGCCCCTTTTTGCCTTCCCATGCACACGCAGCATACCCTATCATTCCCCTCTCCCACCTTCTCCTCCTTATTCTCTTCCGTTTCATTTAACAGCCTCATTAACGACATCTTCCACGGCGTCCCTGGGGCCGTTATACTCCCGATTATGGGGCCCTCTCTGTTTGCCAACTCGTTGACTTCCCGGAATTGTCGCTCCGCTGCTAGCGCCGCCGCTAAGTTCATGCCCGAACTCGCCGGTAACAAACAATCCATTGGATCCGAATTTCCCTCCGCTGAAGCCTGACCCATGATGACTTCCTCTAGTGGCGGCGGTGGTGATGTTGATGGGTCTTCGTCGTCACTGACGTCAACGGTGGACGGTCTAACACCCCATGTGGCTCCACAACAACCAAACCCTTTGAGTCCGAGTCTTTCTTTTAGAGTTCTCCTCCTCCCATTTACAGCTTCCATAGGCTGTTTTAGTATCAAACCCAGAATTGTACTCGCTGCTTCCCTTTCTCTGCGAACCGGTTCCTGCAATACCAAACTTAGTTGATTCATCTTTCACTCACTACAACACCCAGAAAGCAAAACTAATTCTAAATAGCAACATATGAGTTATTAACATCAAAACAAAGTCAGTTGAATTTGTCGGTTAAGAAGACACGTACAGAGAGGTTAATAAAAGCAGGGGTCCCGTGATGAGTTGGTGAGAAATTAATGGGAAAACCGCTTGTATCTAATGCTTCAGGAAAGTGAGAGGAGGGAATATGGGGATTAAAAAGATGAAGAGGCTGAGGTCCAAAGAAGGGACAAAAATAAATGGCCAGCTCCGGCATTAATATGAGAGTAGTGTTATTGAAGAGGCAAGCAAAACAATAAGGACAAAAATCAGAAAGAGAATTTTAAGGACAGCTTCTATATTTTTTTGTTGAGTTGGCTTGCTTTGGACTTGAGTAACGAAACCTCTCAAGTTCGTGAATTTTTATGTTATTATTGTTAGCAGAGTTTTAAACCAAAACAAGAAAAGAAGAAATGTAAGTAGAGTTAACGACGAGGGGAACACATAGGGTTGTTTGGTTTGTTGGTACGCAATAGAAGAACAGGGGAAGCGCGGTTGACGCCGGCCGAAATGCAAGTCAAAGGAAACTAACCGGCGCAGAAGCCCATATGATCTATCTTATTACAACATATGCATGCCAAGTGGCAGTTACCAGTGTTGTCTATTTAAGACCCTTTATCAAAAGTTACGAATAATATAAAAGTAAATATATATTTATAAATTAAATTTCAAATATTATCTTTACACATTTCAAATGTTATTATAATAATCTTCACATGTATGTACTAAAAAGTATATATGTTATAAATATGAAATATATAAAATTTTAAAATATTTATTACATATATTTAAATTATGTTAAACTAATATATTTAGTTATATAATCACATACAAATTATTTAATACATTTTTGTTTGTATATTTACTATTTATTAAATAAATCACTTTTTATGTTTAAATAATTATTATTTTATATAAAATTTTAAGTTTTTTAATTTAGTCTTAAAATTAAAAATTTGGCAAATATTTGACTAATATTTGGGTTGCCAACTAGTATCAGTCAAGACTAACTAAAAGAGTCATTACTGATCGGATCTCGTTCGTTGCGAAACGATACCCATTTAGAACTCTCAAAAGTGATTTATTAAGACTCAA
>JAOTAX010000002.1:16875548-16886541 GCA_025629825.1 Erythroxylum guanchezii | reverse complement strand
TTCCTTTCCAATAGCTCTTGAAGAAAAAAATACTATAGTATTTTCTTGCATCAACATATCATTAGTCACATAATATCCTCAAAATATAGTCTAATTATCCAAATATTGTGCAATTCATCGACACAACCATAATATTCACCATTTTATTACTATAGCAAAATCAAGTAACATGGTTTAATATAATTAACATTCCTCTGATAATGCAAATGATGTTATATTTTAAGTAATTAATGAATTATATTTTAATTAATTACATTGTAATTAACTAATTAATTAATTAATTAGATTTAATTAGATTTTAATTAGATTTTAATTAATCATTTAATTAATTAGATTTTAATTAATTAATTAGAATTTAATTAATTAGACTTTAATTAATTAATTAAAATTTAATTAATTAGACTTTAATTAATTAATTAAAATTTAATTAATTAGACTTTAACTAATTAATTAAAATTATTTAATTAATTAATTAGACTTTAATTAATTAGACTTTAATTAATTAATTAGATTTTATCTTGATTAATTATTTATTTATTTTAATTAAATATATTTGAATTAATTACATTTTAATTATATTTCAATTATATTTTAATTAAAAAATTTAAAAATTATTAATATTAATAGGAATCAAACCCATTCTTCCCACACATAAAAATATAAATCATTACCTAAAATTTAGATATAAAAAAACTATTCAATTAAACATAATAACTAACCATCTATTACCCTTCATTCCGTTTATGTTCATTTATTTAACCAAGTGGCGAGGAATTTTCATGTCTAAAGCCTATGATTGACCTAGGCTAGTTAGTTGCTTATTCATCTTTTTTGTTTTTTGTTTAATTTTGTAGCAGGTGGGTTTGGTTCTTTTGACTATTATTATTTAAGTTTGGAGATACTTTCTCTCTGTTCTTGATATTCTCCTGTTACGAACGCCACTCTGTTATTGTATTCTTTGTTCACCAGAAGAAAAGAAGAGAATGGCAACCGTCTCAAACCTTTTTCAATACCCATGCAAAAGTCTCTCACTGACAACACCACAAACCTCTCAATTTCCTTCAAGATCGTCAGTTGTGCCTCTGGGCTCGCGCACGGCCACCAATTCAATCTTCTTCTCATCATCAAGGCTTGTGAAGAAAGGACCCTTAAAAGTGAGGCCTTTGTTCTTGGTCCGCGCAGTGGATGAAGGTGAAGAAGGAGAGGAGGAAGAAGACGGGTCTGCGGTGGCTGTGGTGGATGAGCAGAAGGAGCCAACGTTGGTGGTGACGGAGACGTATACGTTGAAGAAGCAGTTAGTGGATTCATTTTATGGGACGTCTCTTGGGTTGAATGCAACAAGCGAGACCAGGGCTGAGATCGTTGAGCTTATTACTCAGCTTGAAGCCAAGAACCCTACTCCTGCTCCCACTGAAGCCTTGACTCTTCTCCACGGAAAATGGATTCTCGCGTGAGCTCTTTTACTCTCCCTGTTGTCGAAAAGTTGGATTGTTTTATATGATTAGATGTAGATGGCTCTGTTTAAATACTTTTATTCTAGTGACGTGAAGAATGAAACATGGCATAGTTTTTTAGGATATCTTAACTATTTCGATTGCTTTCGTCTGAATCGTATTATTAGCGTTTGTTTAGATGGTCCTGAAAGCTATGAAGTTTGGAACCAAGTTTCTGATGTTCACAGGGGTTGGAATGGGGGAGGTAATAATGTAGTCTTGGAGACTTTCAAACGAATAGAGAGGCTTCAGAAATGGATCTGTATAAGCTGTGAGCTGTATTTTGTTTATGACTAGATCCAGCTTACCTAAATTATGTGAAAGAAGAAAGTTGGACTGGATTTACAGAAAGGCATCCGTGTTCCTACACCTGAAAAGTTGCTCATTCAATTAATCTGGATGATATAAATGCACCTAAATATTAGTACTCCTGATGGGCTTACATGTGACTCAAGGTGAATTGGTACATTAGTAAACGTCAAATTATAGTACAATAATTGTAGAAAGCTTGCTTATGTCTCTGCTATTCAAGGAAAAATGACACTGGGATGTGTACGTTTGTTATTTCTGAAAATAACCAACCTTATCTTTCCGTGTAGTGCAGTCCTTTTCTTTGTTTATCTACCTTTATGTTGAAATGTTCAATGAATCCATATCTGTCACAATCGAGCATTATACTCTCTAATTACCTTATCTGTATGGTTCCTTTTGCTTTCTGTTCCCATGGTAAGATTGCGTGGGTAGCTTCATGGATTTGAACTTTTGGAGGTAGTTGGTATCGAGCTGTATCACGGCATCATATACTTAACAGATTCCTGGAATAGTAGTGCCGTCACAGGAATAAGTATTCCTCGTCTAATTAACTTTCAGATCTGTTGAAAAAAATTAGTTCATAAATGGTGAATTAGAGAAAAAGAATTTGAGGTTGAAAGGGGTGATGACTTTAACTTGTCACGAGATGGTAAACTTATAGCTTACATCAGTCGCTTGTAAGTTGTCAAGTTTTGAATCGGTGGTGCTTATTAGACTGCTTCTCATGGTCATTTGTATCTGTTAATGTACTATATGAATTTTGTGCTGCCACAGGTACACTTCTTTTGTTGGTTTGTTTCCGTTGCTATCAAGGGGTACCTTGCCGCTGGTGAAGGTTGAAGAGATATCTCAAACAATTGATTCAGAGAATTTAACTGTCCAAAATTCTGTCCTGTTTGCCGGTCCATTGGCTACTACTTCCATCAGTACCAATGCCAAATTCGAGATTCGGAGTCCTAAGCGTGTGCAGGTTTGTTTCCATGATCTCCGTGTCGGTTCTTCCACTTCAACAATGTCTGCAACTCTGAAACTGTCGATGTGTCTCTACTGAATGGTTGGTTACATGAATCAGTTGGATACAAAAAGTTAACTGGAGCGTTTTTGCTAAATTGTCCCCTGTAAATGACAACATTTCTTGAGTTCATCTTTAGGGAACTCAGCCGTTTCTTTTGTCACCTGAAAAAATTTGTTTCAGACTCCTATCTTATATCTTCGACTGATGTCATCCAAATGATAATCCTGCTTTAGCAACTTTTATAAGAGACAGTCCTCCACGTTAGTTTTAAGGTCATCCCATTGAGTTCGGGGACATATCCAGTCTTTGTATATATAACCATATTCACGCTGCAGCTTATATAGATATTTTTGTTTCTGGTTATGGTAACTTCGCAGTAGTGTGAACAAGGACCTTCTCTTAGGTAGTATCATTGTGCTCACTTAATCAGTTTACTATTTGTTCAGATCAAGTTTGAAGAAGGTGTAATTGGGACTCCCCAGCTGACAGATTCCATAGTTATTCCCGAAAGCGTGCAATTCCTGGGGCAAAAGATTGACCTGGCACCATTCAGAGGCTTAATCACTTCGCTTCAGGATACAGCATCATCTGTGGCAAAGACCATTTCCAACCAACCCCCACTCAAGTTTTCCTTCTCTAGCAGCAATGCTGAATCATGGTTGCTTACCACATACCTCGATGATGACCTTCGAATCTCAAGGGGTGACGGGGGCAGTGTGTTTGTGCTTATCAAGGAAGGCAGCTCTCTCTTGACACCATAAGTCTTTTTCATTTTTGTTAAATTAAATAATGTTAGCTTTGAGGAAACTTTAGATTATGTACTAGCTTATCTGTGTGGAATCAGGAGACGGTATAATTTGGCTTACCAGGGAATTGCATAACCATTATCAGTTCTGTTGTCTAAAGAATATAGCTTTGGGAGCATACACCTTTGCCAAAGTCTTGTACTTCGTAAGACTTTGTATAATCAAATAATCATGGAGATAAAACAAGAGTATAAAGATATTATACACTAATTTTAAAACTTATATCACTTGAGATAATTTAATTTCACATAATTTGATCTTTTTTTTAATAGAATTCATTGTTATTGCATAATGATAATATTTAAAAATTCATTAAATTATAAAATTCCATTCAACCTAATTAATTTTGGTCGTGAGATTATTGGTAAAAGTGCTATTCAGTGTTAGAGACCATTTTTTAGTATGTTTATTTTATTCGAAAGGTGTAAAAAATGTTTTCAATCTAGACATTGAAAAACAAAACCTTAATAAATGTTCATGCCTTAAGCAAAGTTATAAGAAATTGTTGATGTAATACGTACACTCTATAAACTATAAATACAGTAACAAATTCTACAAATTAATAATATTAGGGACATACAAAATGTATTAATTAAAATAGATATTAATAAATTTAACATAGTAACAAAACTATAAAAATTTAAATGTTATTAATTTATAAAGATTTTAATGCATTGTGAACTTATAACTACAAACTAATGTTGTGATTATGATGATTTGAATTATTTCACAATTGATCTGCAAAAAGGTATCTCCTACTTATGAGACATGTGAACATGAATGGCTACTTGCGTTGCATGACTCAAAAGTTTAAGCTCTTTAATGCATCAAAGATATATCTATGAAAAGATAACATACGTGGTGAAGTTGGAATTATAGCTATAAAAAGAAAGTAGCTTTAAAGCGATGTAGCCTTAGGCCGTGATCTTAAAATACATCCTCGATCTTCTCGAGCCCCTCCCCAAGCAAACTCCATGTGTGTCGGATAGGCCTAATCCATCGTTGATCCTAACGGGCTTTTCCTATTTTCCCCACCGTACTCAATTAACATCACGAGGTAAATAATATCACCCCAACAAACAAACCCAAACACATCTAACAGTACTGGTACTGGCTGTTTTAATTTTAAGCATTCTACTGATACTTATCCTTGTGTCCAAGTATATTTTCAACTCTTTCCTATTTCAAAATATTTAACGAAACACTATTTGAAATACGTACATATTCAGCTTATATTAAATTAGAAAATATAAAAATTAATTGAACAAGTTTAATAAGTAAAAGACTAATATTGAATTGAATAACTGAATTAAAAAGTTTAGCAATTCAATGATCAATATTAAGTTCAGTCGGTTAAAAATATACTTATTTTTTGTGTACTTAAATTGACGACCTTAACCTGACCTCATCAAATTGACAAGACACAAGTGGTTTTAGCTAGACACAGAAAATGAGTGATACGAGTTTTGCTTATGTATGATTCGCTCTTACTGTACTGATTGTTCATTTTTTGAGCTAGAACAAGAAAATTACTGAAAACTTCTTTTTGCATCCAACTCTACCCGCCACGGTACTGTTTATTACTAAAAGCCTACAAGCTACAGATTCGTTACCTTCTGAGCTGCTCAGTTAAATGTAATAACCAAGTATATGAGCTTGCTATAACCTGGTATAAGGTTTCATATAACCTGCCTGCCTGCATGCTTATCCAAACAAGACTAAAAACTGAAAATTGATGCTTTTTGTCCATCAATGGCATCTACAACACAAAAATAAATTAGTGCAAACCTCGTGAAAAGCCTGGAGTATAATTCCGTGATACTCTTGAGAATTCATTGACATGTAATAATTCAAGAGGCTTCGAAGATCCCTAGGATCTTCGAGGCGATTCGCCATGATCATCTCGACCATAGATTCTCGAAAATCTTCACTCGGGTCATAGGAGCACGTTTCCATGGCTACCAATACTATAAACTTAGTCCGTTGATCTCTTTTTAGCCTTCTCCTCTCCACTTGTCTTGCCTTCTGCCTTTCTCTAATCATTTGGTCCAGTCTCTCTTGAACCATGGCATGTGCTAGGCTCGATATTGACGCGAATCGGTCAGAATTTGAGTTTTCAGCTTCTTCAGAGGACGAGACACTCAGCCTGCAACTGCAACACAAGGCTCTGCATCCTCTTTGTTGAGGCTTTTGCTTCTTGTATTCCCTACAGTGTTTCATATTTCAAGCATGAACTTGGAGCTTAATTTGAAGGAGATTTTGAGCAAAGATATTCACTATATGCAGAATTAGCAAGTGGGTCACAGTACACATGATTGTGTCTCCGGTATTAAGTAAATAAACACACATGGATTGCTTGGTTGGTTGGTTGAGGACGAAGGCACAGTGAGAAAGAGGTCACATTAATGTTGTTATGACTTAAAGTTAGACTTTAATAATTCAGTTGATAGGGTATGTTAGGTGGCATGCTTTTGAAACAACGGTTAATATGGATAGCAAGAAGCTTTTAGATTAAATTAAGGATTCTATTTTAAGAAAGAAAGCAGTGGCTAAACAAGAATTATGGTTGCTGTTTCTGCTTTGTGGGAGTGGATATCAGTGTACTTGCCGCATTTTCAAGGATTCTTGGGCCAAAGGCTGCTGCTGCTGGCTTGGAAGGAGAATCAATCATGAACTTGAAGATGATTCTATGATTATCTTCTATTTTGTTCAAAAGCAGATTCCTAATGAACTACTTGTTTATATTCTTTATGATCCACATGTTCTATCTAAATAATACAATTACAATACATATTTTCAATAATATTAATTCAGTCAAAGCTAGAGAATTTTTAATTTTAAAAAATTGTAAGAATCTTGTATTTTTATCCGGGAGAAGAAGATCTTCTAATCTATGCCTCTATTTTTGTATTATTCAAAAAGATAATATACTATAAGGATAGGTTAATAACACCCCATTTATCCTCATCGTATCCTATTAAAATATAGTTTTAATTAAATTAAATTACTTATTATATATTAAAATAATTACTCTTCAATCACTTTAAATTTGTTTATTAAGGAATAAATTGCATACTGTATACAAAACCTTAATAAATCAAAAAGATCGATCAAATTACCTGAAATTCCCCCTTAACAAAAGGAATGTTTGCCAAAATGGTTATCTAGAAATGATACAACAGACGGCGTATTAATGCGCTGTGTTTGCATAGTCTTTGTCAAACTTGGATTGATTATATTCTTCCAAAATAATCTGGGAAAAATCCGACCACTCCATAGTTCAGATCACCAAAAATTAGGTTGAACCGAGAACTACAGCCCGTTTGGACCTACATTAAGTTATAAAGATGAGAAACTCTTGTTTCATATCTTTAGATTCCGTAATGGTATCTCAAGGTGGGAGTGAGGGTTGGAGACTTACGTCAGTTTTTGGTTGCGGGAGTCTGCATGTGATTGAGTGCTTAAGTATTCCAAGTGCAAGTTGATAAGATAAACTTAGAGCAGAGTTTGCGGAATTAACATAATGCAATCGTCTAGCTAGCAAATCTATCTAAGATACATAGATAGAGGTGAATAGAGTCTCTCTTGTAGAGAAAAAAAAGAAGTCATATATGTGTATATTAGGCATGTGAGAATCAACCATCCGCATCATTCATGCTTAGTTTGCAGCTGCATATGTGGAGAGAAACGTATGTGATTCCTATAAATGCTTTTAAATTAGCTAATCAATGTGTTGATCACCTCTTTATGGAACCAAGCACATGATGGTATGATGACCTCCTTCAAATGAAAAGCCAAGCAGAAGTTCGTGTAGCAAATAAAAGGGAGCTCTCATCAAATGACAGACTGTTTTCATGGCTTTTTCCTTTTATTGATTTATCCATGCTCATGAGAGTACCGCTGGCTTTTCAGGAAATGCGGGACGAGTAGGTGCTCAGCAATACGCTTTCTGACGTCTCTCCTGTACTGTCTTCCTCTTAATATTGTCACATGTGCGCTCACCATCAAGAGAATGCGCATCTCTTTTGTGTAATTGATAGCCGTACAGTTAGTGATTAAATTAAATTCGAATAGAAAATTTTGGTGGAAGAAATATGTTGATCTATTTTGTTGTCACACTAAATATTATTCGATATTTATTATAATTGTAATTAAAATATTGAATCAAAATTATTCAATAAATTAGGAAAAGTTAAAATCAATGTTTTAAAAATCAGATCAAACACAGTTAAATAAAAAATTTAAGATTTAATTGGTATTAAACTATTATAAAACCGCTATATAATAAATAAAAAGTAAAAATTATAAGAATAAGTAAAATATATTATTATTTATTATTATATAATAAACTAGTAATAAATCGAATGAAATATTTTCAATAAAACTGTTCGATCCAATTTAGTTTTTAAAATATTGATTTTACCATCTCTACTTTGAATTTCCACGAACATCTAAAGAAGAATCATAACTTCTAGTAAATTTTTTAATATCAATTATTATTGAAATAAAATTAGGTAATTATAAAATTAATTATACGATAGTTAATATTAAAATAGGTTGAAACATAGTTAATAAAAAATTCTAAAATTTTAATAGTATAACATTTTTAGTAATTAAAATAAAAAATAAATTTAAATAGATAAAATTAAATAAAAATGTGGCATATTTTACTCTTAAATTTGAAGACATAAGCTGAGAAATACAAAAGGAACACGAAAAAGAAAAAGGAAAATGTGTGAGTTACTTAATATTACAAATGAGTGAGTCATACTTAATAGATAATAGTAAAACTGAAGTAAAAGACAAGACGTTCTCATTCAGAACCACTTTTTTTTTCCTGTTCCTTGGTTTTCCTAGCTCGCGAGAAACAAACTTTCTCTTTCATCGGTCACTCACCAGTAAAGAGACCGGAAGGAGGAAGAAAACCACCACTGTTTCATGGACACTATCTAGCCTACTGCCACTTTCTTCATCGACTGCCTCAAGCGCGCTTTTCCTTTATGGCACTGGCGATCCCATGGCTTTGCTTCTATCGAGTGATGGTAGTAAAGTTGGTTTGCAGGCTGTGAAGGGACTAGCGGTTTCAAGAAGGAAACAATGACATATGAGAAGAGAAGATGGTTGAAGAATTAATCAGTTCCGATCGGTTCACTGAAAAATCGACCCTTTGGCTGGTAAATCGACTGATTTTTATAGAAACAGCTTATTAAATTAAACTGAACAGAAAATCAATCAATTCATATTATTTTTAGTCGTATTATTCGGTCCAGTCTAATTTTTAAAATATTAATTAAAATAAATATATACATTTTAAGTTAGTAGATATTTAACCTCAATAAGGGAATTTGATAGCATAAATATGAGTTTATTCTGTTGTTACCATTAAAATTATTCGATATTTCAGTTATAATTTTTTTTTCAAAATATTATATCATGGTGATTTAAAAGGCTATAAAAATCTAAGAGAATTATTACTATTCATATGAAAACACCACCAATTGACTAGATTTCGACTGAATATATACATCGAGTAGTCAAACTCCAATGGAATGAGGAAGTAAGTTTTAAAGTAAAAGTGTTTAGTTCGTCGAAGAGAGTTTGACAAAAAGAAAAACACACTATATCAACTTTTCAAGGATTTTCTTAAAACTGAGTTGTACTAATTTAGCATGTTTATCGCGAGGGCAATCGATTTGTGAACTGTCTTGTATATTATACAGCACAGTTCTCCTTCAAGATCACTAATCTTGAGCACCAACTTAGTGGCTGTATACCTATTCTCTTAGAGGATGAGACGGGTCTGTCACTTGAGAATTATCATATAATGTGTTCTGTTTTTCTCCCTTTCATTAAAAAAAAAAACTTTTCCAGGATTTTTTACGCATAGTTAAAACAAAAGAGGAGAATAATCAATGAGTTATAAGAGATATCATTTTTAGAGGTTGGAAAGGAGATTTTGGCATATTAAAATAATAATAGTAAGGACTCAGTGTTGTTTGAACAATTAGTAGTAAAAATATGATTTAAAGTACATTTTGTAAGGGTATTTGTAGATATCATAATTTAGCTTATTTGGCCCACAAATGAAAGGGGCCCAAATACTAGAAGTCATAGAATTCGTTTGACTACAAAATTCATGCATACGAGAATCAATTTAGATGTCTATGATTCAAGAATTCCAGACAATTAATATATAATTGACATATGCTTTAAAAAGTAGTGTAGGAAGGAAGTTAATGAGCACATGGCCAAGTAGGCTGGAAGTTTTGTAATTAAATGAGGCAAAATTCCAAAACATGGAAGTTAAAGAGATACTAGCAAGTACTTGGTTAAAATATAGAAAGTGGGATGGAAGTTAAGAAGTTACCTAAGGCAAAAGTACATAATGTGAAAGTTGAGAAAATGGTGGAAGATAGTTAACAGGAACATGAATATACGAAAGTTAAGCAATAAGAGAATTCCACAACATGAAAAGTGGAAGGCAATTTGTTAAAACATAGGAAAGTGAAATGGAAGTTGAGAAGTTACTTGAGGTAAAATTACATAATGTGAAAGTTGAGAAAATGGTGGAAGATAATTAACAAGAACGTGATTGTGAAAGTTAAGCAATAAGAGAATCCCACAGCGTGAAAAGTGGAAGGCAATTTGTTAAAATATAGGAAAGTGCACAGTCGTGGAAAAAAGTTGTTTGAGAATGAGAAGACTATAAATTCATCAGCACTATGAGTATAAAAGGCGATGCTTAACACACTGAACATAACACAATCTCCAAACCAACATAATACAACAAAAATCACTCTCCAGAGAGATCATTCAACCTCTTCCAAAAGCATTTTGTAATCTTTAAGTTTTATTTACTTTGCGAATTCACCTTTGTTAAATTGAAATTCTTTTTTTTAGCTAGTAATTCCCTTTTGCGTTAACCAATTACTTTCTTCATTTCAAATTTTATTTCAGCATATCTTAGCATTTTGGTAGCTTAGAATTCCACTTTTAAAGTTTTTCAAAGATAACTTATATCATCGATAGAAGTCGGATATAAATTTTGGGAGAATTCCTCCTTAAGACCCCACATTCTAAATATACACCAATCAATGATGCTAAGAACATGGAATTAAAAAAAACCACTTTGCCTGTAACTCTAGAGGAAGCAACCCCTATAACCATAGGGAATGAAGGCCTTATATCCCAGATGGCTGAAAATCTTGAGAAGGAAGCCTCATCTTCAACTGAGTTCCCTGCAGGCGAGAACCAAAAATGTAGGGACCCTGATCTCGAGCCAGGCGACCCTACCGGGGTAGATTTCCCCTCGGTATTGTCCTCTTTGGTACTTGGATGAGTCCACCACTCGAACCCAAGACCTCAAG
>JAOTAX010000002.1:16859292-16872921 GCA_025629825.1 Erythroxylum guanchezii | reverse complement strand
TTGATATACATAGATGTGCATAAAGTCATGCTTATACATTTGTGCAAAAAATGTGATATTTGTAAATGTGTTGTGTATGCTATAGAAGAGCACATCGGACGCCAGTCAAACATTACCGGACCATCCAGGCAATAGCTTTTTGGAGCGTACTGTGAGTCAACCTAAATGAATTTCCTATGATTGATTTGATTTGATTTGTTAAGCTTCCAATTATTCAACTGTTGTGATTTGTTTCTAAATTCCGAACTTGAAGTCCGAGGAGTAAATATTTAGGACTGTATTAGAAGTGCTCTGATTAGTGTGACAATTTTGTATGATATGTGGATTCTCAACGAAAGTTGAATGTCGGACTTAGGTCTGAAAATTATAAATGATTGTGATATATGGTAAATTCTGAATTGATGCATTTCATAAAATGTATGCTCAAATAAAGGCGTTGTGACTGGAGTAGCTAGTATCAAGCACTTGCACGTAAAGCTTTACTCCTTGGTATATGATTCTGCACGTAGAGCTATGCTCCATAATATATGTTTCTGATTGAACCCAATGGGCTAATATTTGTATATGTGATAGGCACTCGGTCACAACAATAATAACAAATGTGGAGTCTCATATGCATCTGTGTTTGTTTATATATGTTCTGATTCATAATAATTAAATGATATGTGATGACAGTGTGAGTTTATGGAATATACATGTTCTGCATGACTAATTGCGAAATATGTGATTTATGTTTATGAATCCGGTGAAATCATCAATGATGGTTCACTCATTGAGTTCACAAAACTCATAAAAAAATTGCAACGTAGCTTTTCAGGTTCAGAGGAGTTACCCAATTAGACCAATTGCAATTTAGTCACTACAAATGAGCATGAGTTAGGGGTCGGGATCAGTTTGCACTTATATATGATTGTATTTTTGTATTATATTCTGCAGGAATTGTATAAAGTGTATGTGATTGATTTGGTAATGAAATGACTTTATGATTTCAATGTTTTGTATCTGAAATGGGCCCTAGTGACTGTTGAATACTAATGTTTATTATAATTGTAACGTGTGAATGGAAATGATTTTAAATGAAGTGGGCCTGATTTGATTAATGATTTTCACATTCGTGTACATTGTTTTAAAGAAACAAAAGTTTTGTAATGAATTTTGACTGAATGATTGTTCTAGCATGCCACCCTTGCGGGGTATGTACTCGGATATCACCCAGGATGTCAAGTACATGTCTTGTGAGAGTGGGGTGCTACAGTTGGTGGAATAGGAAGTTCATGTATTGATTTATGAACAAAGAAGACTCTTTAACATTTGACTCATATTAAATGTACACAAAGTCTGCATATTGATCGAATTCTAAAAATTCCACAAGGCTAGAATTCTAAAAATTCCTCGAGCCAGGAGTCACAACGAGAACTTGTTTGTTTAATTCACAGGTGTAAACAATGCCACGTACCATAGTTTTGAAATCAATTGTAGTTGATTAATTCAATTGGTTAATACTTAGGGGATGTTATGTAAAGTTTAGATGTTCTGTAAACTTTGGGGAACATGAAGGATACTAACTATAAAATCACTGTTTAAAATTAACAATTTTGCATAAATGAGTAATGTTGATAAATCTTGGATGTATAGACGATTAACAACTGATGGTTTCATTAATCCTGAGTTTGTTGAGGGAGTTGAAGCTTTTATTCATTATACATGTTCTCAACCTGCATATACGGATGACCCAAAGATCAGATGTCCATGTAAAAAGTGCAAACACATTCGTTTCCTTCCTATTGTTGAAGTGAGCATTTGCTGAGAAAAGGGTTTGTCCCAAATTATTTTGAGTGGACACAACATAGGGAACCATTAATTTATAGCACCTCAAAGGGTAATGAGGTACAATCGTCAGTGAACTTAAATGATTTTGAAGGGGGAGTTGGATTTAGAACAAATAATGTGGATGTAAATGAACATCTTTACATGGAAATGGTTTATGATGCAGCTGGTTATACCTTTCAGGAAAATATAGAAAATCTTGAAGAAGAACCACGCACATGCAAAACAATTTTTTGACTTACTACATTCAGTTGACCAAGAATTATGGCCAAATTGTGAGACAATAACTCAATTGTCTTCAATTGCTCGAAAATTGAACATAAAGTCTGAAGGGCATATTTATGATCATAGTTTTGATAAAATTCTTGGGTGGTATAATGAATCATTGCCTCATGATCATACAATGGTTAATAGTTTTTACAATATGAAGAAACTTATTAAGGGTCTTAGTTTGCCTATTGAAAAGATTGATTGTTACAAATTGGGATGTATAATTGTATTGGGGAGATGATCTGGAATTACAAGAGTGTAAATTTTGTGGTCAATCTAGGTTCAAGCCTAGAAAGCGTTCTATGAAACAAAAATTAGTACCTTAGAAGTGTATGTATTATTTTTTGCTAACTCCCAAACTTCAAAGACTATATGCTTTTGATGTTACTGCATCTCATATGAGATGGCATAATGAACACGAACAAGAAGATGGAATAATGAGTCATCCATCAAATGCACTAGCATGGAAACATTTCAATGACACCTATTATGAGTTTGCAGCTGAAAGTTGAAATGTTAGTTTGGGATTATCGACAGATAGATTCTAACCTTTTGGTCAATCTGGCCAGTAATATTCATCATGGCCAATCATAATTACTCCTTATTATTTGTCTTCATGGATGTGTATGAAATAGGCATATATGCTCTTAACAGTGATTATGCCAGGGCCTACAAATCTAAAGCATAAAATTGATGTATTCTTACAACCATTGATATTTGAATTGTAGCATCTTTGGGAATATGGTGTTGAAACATATGATGTGTCTCTGAAACAAAATTTTGTGTTGAGAGCGGCTTTGATATGGACCATTAGTGATTTTCTGGCATATGTCATGTTTTCTGGATAAAGCACAGCAGGAAAATTGGCTTGTCCTTATCATGACAATGATTTTTATGTGTTTATCTTCCAATGGGGGCAAAACATATTGGTTTAACAACCACAAGAAATTTCTTCCTCCAGATCATCCATTTAGACGCAATAAACAAAATTTTATTGAGAATAGGATGGTAAAAACACCTCCTCCCCTCACAAAGCTGGTGAAGAGATATTGTTGCAAGGTCATCCTAAAAGAACACACACCATCCTTATCATTCTTATAGGATTCTTTATCATCAAAATAAATTGGACAGTGTCACAATTATTATAAGTCTCATTATAAGTATAAATGTATGATAATATGTAGATCATATTTCTATCAAAGAAGCATGTCATTTATTAACTCATATGCAATGTATTTTCATCAAACAAGGAGAGTTCATAGTCCTCTACATATCCCAAAGAAAACCTTACATCACTCATCATCCTTCAAAACCTAAAGATGCATATAAGTCATACTAGAGATGGAAAAGAGGTCTTAAACTAACTAAGTTAATGCGCCTGATTCAAATTAATCAAACTTTAAGCTAAACTTAGGCCCAAAACCTAGAATGAAAGGTCTGACCCCCTCCATTAAAATGACGTCATTTGGGTGACAATTTTAGCAGGCTCAATTCAAGCTTAAGTTGCCCTTATAAGGGTTAGGTCAGGCCTAGGTGGCCTTTGGCTTAACCCATCTTGGTTCATTGTCATCTCTATATGGTCTTTCTCGTATGAAACTCTTTCGATTCTCATCATATGAGATGCTTTCTTTGTGGTGATTATAAACATATTTATAGAAATTACTCTTTGAAATAATGTTTGTTTAATGAACTTAAAAAGATATCAGTTGAAAACTGTTTCAGAGCTAATCTTCAAAGACTTAAGTTTATGTGAATATCTAAAGCATATTGGTTTCTTTGCCTTTTAGATACATGTTAAGTGGCATAATATGAATATCAATAATTTGTATAACCTCTATTGATATAAAATAAAGAAAAATAATGGTATCTCCAAAATTTAACTTTAAAAGAAAATTCCTAAAAAGCTCTTACATGAGACAAGTTAGAAAATTGGAATAAAAAGATCTATCATTGAAACAAGTAAGGAAGAAAACAAGGCAATCATTTATAGTACATAAAAAAAGAGGTAACACTTGCTTTCATATTAATAAAATTTGAGCTTATTAACTTAACATATATATTTAGGAGGAGAATGCATTGTTACACACACCTAAAAAAGAAAGATATATTGATCTTTAAATTGCTACATGAGCTTTTTAAAAATTGTTCATTTATTTCAAAATACTTTACACGTACTCTTTGTTTATATGATAAAGGTCTTTAAAAGGGTAAGAGGGAGATTATTCTTTTTTTTATTAGATTCTTATAAATTTATATGTTATATACACTTTTTATTATTGACAGAAATGGAGAAAGAATGTTAATATTGAAACTTAATCATTTATGATACATGAATTAAAAAGGAGCATATATTACATGTTACTTTAACATAGGGGAAGCTTACCCAATGTCATTTATTTTTATCATTACAAAATATTTTGTCATCATCCACAAAAAAGAGATTGTTAAACTAAGTGAAGTCCTAATCTACAGTTTAAATGATAATAAAATATATTACTATTAATAATTTTACTTTTGGTGATATTGGTAGCTCTGTTATAATATAACTAGAGCAATATCTAAAAGATCAAGTTTAATGGAAGGGTAAAGTGAACAAAGGATCCACTTGAATCAATTAAATAATCAAATAATAAAGAAAATTAGTAAAGTATAACATAGATGCAGGTTAAGAGAGTTTTAAGGAAATTCAAGTGAAAAACTAAAAACAAGGAGGAATTAAGCATATTAAGATTTAGGAAATAAATTTGATCTTTCTCATAACCTTATCTTGATCATTTCAATGAATCATAAGTTCAATCATTGTATGATCATTTGTATAGGGCATAATACATAAATATTTTATAATCATTAAGAAATTTATTTTGATTTTTAGAGAAAAATTCAAGCAAACTTTTAGGAACTTTTGTAATGATCATTTTTTAAAAGTATGTTTTTAATCTTTGAACAAACTTTGGAAGTTGAAGTTACAACTTAGTTTCTATAGGGGGTAACTAGCCTCTAGTTAAACCATAACTAAACAGACATTGTTTAGTCTGAATATAGGCTAAATAATAGTATGTGTACGATAGGGATAATAATGAGTTGGACTTGCTAATGGTTCGGTTTGACCTATAACTTAGGCCTAGCTTGAAGCCCGATAAGACTTAGGACATATAACTTAAGCGTGATCCAAGTTTATTATACCAAATTTGCATTGTTTTGGTGGTGAGATTTAGACTGACTCCTTTAGATCGAGCCTAACCAAAGTCTTATCAACCTAGGCCTAGCCTACTGATTTTTGGGTTTAGTTGGAATTGCGATTCCAAATGTCTAACTAGTTAAATTGCCTAGAAACTAACAACTATAATGACTAATTTGTGTGTCTAACGGTCAGCTGAGTTTTTTTTTTTAACTAAAAAATGAAAGGCGAAAAACTAAACCCAAGCCAGCAGGTTTATCCCATACACTCAGATCCTACAAGCCTTTTCTTATCGGATGGATTACAATCAAAATTATCTAATAATAAAATAGAACCTAAATAAGAAGAACTAGTTTTTTAACTATGAAGGTTTGCATGTAATAAGGCCAAGTGAGTTGATTTTTTATAAATAGATCATAGCTAAGTTGTGAAAATTTTTTGACATATTATATTTTCATTAAAAGTTGTAAGAGACTAGAAAGAGAGTGTGTATATCGTAAAACATATATTTAGTCTTTGATTTATTAATATGCATAAAAAGGGTATGACTTTGTAATTATTAAAATCGAGAAAATTCTTTAAGGCACAATTTGTAAGATTTCCTCTTAACCTTAAACAAGATGTGCAAAGGATTTCTCTTCATTTGTGACAAAGTAATGGATTTATAAGAATTCATGTTCACCCATGTTAAAGAAAATACTATATGAAGTGTTTATCTTTACAAATTAAACGAATAAGATAATAAATTCTCAATTAAAACTTAAGTAATGAATGTAAGCAAAAAGTTAGACCAAAGTCATGTTGATGATAGGTTTATCCATATGTTACATATGAAATAATTAATAATTTTTGACAACATATGAAACCTAATAGATATATTAAGAATCTCAATAAAAAGGAAGGGAGAAATAATTTTCTTTAATTTCTTATAGTCAATAAGTATCAAAATTTCCAATAATAGAATTGGATTTAAATTTATTTTTATTATGTTTTCTAATAAAAATCTTTTTGAGAAATTTAGTAGTAAGGTGGTATAAAAATTAATGGGTTTATTTTAATATTTTAAGAAATTAATTCTCTTTCTTTCTTAGGATGAGCGTAAGTTACATAAATATACAGTCGCATGTACCAAAATCGTTCGGGTGTGAGATCATCTTTTTACTTACATGTATAAATATGGTAACGTTTTGTGGTTATGATTGGCTTGGGGCTTAGGGGGAGAGACTAGCCTTAAATTTTGATGGGCCGAAAGGAACTGAGGCGGAGTCCAAAGTTAGCCATAGTTATTTGGGGTATATACCCTAAGCATCATTTCTTGATTATTGGGGTATATACCCTAAGCATCATTTCTTGATTATTTTTTATTAAACAAATAAGAAAATTGCTATGTGATAAAATAAACATGTGACACGGGGCAGATCTAAGGTGACGGAAAAGAGCATGCCCTTTGCATTGACCACCACTACCTACCAGTTTGAGGCACAACCAAATTCGTTCTCGCGAAATTCCACTGTTACCCCTCACTTCCCAACCTTTCCACGGCGGAGATTCCAAGAAGACTCCAAATTCCAAAAGTGTACGTCCATCATTACCCTTCTCTTTTTTAAAAACGAAAAAGGAAATTCCACATAATTTTGCATTTCTTGTTCGTAATTGTAAGAAGAGTTTAGGTATTTATTTAGTCAGCGGCAGCAGCTTTTGGGATTCAGTCACTCGATCTCCCACCAACAACCACCATCTCCACCTTCTCCTACTACATGGCTCCCTCCTTTGTTACTAACGGCGACCACGCCACCCGCAAGTCTGCTCCCTCCACTACGGGCCGCGTGGCCTCCGTTTACAGCGAAGTTCAGATCAGCCGCATCGACTTCGCCCTCTCTCTCCCTTCCGTCCTCAAAAACCCCTTCTCCATCGTCGACGGCCCTCCTAGCTCCGCCGCAGGCAATCCAGGTCCTTCACCTCCAATGCGCCCTCTTCTTGTTCCTCCTTTCCCTTTCCTTTTGTTTGCTGAAATTTGCTTTAACGTTGTTGTCCACTTTAGATGAGATAGCAAAGCTATTCCCCAATCTCTTCGGTCAGCCTTCTGCAATGTTGGTTCCTAATGCAGCTCACACCCTGCCTTCGGACCAGAAGTTGAAGATCGGCGTTGTATTGTCAGGTGGCCAGGCTCCCGGCGGACACAATGTCATCTCTGGAATCTTCGGTGAGTGATCTGATGGAGTAACCAAGGTGCTTCGAATTTGTTGTGTCCATTTCTTAGAGTGTAACGTTTGTATTGTTTGGCAGATTACTTGCAAGATCGTGCTAAAGGAAGTGTGTTGTACGGGTTTAGGGGCGGTCCTGCCGGGATAATGAAGTGCAAATACGTTGAATTAACTGATGAGTATATTCATCCCTACAGAAATCAGGTAACTAGTTACGTATTTCAAGTTAATTGTACAGTAAAGATCCCATTTTTATAGTGAAAGTATTGTCTTTGAAGTATCAAGTCTTTTTTTTTAATGATTTAATTACTTTACCAGGAGAGTTATTTATTTGTTAAGACGCTTAAATTATCCCGTGGATTAATTGGAGCAAGTTGGTATTGTTATTGTTTATATGGTTCATAATAGGTTCACATTCTTTTTGGCCTTTCTGATGTAATTTCTTGAAGTTTTGCATCTAATGTAGCTCCATTTTCGTCTTGTTAGGGTGGTTTTGATATGATCTGCAGTGGCAGAGATAAAATTGAAACTCCAGAGCAGGTTTGGATCTTTCTGTCAATTGTTGCAGATAGCTTTTTTAGAAGTGATATGTGCGGACAGTAAATGAGTGTGAATTGTAGTTTAAACAAGCTGAAGAAACTGCACTTAAGCTTGATTTGGATGGGCTTCTTGTTATTGGTGGGGATGACTCAAACACCAATGCTTGCCTCCTTGCTGAAAATTTCAGGTACAACATGAGGGATGTTAATATTTGGAACTATGGTTGACAATAGAATACTGTTAATTGTACATTGCAGCAATGAGAAGTGAATTTTTTTCCCACTGCCAGCATCTGAATCCCACATTAATAATGTACGTTTCCTTATCTGTCCATTCAGGAATAAAAATATGAAAACTAAAGTGATTGGATGCCCGAAAACCATTGATGGTGACCTAAAATGCAAAGAGGTTCCGACTAGTTTTGGTTTTGATACTGCCTGCAAGGTGATTATAACTAGGCATCTGGATGCTCTACAAAGAGTGTTAATGTGCTGTATTTCACTGTTGTCTCCTTGTTATTTATTATTCATATCACAAGTTTAAATTACTAGTCACACATTTATTTTCATGGATCGATTATAATAAACTACAATTCACACTATGAAAGTGAATGATAAGGATATATTGACGTTAGTTTCATGAAACTAA
This sequence comes from Erythroxylum guanchezii, assembly GCA_025629825.1. Lineage (NCBI taxonomy): Eukaryota > Viridiplantae > Streptophyta > Magnoliopsida > Malpighiales > Erythroxylaceae > Erythroxylum > Erythroxylum guanchezii. Next base: position 16,864,254 of record JAOTAX010000002.1, on the reverse strand, counting down.
CTGATAAGTATATATTGCCGTTAGCTTCATGACATTAAAAAGAAAGCAATGGATGTATATTCTGTATTGCATTCTTTAATGGAAAAAAGCTTTCTGAATTACTTCAATTTAGTTCAATATGCTTTGATCAAAGTCAATTTTGCTTTAAATTTTTCACAAACAAGTCCGCCCAGAAGGCCACATATCAGCTTATGGCTGGGGTCTCCTACTGACATATTTATGGTCAAAGGAATTGTTCTTCATATCATTAACATGGTCCATAATTTTTGAAATACCATTAAAGCATTAATGTTTGATTCCTTTGATGTTACAGATATATTCAGAGATGATTGGAAATGTTATGATTGATGCCCGATCAACTGGAAAATATTATCATTGTAAGTCAAAATATATTTCTGTGTAGTCAACATAATATGAGTTCCTCTGTTTTGTCCTTATTAGAAATACTCCATTACTGTTTAGATTTGTACTTGTGTTCATTCACCTGCATATCTATCTTTATGTGCTTGATGGATTGAATCCTTTATCTTGAATTTTGCATAGATGTGGATCAACTTAACAAGGCTGATCCCTGCTAATTGCAATAGAGTACCATAATATACTTACCATTTGATTGTCATTCAAAAGTTCAAGCTAAGTTGTCCTCTTTTCTTCTTTTAGATCATGTTCAACTTAGCAAGTCTCATCCCTGCTAATTGCAATAGGGTTCTGTAATATATTTCCCATTTCATTGCCATTCAAAGTTCAAGCTAATATATCCTTTTTTCCTTTTAAAGACCATCACAAATGGATGTTCAAACTTTAACTTTTTCATTGGGCGGGGGGGGCACCCATGCCATTTGAGCTGAAATTCATTGGCAAACTGACAACATCTTTGGCACATTCTTTGTACACTGTAGTGCTTTTCATACTCTTTTGCCTCCCTCTGGCTGAAAAGTTTCGGTACTTCATTGCTTGCTTTGGAAAGTAGCCAATTTACTCTAATTCTCTCTCTAAAAGAGTCAGCAACCCAGCTGCCACTCAACACGACTTCCTTCTACACTCGATTGTACTATTGCATTACATGTTTATTCCTTGAATGTATTATTAATAATCAAGTAATAATTGAAGGCGGTGCATCTTTGCTGTTCCTTGAATGTATTATTAGTAATCAAGTAATAATTGAAGGCAGTGCATCTTTGCTGCAGTTGTAAGGCTTATGGGGCGTGCAGCCTCACACATTACTTTGGAGTGTGCTTTGCAAACTCATCCAAACATTACCGTGATTGGAGAAGAGGTATCTGTTCTGATTTTTTTTTCATCTAGGTTCAGAATGTTGACTGATGCAACTGCTTTTGTTTTGTTGTAACTGTCAGCATGTCATGATTAGGCTTGCACACAGTAGATATATACTCAAAATGCATTTCTCTAATATAAGCATTGATTTGAATGAAATAGAACTTTGTAGATACTTTTTGGCTACTGCATTGAGAAATGATTAAGCTCAAGTTTGTATCTCGATTTGCCCTTTTAGTGATTGTTTTGGACCGAAATGCATCCTAATATTTCCATCTGTATCAGTACGTATAATTACGAGCAGCTCTTGCCTAATTGACTTCTCCATGTGATGCCGTTTTCTTGTTTCAATAAGTTCTATGAACATGATCCTATAGACTCATATTTTGTTTAACTTATTATGTTGAGCTTAATGATATTACTGATTCTAACTCGGAATTTTGATACCTACAAATACAATAGCTTAAAAGCATTATTTATCGAATTTTTAGGACGTACTTATTGATTTTTCCTTGTGTAGTCACTTGTAGAAAAGGTGCCTTTGATGTGGTGTTAATCAGAACTTTCCTGGTACAGGTTGCTGCAATGAAGCTTACATTGAAAAAGGTTACTGACCATATCTCGGATATTATCTGTAAACGTGCTGATCTGGGTTACAACCATGGTGTGATCCTTATTCCAGAAGGTTTGATTGATTTCATTCCTGAGGTACGACTTTTCAACAAAGGGCTTTTTTCCCTGCATTTGTGGAAGCATAATGATGAAGAAATCAATAAGAAAATTTCTCGTGGATATCAGAGATTCAAGGCTGTTTTTACTAATATTCCATGCACTGATTAGTAGGTATTCTCTTGAAACTTTGCAGGTGCAGCACCTCATTGCTGAACTGAATGAAATTTTGGCCCGTGATGTTGTTGATGAAGGTGGGTTGTGGAAAAAGAAGCTAACAGATCAATCTCTGCAGCTTTTTGAATTTTTGCCACAAGCCATTCAGGAACAATTGCTGCTTGAAAGAGATCCACATGGAAATGTCCAGGTATTGATGTTTTACATCGTGCTTTTTCTAATTTTCCCTTTAAGTATGTGAATCTAACATATTATGACGTCTATGATGTTTACGTTTAGGTTGCCAAAATAGAAACAGAGAAAATGCTTATTCAAATGGTTGAAACTGAGTTGGAGAAAAGGGAGCAGGAAGGCAGGTACAAGGAGCATTTTGGAGGACAGTCGCACTTCTTTGGGTAAATATTCAGCTCTAAGTATATGTTATTTGCATGTCATTAGTTCCAAACAATAGACGTAAGAGATTAAATGATCTTGTTTCAAGGATATTACTGATTTAGCTTGCGTGTTGTGGTTGTTTGATGGGAAATGGATATATGATCTGTCAACCATATATTTGATTCTTCACTTTCAGGTATGAAGGAAGATGTGGTTTACCTTCCAATTTTGATTCTTTATACTGCTATGCTTTGGGCTATGGTGCTGGAGCTCTTCTGCATAGTGGCAAAACTGGATTGATATCATCAGTAAGACATTATGTCATTGAGTTTCACACTCTTTGTTTTCCTATCTTCTTTGCTGATTTACTACCTTGTCTATTGACGTTTATCCAACATTATAAGTATCTTTTGGTATTCTGATATTGACATAAGCCCTTGAACTAAACACAATTGCTGTTCAGGTTGGAAATTTGTCTGCCCCAGTTTCGGAATGGACCGTTGGTGGGACTGCGTTGACTGCTCTGATGGATGTGGAGAGGAGACATGGTAGTTGCATTTCTTTTAAGATTATGATGAATATCTTTGTTTCCTGTAAATGATTCAGTAATTGTATTTGTTTGGTTTGAGAATTGTGAGGAAACAGATAGTTATGTTGTCACCCTTTCTCTTTTCTAATCTGATTTATTTCCAATGTTAGGAAAATTCAAGCCCGTGATAAAGAAGGCAATGGTGGAGCTTGAAGGTAGATCTTACTGTCATCCCTTCTGTTTATTGAATACCATCTTATTCTCATGTGTACATCATAGACATCTTGTCCCTCTATACTTTAAATGGTCAGTAAGTTGGATGCAACTTTGAAATTTCAGGTGCCCCATTTAAAATGTTTGCATCAATGAGGAATGAGTGGGCAATCAAGGATAGATACATCAGTCCCGGTAAGTCAAACAGTTATAGCAAAAAGAATCTTTTGCTTCATGTTGCGAATTGGACTGCTTGATACGGGATTTAGTTCCGAGGTTCCATTCTTCATACCACTAGTTTCCTTGATTGATTTTATATTGGGTTTTAATGTATGTCAGGTCCTATACAATTCATGGGTCCGGGAGCCAATGCAGTTAATCACACCTTACTGCTGGAATTGGGAGCTGATGCACGAACATCTGTTTAGCTTTGCTTTGTGGTGGTTGGAAATTCATGTTCTCTCAGGGGATCTGCAAAGTTAGTTTGGTGGACGAGTTGCGTTTTTAGTTTTACGAAGAAAATTTTATTGTTGTGACGGAGACGTGATTTGGGATTTTTTACAATTTCTAGTAGTTTTCCGGTTTTTTCTTTTTTGAAAAAGAGTTTTTCTGGATGTTAGATGTCAAATTTCGGCATAAGTACTTGACACAACTGGGCCTGTATATTTCCAAGTTTTTAATTGCCAATCTCATCGATCTAATTAAAGACTCTAATCATACCAGTGAGCCTTTGTATTCAGTAACCATTTTTACATGATATGGAAGAAGATGTGAAACGGCAGGATGAGTTGAAGACATTTAGCTTTTGAAAACAAAATTTATCTGATTTTTGGGTTCATCTTCCAAAAATATTTCTTGATACATGAAGTCGTTAAGTAGTATAGGTAGGTTAAATGAAGTGGATTGAAGCCTCCTCGGAATCCTTAGTTAAAACGGAAAAGAAACAGCTCTTTCGATCACTTGCTAATAGTTATTGTCGAGATGGAGAATCGAAGGAGAAAAGGCAATGTCTGGTTAGCCGCAAACTATGATTTGTGTTAATAAAACGTCTCAACAGGGAAAACTGATCATGTTTTTATTTTCCTTTTCACAAGGAAAATAAAAGCAGGAGCTAACACACGCTTCACAGTCAGTCACTTTTTCCATGTGAGACCAAGCAAAAGAAAGTTTTAACTTTTAAGAACGCAGCGGAAAATGAGTAGGTAAGCATCACATCATAACCACCTCCAAAATGTAATGTTTTGCGTTTGGCTAGTGCACATTTCCAGATAATAAAGACAACATTTGAAGGAACATCGCAGTTCTTGACAAGTGTGAGAACAAATACAAAGTACAAGTAAACTAAGTCAAGCCTGTGACAATCGAGGGATAGAAATTGGTGAAACCCAAGGTCTGGTGCTACGAGCCATACGCATATGCTCCCTAACCCCATGAGTGCCCCCCACACCTTATCTCATTAACTCTGTTAATGTAATTAAGTAATACCATGTTCCAGGGCAGGCCTTCCAGCCTTTCTTTCTTTTCTTTTCTTTTTTTTTTACCTACGTGCTCGTTTTAACTACATATGGTACTTTTGCTTCTTTGGTTGCCCATACTTCACGCCATTGACAAGGAAGTTGTGCGTGGACCTATCTTGTGATAGTTACTTCTAAGATGTACATTAAATGAGAATACTCCTACTCCCTACTTGACTTCTCCTACTCCCTACTTGACTTACTTGCCTT
>JAOTAX010000002.1:16848515-16859192 GCA_025629825.1 Erythroxylum guanchezii | reverse complement strand
TCTAAGATGTACATTAAATGAGAATACTCCTACTCCCTACTTGACTTCTCCTACTCCCTACTTGACTTACTTGCCTTAGTTATTATATCGCTCCATCTCCAACCTCCACCAGGTTATGTTTGCAGTTAACATAGAGTAGACAAATATTATCTCGCTCCATCTCCAACCTCCACCAGGTTATGTTTGCAGTTAACATAGAGTAGTAGACAAAAAAATAAATAAATAAAATTGATGTATGTAGAATAAATGTGACAGTCATTGTACCCTCACCATCATAGTATTTCTTCTGTATATTCTCTGCATACAATCAGGAACGTATCTGCTATGACGATATACATATGGAGGACCGTATACAAAGTATAGTTTGAAGCAATGGAGTCATTATATTCATTGGGAATGATCACAAAGTATAGTTGGAAGCAATGGAGTCATTATATTCATTGGGAATGATCACAAAGTATAGTTTGAAGCAATGGAGTCATTATATTCACTGGGAATGGGAATGATCATTCCCACCTAAGTTCTCTTTTGGGTACATGAGATCATTATTTCCACCAATTTTTTGGACTTATTTGTTATTATTCTTTGGCTTGATCTAGTTATAATTCGCCTACTAGTCAATGTATGAAATTATTAAGGCTGAACTGATGGACCCTTTTCGTTCTCATGCTTTATTATTGCTCAGTTACTTTACTTCATAATTCAGATGTACGTATGCTATCTTCACAAATATGCAAATTATGGAGATCTAAGTCTGGATGCTTCATGCTAGGCATAAGGGTTTCTAATTAGTCTACTAACTTTGTTCGTTTTATTGGAAAATGTTATCTTTTGTTTTCAATGTATACTCGAGGGTTTTAAGTTTTGAACTACAACCGTAATTGTGACAATAATATTACAATTACAGTGCGATTCATTATCACATTTTATTATATAATTATGTCTACGTTACTTATAATTAAAAACTTTAAAATTACTAATTTAATATCATCAAAATCATCTCTTCCATTGAATTAAGTAAAGCTCACTTCATGTTTCATATTGTAATATTTAAGATTGTATCAGTCATATTGACTTTCGGATGATACATGAAAAAAATCGAAATTGTGTATGTTCACGGTTTAAATAATGAATTCTATTAAAGTTGTCCCAACAAACCGGAAAAAGGCTTTGGCTACCCCTGAACCTAAATATCTCATAACTTTATGGTTTAAAACTCCCATCTTTACTGTTTTGAAAGTTGCAGCTATGAGCTCCTGCCTCAGCCACGATAACTCCAGCTATCATGCACATAATCATGATCGTAAGACAACTCAAGTTGAATATTCTTCACATATGATGAAAGAATGAATCTAACTCTTTGTTCTTGGATTATCTTGTTATTATTTATCATTACCATCTGAATACATGCACCTTGTCCAAGAAAAAACCCATTGGAATTTCTCATCAGCTCCACAGCCATCAGGAACTGTTGATGTACTAAACCTTATCCTAGCTTGCCTGTAACCCTGTCTTGTAACTTTAATTTCTTCAAATTCATAGTCCGCGAGCACCAGATAACACTTGTGTCTTTCAAATCTTTTCTTTTCATGTATTATTACGTCGCGTGACAAATGATAACTACTTTTTTATACTAAAAAATCATCAATGATCAGGATTCCTTATATCATGCTCTTTGACTTACTGAAACTTGTAGTAGGATGGTTATCCACAAGATGTCTAGCATGCATATACAAATTTTAGACCAATGCCTACAAAATTCTAAGAAAGTTTAGCAACTGAATTAGTTAAACCTTATATTAGCGTATATTGTATTTTTGGAAGCTGTACCAGTTGTATTTAGATAGCTATCTTTTAGGAGTAGCGTAAGGAAAGACGTAATTAAGGAGAGGGCTAGGGTTACAATCCAAAAACTTGTATATATATTTCGTTTTTCAGCATGAATGTATAAAGAGAGATCTTTCCCTTCGTGACACCTTATTATAGGCTACTATTTGTATATGTTACTAAAGGAGATTTATTTGCCTTGATATACACGAGCTAGTGGGAACTGTATGTTCGTCAAGAAGTCTTCTACTTTCTCCTAATAAATTAGCCTTTCGTTCTCATAGTTATTATCATGACCAGTGGAGCTATGAAGGAAAGTTCGGAATCCAACTCCTAACAGTTTGTATTCAAACAATAATGTAGCATTTCATGGCTAAATTAAAACGGCCATAATTAGAATATGGCTCGTCTCCATTTGCTATGCTTTCATAAAATGGGATATGATGAACTGTCACTGCCATTAATGATAGGGTATATGAGAACCTGACAGGCAGAAATGGTCAGAAAGTTTTTATCATCAAATGAAATTTCTGGTGATAACCAAAATAACAAGTAAAATGGGTATGAAGGTGGTCCATAATACTCCATGTTGAGATAATCATCATCAGCATCAGGAGGTTGTCTAATCCAAAACGTTTAACACAACAGCTACGTACACAAAGGAAGCTTTCAGGGGGAAGTGGCAATCAGTAACATGTTATAAGTTGGAGTTGGGACCCAACACCACATAATGCCTATGGAAATAGAAGCAATAATAGTGGTAATGCATGGTGGTGCGATGTTCTATTGTTTTCAGAAAGTTTGCCTTCACATGGCTTCTCATTTTGACTTTAAAAGATCCAGCAACATATTTATACATACATAAGAATCTCCTAGTATTAAGTCGGTTTTTTAGATCTTAAGTATTTGAACCTCTAAATATTTTTAGTGTTAGTTCATTAAGTGATTATCAATATATATATATATATATATTATTATATGCATTCAAAAAATTATTTAATATTAAAAAATTCGGTTGCCAAAAAAAATCTATATATATCTATGCATAATCATAAACAATAGAAAAGAGCAAAAGATCTGCTATCTTTTTCGCTTGCCTTTACCCACCACCACCACCCCTATCTGATCTAGCCAATCTCATAATCTTATCTTCTTGTTCGATTCCTATTTGCCAACCCCACGAGTTCACCATCACTTCTCTTACTATTTTGCTTCTCTCTCTCCCTTTCTCCTTCTCTCCATCTATATATATATATATATATATACACACACACACACAATGCCAAACAACCACTTGTTCTTCGTCATGATCATATCCTTTTGTCCTTTAATTTCTTGGAGGGTCTTCCCAAAGTTGTCACCTTGCTGGTCTATATAGTAGTTGATATAACTTTGTAAAGAAGGACGAAGGAAAACAACAAACGGCTGCACTGCTGCAACCGTGTGATCATTTTTATACCTTGGACTAATTATATATGCTCATCACATGGCTCATTTTCACATTTGCCACTCAAAACATGCATATAAAAATACATGAACTTTTAGAAAATTCACTTGTGAGAAGTTCCAATCTCGCATCTTATATATATATATACACAGACACACACGTACTCTTTTGGATCTTGATGCTTCTACAAACTAAAATTTTTAGATATCAAAATAGAAGATAGCTTGAGATATTCTCAGCTGTAAGTTGGTGTTTCTATTAGCTTTCCTCATCTCAAATTACTTCAGTCAAAAAATCCTTTTAGAATTACGACAGTGGATGCTGGATACAAAAATTAAATGCAATGCAGTTTCCCAGTCGGAGTTCCTGAGTAGTATATGCGTACTCTAGTTTCCATCCCCATCTTTATATTAATCGTTCCAAGTCATTATGATAGTCGGAAAGTGGCCTCCACGCGTCCTGCTGCTATCCGTTTATTGCCACCAGAAGAAACGAAAAACACACTCTTTCCATCTCTGTCTTACTAATCTATATTCATGCGATCCATCTGCATCATCTAATCTGTGTCCACTGCCTCAAACAGGAGAATAAAACGCCAGCTTGTTACATTTAACCTAATACACACTTAATTGCTTAAAGTTTCCTCTCTTACCCATTTCCCAAAGTCCCTCCCTCCTTCATCCCAATTGGTAAAATAAAATAACTAAATTATATATTCATCCCAACATATACCAATACCACTTAAAAATTAAAATTACCTAGTATATTACATTATGTAGTATATAGGTTTAAAATATGCATATTTTTATGACTTTATTTTTTAAGAAAAATTGAAGCCTCAAAAGTTTTCAATTGATTATATTTATAAAGCGTTAAATGTAAAAGTTAAGGTACTCAATGTAATGTTTAGTGTTTCGTACCGTACTGGCCAAAAAACGATACAAAACGTAGCTTTTGGATTGGCTGGTATCGACCAGTATTCAAAATACCAGCCAAATATCGATCGATACCATATATTTTAAAAATTTGAAGGACTTATTTGTAAATTTTTTGAAACACCCCCTAAGTAGCCTCGCTTTTACAAAACGCTTTTCCTCTCTATTTTACTCTCTCTTATCTCTACTCTTTGTCTCCACCAACCCCAGCCGCAAACATCCCAACCCAGCATTGTGAATGTCTCTCCGTCTATTGCTCGCCACCATAACATCGCTACCTTGCCAGCGATCGTCTCTCCCACAATGTTGAGTGTGTTGTCGCCTCATGCCTGTTGCCTAATTGCCTCCACCTTTGGTCCTATGCTCCTCTAGTCACCGGCCACCACTCCCCTGCACCTCCAGCTACAAATCAAATAAGGATTTGGAATTTTGCAGATCCAAATTTATGCTAGACATAGACCCGTCCCGAATCGACCCAACCACCAATTAACCACACCAATCTAGGGATTTAGATCAACGAAGGTTGCAAAAATTGCAGCAAATTTTGTGAAATTGTGAAGTTATGAATTTGTGGAATTGTGAAGTTATGAATTTATGGAATTGCGAAATTGTGAATTATACAATTTGTAGATTTGTGAAGTTGTAAATTTGTGAAGTTAATTATGGAATTTCAACTTAAAAATTAAAATTACCTAGTATATTACATTATGTAATATATAGGTTTAAAATATGCATATTTTTATGATTTTATTTTTTTTAGAAAAATTGAAGTCTCAAAAACTTTCAATTGATTATATTTATAAACGTTAAATGTAAAAGTTAAGGTACTCAATGTAATGTTTAGTGTTTCATACCATACCGATCGAAAGACAGTACAAAACATAGCTTCTGGATTGACTGGTATCAACTAGTATTCAAAATACCAGCCAAATATCGACCAATACCGTATATTTTGAAAATTTGAAGGACTTATTTGCATATTTTTTAAAAGACCCCCCTAAGCAGCCTCGCTTTTACAAAACGCTTTCCATCTCTATTTTACTCTCCCTCTCTTATCTCTATTCTTTGTCTCCACCAACCCCAACCTCCAACGTCCCAACCTAGCCTTGCAATTGTCTCTTCATCTATTGCTGGCCACCACAACATTGCTGCCCTACCAGCAATCGTCTCTCTCGCAATGTTGAGTGTGTTGTCTCCTCATGCTTGCTGCCCAACTGCCTCCACATCTGGTCCTATGCTCCTCTAGTCACTGGTCACCACTCCCCTGCAACTCTGGGCCTCTAGTCACTGCCTCGTACCTTCAGCTACAAATCAAATAAGGATCTGGAATTTTGCATAACCAAATTTCTACTAGACTAGACCCGAGCTAAATCGACCCAACCACCAATTGACCCGCACCAATATAGGGATTTAGATCAACGAAGGTTGCAAAAAATTGCAGCAAATTTTGTGAAATTGTGGAGTTGTGAATTTATGGAATTGTGAAGTTGTGAATTTGTGGAATTGCGAAATTGTGAGTTATACAATTTGTGGACTTATGAAGTTATGAATTTGTGAAGTTGATTATAGAATTTCATAATTGAGTTGATCATTTGATCAATTGATCACTATTTTGAATATTAAATTGAGTATTTGTGACTTTGATGTTGGATTAAATTGAATTGTATAGTGTATTGTGTATGTTGATTACGGAGTTAATTTGAGTAAAAAAATTAAGAATGTTGATTAAATTGGAGAATGAAAGATTGTAAAATTAAAGTTGAGAATTATAATTTTATTAACAATGTTAATTAAAATTAGTTAAGAAAACAAAATATTGATAAGCATTACAAATTGAATTGTATAAGCAAATTATAAAATAGATTAATTTATAATTGAATTATGTGATTACATAAAGTAGCTTATAAACTTGTAATTGTGATTTATGGTTAAAATTGAATAGGTTATAGTTGTGAGTACATTTTTTTAGTTTATGGTTGAATGATGTAATTGTGTATATTGTGTATTGTATAATTGTGTATGTTGAATACTTAAATTATTGATTTTTAACTTATTGCTGATTTGTATTGAATGGAATTGAATTGTACATTATTGGTGATTTGTATTGAATGGAATTGGATTGTACAATATATGTTTACTCTTCATTGTGGAGTTAACTTGAGTAAGAAACTAAAAATATTAATTAAAATTGGTGAATGAAAGATTGTTAAATTAAAGTTGGGTATTAGGATTTTAGTAACAATGTTAGACTAAAATTAGTTAAGAAAATAAAATAATTATAAGCATTACAAAATGAATTATATAAGTAAACAAAATATATTAGTTTAGAGTTGAATTATGAGATTACATAAAGTAAGTTGTAAACTTATATTTGTGAGTTATGATTGAAGTTGAATATGTTATAGTTGTGAGTGTATGTCTTTAGTATATGGCTGAATGATGTAATTATATAAAATAAGTTATATTATATAAGATGAATACATATAATATGTAATTGTGTATGTTTAATACTTGAATTGTTGGTTTTAACTTAAATCATACAAAATGAGTTATATTATATAAGATTTATATCCGTAATTATGTAATTGTGTAATTGTGTATGTTGAATTGTTGGTTTTTGACTTAAATTATACAAAATAAGTTATATTATATAAGATGTACATGTGTATTGGGTAATTGTGTATATTGAATACTTTAATTATTAAGTTTTGACTTATTGGTGAATTATGTTAGATGAAATTGAATTGTGTAGTGTATGTATACTCTTCATTGTGGAGTTAACCTAAGCAAGAAACTAAGAATGTTTATTAAAATTGGTGAATGAAAGATTGTCAAATTAAAGTTGAGAATTAGGATTTTAGTAACAATGTTGACTAAAATTAGCTAAGAAAATAAAATAATTATAAGCATTACAAAATAAATTGTATAAGTAAACAAAATATACTAGGTTATAGTTAAATTATGACATTACATAAAGTAAGTTGTAAATTTATAGTTGTGAGTTATGGTTGAAGTTGAATATGCTATAGTTGTGAGTGTATGTCCTTAGTTTATGGCTAAATGATGTAATCATACAAAATGAGTTATATTATATAAGATGTATATGTGTATGTATGTGTTTAATACTTGAATTGTTGGTTTTTGACGTAAATAATACAAAATGAGTTATATTATATAAAGTGTATATATGTAATTGTGTAATTGTGTATGTTGAATTGTTGGTTTTTGACTTAAATTGACAGGCCCCTATCATGTAATGACTAGGCGACCTGCCCGGCACTCCACGGTAGCTCTCCAATTGATATCCGAGTCAGGGGAAAAGTTCCTGTGAAGCTAAGCCTATTGCCCTTATTGCTTTAATTCACAATAAGAAATGTAAACAGTGGAGTTTTGTTTTTCAGCTTATTAAAAATTTCCGCAGCATAACAACTGTCTTTTGACATCCCAAAAAATTTCAAAGTCCCCGTAAAAGTTCAAAACACTTCTATTATCACATTAATTTCTCAACTCCAAATTGTGAACTTCAAATCCACTCACATGCAATCTCAAATAGTTACATCAATAAACTTTGAAAAGCTAAAACATCGTCATACATTCCATTTTAAAACCTTTATACAAATCCATTCTTTATACAAATGTACTTTCCAAAACATGTTCATAGATATGCAATAATTCTAAAAAATATGTAAAAGGAAAAATAAAAATGTCTACACAGCAACACTTAACGAAGTTGACTCCTCGTGAGGTGGAGTCACTGTTACTAAAGCCCCTGAGCGTGCACCTGGGAGGTTTTATTGAAAAATAGAAAATAAAGGGTGAGCTAAATGAGCTCAGTGAGTATTATTGTTTCAAATAAAAACATTTATACAAATATTAACCTCTATAAAAGAAAACAATTTATTTTCTTTTCAAGTAATAACCAATGTTCTTACAAAACACATTCTTTTCTTTTCATAAGATTAATGCATATGTAAAACAAAACATATAAATTTTTCTGAGATCAAGTTCTACTTTTCTTATAAAGTATATAGTGATGACAATCAATCCTTATATGAACTTCCTTTTTAAAGCATAGCCTATCACTATTTTTCCTTGCCATATGGTACCGTTACGTGTAAGGCCACGAAGTTGGTTTTGCATCGCTCACCCGTGCCTGGTTAACCTCTATATACCGATTATTATGAAGCTGGTTCTACATCACTTACCCATAACGATGCTAGCACTATATATAAATCAGTGGTTACAGAGCTGGTTCTGCATCGCTTACCCGTAACAGTGTTAGCACAATATACACTCCTTATGTGCAGAGAGAGACTCATAGGACATACTGATAGACACAACAGATGCCCCCCAAACACCACCGTGCATGGTAAGACGTACTTTGATCGATAATATTGTATATATAAAGACCTAACGGCATACCATAGGCTAAATCACAATTAATACATAACCGCTCCTCATTTCAATACCAATTTAAAACATATTCAAAATCCATTTATATGCCAATTTAAAGCATATGCAAATTTCAATTCAATGCCAATTCAAAGCATGTGTACATCTCATTAGTTTCCAAGTGTATCCAAAACTCAATTCAATGCTAAATCAAAGCATATGTAAACCTCATGAAGATTAATTTTTAAATTCAAGTAGTAGCACCAATGGAATTATTCATAAACTTACTTTTCATAGTAAGGTAAAAGCCATCTTAACAAATCAATTTAAATATGCACTCATTGTTTGTCATTTACCGTAAACCACCCTCATGTGTTCGGTACATTTCCTCTATTAGTCTCGAGTCTATGGTGACGAGAAAACTTTATTGTCTTACTTAGCTATGAGGGAGACCCTTGAAGGGTTACTAAAACCTGCCAAGTATATCCATAACTTACCACCTTGTTTTACAAATTTTATGACAAGGGGCTTAGCTAAAATCTTAGCATTTTGTAAGTTTAAAATTATGTTTTCTTTTCATTCAACCATTGAACAACTTCCATGATTTATACGTGCTGTCTTCTTTCCATTTAAATAACGTACATAGTATATACCTACTATTTTCCTTACATTGAACCATTGAGCTATGTACAACATACATGCTGCCATTGAATAACTATTAAGCCACATATATAGCATCTACATGTTGCCAATTAATACCCATTGAATAACATACATAAGATATGGATATACATGTTGTTTTCCTCTCCATTTACCATGTTGTTTTTCTCTTCATTTAACCATGCCTCTAGTTGTTCCTTAATTTTTACACGTCAAACGTTCAAATTAAGTTTTTAAGTCTTCTATACGTCTGTTCCCTATATCTCTAGTTTTCATATCATCAAAAATCATGCCATTTCAATTTCTAAATTATGAAACATGTACCAAAAATCACAAACTACTTTAACACAGGGACAATATCAGGTTACCACAATCAATCTCAATTTTCAATATCATTTAGCTAGAATTAGATCTAGGTCTTTTCTAGTTATTTTTATATTATGTCTTAGGTTTCATTTACAGATAGAATCACCCAATTTGGAGTTCTGTAGATTAAGTTATGGCCAAAACACTAGGATTGTTCAAGGAAATCGAGAATCCTAATACAAAATTTCACTAAACATAGCTAGGAAAACTTACCACTTTCTTTCAATCTTTTGGAAAATTGCAAGCTTTCTTCAAATCATGCTAAAAAATTCACGCAATTCATAAGGAAATTCATGTTTCCAGCTTAATCATTCACGTGACCAGCTAAAGAGGATGGACAAAAGTGGTTTAGCATACCTAAAATCAAATGGTAACGTGCTGCCTATCTTTTCCCTACATGTGGTTGGTGTTGATGGAGGTGTTGTCTATGGTTGGAGGCTTAAACAATATGAAGAAATTATTTCCCAAAGGCAGTAACTTGGAAGACCTATGCGTGAAAGGAGCAGCTATAATTTAATAACATCAATTATGGTCTAAGGGATAAGTGAAGCTTCGGTGGAGCAGCTCCTCCATCATTCTTGTTTAAGTTGCACGTTGAAGAGGGTTGTCCTACACGTTGCAAGGTAAATTTCTAACAGTTGTCCATTATACAATCTCTTACCACCTTTGTTTAATTAATCCTTTAACTGCATACCTTATCCACTACAATTCTTGTCCCCTAAATATAACAAATTGTTCTGATTCTGTCTCACCAAAATGACACATGTCCACACCATGAATTAGTCTCTCATGTAATGAATTTTTTGTCCTTCACATCTACTCCTTCATAAACGTGACAACATAAGATTTTCATGCATTCTTGTTCCAAAATAATGAGAACTTCTTTATGTACGTGACAATTGCCACTTACGGTTCATTCATATGTACATGTATTATTTCTTATCCAAAATAATTAAATGGCTTAAGAAAAATATGTTGGACCCCGAATTTTTAGTGGAAATTAGAAATATTAAAATGAAATGAAATGAGTGTTTTTGTATATGAATTGTG
>JAOTAX010000002.1:16831414-16843890 GCA_025629825.1 Erythroxylum guanchezii | reverse complement strand
ATTATTAAAGAATTCTACGATAATCTTTTACAGATTAACATGACAATATTTTAAGGTACCACAAGAGTTAAAAGAGCTGGAATCCATTCATTAAAAAAGATATATAATACTTTTCCAGTATAAAATACCTTGAATCCGTACAGTTTTGCATGTGCACATATGTGAGAGGGACAATCGATACCGAGTAAATGAATAAATTGGGAATAATGACATCCGAATTGGTATTTATTCGATTAATTCAACATGAAGGAGATTTTAGATCAGATAGCAGAATGTGTGTGTGCAACAAAATAGTATACGTTTAAAGTTTCAAAAAACAAAAAAAATAGTATACGTTTACCTGGCTGTGTTGTAGTACTGTAAATTTTATGTTTTAAACAATTTTACGTTTACCTGGCTGTGTTGTAGTACTGTATATGATTTTTCTTTTATATGAATAGACCAAATCACTGAAACATGTGCTCCACCCCAGATTAAATCCCTTCTAAGTTAACAGTATTTGCCCTGATAGAAAGATTTAGGACAAGTTATTTTCAGTTGATCTTCATTTTAATGTATAAACGGAGTTATATATGATATTAAGTTATGAACATATATATAAATTGTTAAAATAAACCAATTTTTTATTTATAAATTAATATTTTTTAAAAAATTATTAAATCAAATTTCATTTGAAAATATTTTAAATTTTGGGTAATTATTATTTTAATTTAAATACAAATATTAAGTAAAATTAAAATATTTATAATTCAAATTAATAATTAATTTTAGTTAGTAAATATACAATATTAAATTGAATTAAATTATTCATACTTCTTATTAATAATTAAATAATATATATTTAGTTGATAATAAATCAAATTAAAAAAAAAAAAGAAAAGAAAAACTATTTTTTAATTTTTGTAATTTTTGAGACCATAAGAAACTAAAAAAAGAAAAAAAATACTCAAACAATTTTTTTTACTTAATTTAAAAACAAAAAAACTTTAAAATAAAAATAAAAGCCTTAATTATTTAAATAAGAATAAAAATTATTATAATCAATGAGAATAAAAACAAAGACAGGTGTTAATTACATGATTATGCCACCTACCTGTGCTTTTATATTTTACCACATAACATAACATAATATCTTGTCCTCACATCTCGCCTCAGTCAGTTCTTTGAGTAGAAGGCCTTTCGCTTCTTTAATGCAAACTGAAAGAAACTGCCAAGCTTTCACCTTCCCACCACCTATCTCCTTGGATAACGCACACGTCTCTCTTTCCTTCTGAACTCAATGATGGAGGAGGACAACCAAGCAAGAGTGGCCAACCAAGAACCTCAACACCTCTCTCCATGCAATAGTGGAAGAAGGAGAACAAGCAACGCTTCCAGGTCTCCTGAGTTCGAGTTCTGGATGGTCCGAAACCCTTCCTTTCCCCAATCCAATCTCCTATCCGCTGACCAATTATTCGTGGACGGTGTTCTTCTTCCTCTCCACCAACTCAATCTCCAAAACGACCCCCACCTCGACCCGCCTGATAACCCTCTTTCAGAAGCTGACCCTGACCCAGAACCAGCCAACAACTCCTCATCTCAGGCGGCAGCAGCCATCACGACGTCAGAGCCATCCACAGCTTCAAAGCGATGGAAAGACATATTCAAGAAAGGGGATAAGAAAACTTCCAAGAACCCAGAAGACAAACTTCTTAGTAGAGATAACGGCAGCAATAAAGAGGACAATAGGGAGAAGAAGATGAGAGACAAGAAGGGCGGTGGTAGTGGGCACAATAACACCACTCCGGCTGCCTTAAACATCAACATATGGCCCTTTTCACGTAGCAGATCCGCTGGCAATGGTGTTTCTCGACCCAAGATGTTCCCTGGAACTTCGGCTACCCGGAAGGTGAGCAGCGCCCCGTGTTCTCGGAGTAACTCCGCCGGAGAATCCAAGTCGAGGAAATGGCCTAGCAGTCCGGGTCGACCCGGGGTTTATTTGGGTCGGAGTAGCCCCGTTTGGCAGGTTAGGCGTGGAAGTGCAAGTGGGGTAAAAAGTACTTACCATGAGGCACTTGGCCGAAGCGTTAAAAAAGAAGTCACCGAGCAACGTCGCGGTAAAACTAGTGGTTCTAGTAGTAGTAGGAAAATTAATAACGGCGGTGCGTCTATGTCTAAAACTAGTAAGGTGTTGAATTTGAATGTGCCCATGTGTATTGGATATAGACAACATTTAAGCTGTACAAGTGATGACAACGTCGCCGGCAGGGGCGATGGTAAAACTGGGGGGCACGCCTTCAGAAACAACAACCATCCAGGAAATGGAGGCAATCTCTTCAATCTGCGCAGCTTCTTCACCAGAAAGGTTTATTAGTATATACATCAAATTTCATGTTTAAATTTAGCTTCTAATTGATTATTATACATTAAATTACTCCTTTTCTACATAATTAAGTTATCAATTTCTTCACTTTACGAAACAGGGAAAAAAATTGCCGCCCTAATTCCGACATTACAGTGTATGATAATCTATTCTTTACGCTGTTTCTGCTATCAGTCATTCAAGTATTAAATCCAACTCAATGTATCAAACTTGATTGTACACATGCAATCATATAACTATAGTTAATTTCATCCAGGAGATGTTTTTGTCTTAAAATTTGCCAATCAATTACTAAATGTTAACACATCATGCTACACCTTAACAAGCTTAACGTAGCACCCTTAATTAACTTTTGCATATCTGAACAAGTTTTCTTTAAACAAGCCACATTAATCTAGATTTTTTTTTATTTTTATCAATTTGTTTTCAGTCCTAACTTAATCTGAGACGCAGACTCCCAACATAAACAATTATTAAAATATTATTTCATAATTAACAGTTCGAGCTAGCTCACATCATAACACTCAAAAAGTGAAGGCCATATAACACAAATCTCGCTTCTAATTTACAAAAAAAACTAATTTTTTATTTTTAAATTCTCAAAGAACAATTTCTTTTTTTAAAAATTTCATTTTATAGACTTTTATTAAAAAAATAACAACAAAATACACACAATATTTTATTATTATTATTATTTACCAAAAAAAAACACACAATATGAATATTAGATATGAGCTAATCAATGTTATTTATATGACGATTTATTCCATCTCTTAAACTTGAATCGAACTAATTAAATTTTACTTAAATTAATAATTGATTAAAATTGTTTTAAATTATTAATTTGAGTCGAATTTAATAAGTTTGAGTTGAATTTAAGAGCTGCATTTGGTTAATATATTAGTAATATTTGATTAATTTACATATAATATTTATTCTGCTTATATTTTTTAATTATTTTCAATCAAAAATTTTAATAAAATTGAAAAGTAAAAGAAAATATTTTTAAAAATTTAAATATGAAAGAGTTTTTTTCTTAGAATTATTAAACTAGAGATAAAGTTTATAACTTTTACCTATGCCATGTATTTAACGAGTGGGCATGTTACATGCATAATAAATGGATAACATGGCTAGTGGGTTGGATTGTTCCAATGCCCATGTGTGTGGGCATATGAATCTGTCGCCGCGGATTCAAACGTTTCTTATGCAATTTGCTTTGTTAGCTGCAAAATCCTTCATGGGTAGGCGCCACTCAACGATACTGCAATAATTTAGACCAGCTTATGCAAATCATGGCTTTTATGCTCTCAAAAAAAAAAAAAAAGTAGCCTGTGTGTTTATTGACAGAATGATAATAAGAAATATAATAAATAAATATATTTTTTTTTTATTTTTCATTATATTTGAAACTACAAAGTATTACTTAAAAAAATATAAAAATATTATTCATTCAATTATAATATATTATTAACCGTCTTAACTTCACTGTTAGCTTCTCTTTTGTTAGATAGTTAATTTTATAATAAAGAGTCTTTCACCTCTAACTTGCATTCCAATATTTGTACTTCAGGCGATTTATATGAACGAATGAGTAATACTTGCTTGCGAAAAAAATCTGCAATTGTTGCCCTGGCAATTAGATGGTATAGAGTTTCTAAAAAGATACTACATGATTAATGGTTAGTTTCATTTATCCAAAAAAAAAAAAAGATTTAGGGTATGATTTAATTTTGTTTTTAGTTTTAAATTTTAATAAAAATTCAAATGTTTGAATTTCAAATTTCTGATTTTTGTTTATTTCTGTTGTCAAAATTATGAAAATCATAAAAATTGATTTTAATTTTTTTGTTATAAAAGGATTTTATTATTAAACTAAATAAATATTATTTAATTTTTAATATTAATTAATAATAAAATTATGTGTAGTATAATTTAATTATTAATTTAAAAATAAAAATAAACATATTTAAATACATAAGTTTAAAATTTTAAGATATTTATTTGTGAAATAAATTTTTAGATATCAACCGTTTAATTCTAAATAATAAAATTAGTTTTAAAATTAAAATAAATATAATTTTACAAATAAAATTTAATTAATTATTTTTAATAAAAAACAATGAACTTTTGGTTAACATTTATTAAATATTATATAAGACATTTGAAAATTTATTTACTTGATTAATTCATAAAATTAATTAATCTCTTAATTTTATTTAGTATTTAATTATTATCAATGATAAAAGTGTAACTAAATTGACATTAACAATTAAATATATTTTTGCTTAAATATGATTTTTTCTTTTTAAATAGAAATAATTAGGAAACATAAATAAAAATTATAATAGAAAAATAAAAGTGAAACGAGTCCATTGAAAATACAATTTCAAAATCTTTTTAAAAAATTTATACATTTAATTCATGAAAGTATTATTAATTAAACTAGCCACTATATATGATAGTAAAAAGGAAAAAGGAAAAGAAATAATTTAAACTTTAACATTTGCACCAAAATTAAAGTAATACTTTAATTATAAATTTTTTTTAATCAAAAATATAATTTAAACCCAAACTTTTTAAAACATTGAAAGAAATTCTTAACATTTATGTTTAATATGGACAAAAAAATTAACGAGCTCTATCTCTGGACATTGTCCATATATCACATGGTATTACGTTTACGCTAATTTAAACCAAATTAGTTAGAATTTTAGTTTGCCCCCTTCAGAGAACTAGTGGCATACACCAGATCCATAATTGATAATTCACTGAGCATCGATTCTCGATTAAACTTGACTCAGTTCCCCCATAATAAAAGAGCATCCAACACCTTTTGCTAATGATGAAATATACACCACCACGACACGTCACCATCGGAACATCTCATGGCATGTGAAGCCATTGTTTGTCGTCGCTCCTTTCCCGTGCCAATCGCCATCTACCCCGCCAACGACAACCGTGAAAATTTTGAACACCCAGACTGTGACCACAACTCATCATATTCACCAGCATCTATAAACCCAAAAACTGAAAACACCGAAAATCTCTAGTAATCTCAACAACCCCGATGATAAGCCAAAATCCTAGGGCAGTGAATCCACAAAGTTTTGGCCGCATCACCAACCACTGGATATGTGTTCTAAAACCCGGACATACATATACATTATAGTAGTGAAGATAATGAAGAATGAAATGAATGTTGTATTACTACAACTGTTTGCAAAAGAAGTATGAGGGAGACAATGAAATTAGGGTTTCTCTGAGATGGCGATGATTCAAACCAATGTTAGAAATGTTTAAAGTTTAAAGATTCAATAAATATTAAATCACTATAAATAAAATTAGAATATAATAAACAAGAAATAAAAATTATAAAAATAAATAAAAATAAAATATTATATTTATTTAATCACTAATAATGAAATACAACAACATTTAGTAAAATTCTAATTGATACGCAGTCTCTAAAAAGGTGTAATAATATGTAACCTTACTCCTAATTAAGGGGGAGGCTATTTCTGATAGATCTATAAGAAAAAAAAGTATATACATATTAAAATAATAACATAATAATAATCAAAAGTAAAAATAAATAAATAAAAACATATACAAGATAATAATAATAATAATAATAATAATAATAATAATAATAATAATAATAATATATAAATAAATAAATAAATAAATGCTTATAAATGAACATAAAATATATAATAAAATAAATATAGAACAAGGTAAAAAGTAAAAATAAAACATAAATAAGTAAATAAATACTCAAACAAGAATAAATTACTAATAATGAAATGATCTGTATATTTCATATCCAAGATATTTGATATTGTTTTAACGAACATTTTTTGACCAATTCCTTTCACTATTAGACACAAGCTATATAACATATAAACAATTATCAACAATAAAATTGTATTATAATATGTAGAAATTTCCTAAAAATCAAAATCCTTCATTCTTAAATTTAAGATAAGTACTTTAAGGCAATTAAAAAAAACTTGCTCTAAAATCCCCTAATATATTAAGAAATAAATGAAAATTGGTTATTAAGACCTAAATAATTAAGCTCAAATACTTATACTAACCTATAAAACACTTAAAACATAAATACTTAGCAAAATAAAATAATTCTAACCTAAACACATACTAAACGATTGAATTAACAATTAAATATGTACCAAACTAAGCCCTAAAACATGTTCTAGTTTACACTTATCATTTGGATTGCTAATTCTTTTACTCTCTTAAAATAAGATAGGGAAACACTCTTGATGTCAAGTGGATTTGGTCTTAACATTATTGTCATCACTACCTCCATCACTGTAAATGGTTCCATGTTCTAACCCTTTTCTTTTCATTTTTGTTAGTATTTTCTTCTTATGTTTTTGTATATTGTGTTTTATTTCCCTCTGGTGTGTTTATGTACCCTTCTCACATTGAGGATAATGTGTTGTTTAAGTGTGGGGAGGGTTGTGTGTCAATGACTAGGACTTAACATGATAGATTTAGCCTTAAACATAGTCATTTAGGTTACGAAGATTTATTAGCTTGTGAAATTAGTGGCTTAAGTTACTTAGAGCTAAATATGTTGGTTAATTAGGATACGATGTTAGTCCATTCACCCTAGGAATTTTCCATACCCATTTATAATTTTTGGTCAATCAAATAAGTGGCATTATTAGTATATTTTCATGAGAATGATTAAACAAAGCAATAAGGTAGGCAAAATTTTGTATAACAAAAAGAAAGAAAAAAAGTATAAATTTTAACTAAAATAACTATTTCGCTAGCCTTCGGGTTATGAATAGAGTTAGTAGCCAGTTGAGAATGTGATGTAACTGAGTAATCGGATCGACAAATATCACAAATGTGTGCCTTCGCGTAAAAAGGCTATAATGATATTCCAACCAAGCAGCTTAATAACAACATGACTTAGTTGAGTAATCGGATCGACATTCATCACAAATGTTTGCCTCCGCATAAAATGACTAGGTTCATGTCCTTAAAGAAAAATCAACAAAAAGAATGTTTTCAAATAAAAACCTACCAAACTTGTTAATAGCTTGATTTTTCATGAAAACTTATTGAGGAATAGCTACACTTTTGTTTTGACTGAATGATTATCATTGTATGTGTGCAAGTGATAGGGGTGAATAGACTCAATATAAAAATTTTGATTAGTTTGTATATTTAGTCCAAGGTATTTAGACGCAGATTTCGCTTGTTAATAAGTTAGAACAACTTAAATGATTGTGTTTAGAGTTAAATTTATTTCATGAAGTTGAAGCTATTGCCTTATTATTGCATTGTGTGCTTTGTGTTTTTCTGGTGTTTGAGGACAAGCAAACAAAACAACAAACAACACAAAAACACAAAGCACACAATGCAATAAGCAAACGTTTAAGTGCGGGGATGTTGATAAGTGTAAATTGCATTGTGTTTTAGGGCAAATAGTGATATATGTTTATATACTAATTCAATCATTTAGTATGTGTTTAGGTTAGAATTGTGTTAGTTTGTTAATTATTTATTTTTTAAGTGTTTTATGGGTTTGTACAAGTCTTTGAGCTTAATTATTATATTTTTGAGGTACCTTGATGTGTTTGCTAGTGTTTCAGGGTCAACATCGAAGAACGAAGAATTTTCGGAGACATTTGGGCCGAAACAACGACCTAAGCCACGATCATAACAGAAGCATCAGATTTGACCCATGATCGTGGCCTACATGCCACGATCGTGATAGAAGCCCAAACAATGGCCCACGATCGTGACCTGCATTGGACAGACTCGCAGACACTAAAAACGTCAAGTTTCGAGGACTTTTTGGATCTTTTGAACCCCAGAAAAATCCTAGAGTTGCTCAAAAGACAAGGGGATATTTAAAGAACAATAAGAGAGGTAGAAAAGAAGCTTTTGCATTAGCCACCTTGAGAAACCCTAGAGATAAATCATCAAGAGATAGAGGAAGAGAAGAAGGAATAGAGAAGAGGGGAAGAAGCTGACTCGAAGTACTTCCTGGATCAGGAGTTTTCTGACGTCATTGCCTCCCATCATCCATTTAGATTGTATTTCCTATTTAATTTCAGTTTTATTATTATATAGAATTGAATTAAATAGTTGATGATATGATCTAGAATGTTGAAAATGTTCTAAACTCACCATCGAATTTTATTCTTGAATTAATGAAAATCTGATTGTTTATGTGTTTATTGGATTTGTTGTGGTTTGATTCTGCAATTGCATAATTTGGTAATAAACTGAGAGGGTGAATCGAATAAAAAATGATTAAATTGGACTAACAAGAGTTAGGTGATTTAATAGAACAAGAATTGAATCAGATCGAGAAATTATGCGAAGAGAGATCTTGCATAGGTTTCCAATAATTTATTGGAGAACTTCAAAACTAATTAGGGTTTTGGATAGGTTGTGAATTGAGAGATTGCAACCTCGATAATCTGATTAGGGTTTATGATTTAGGGTTAATGGTTATAACTTGAGAGAGAGGAATCAACCCTAGGATAGTTTAGAACCAATAATCCAATAATTCATAATCAGATAGGTTAGCATCAAGGATAGGTAAAATTCTCTTTCTCTCAATCGTTAATTTCTTTCGGTTGATTCTTGAGTGTGTTGCAACTACTTAGTAATTAGTATTTCGTGTTTCTTAATTTGATTGATTGAATTCAATTCTTGTTTTATTTTTTTACATTTTGAATTTCTGTGATTTGTTTCTGGCCTTAAGATTTTAGGATTAGATTAACTCCTTCCTCGTTGGATTGACACCTTTGGTACTATGCTAACAAACCATGTGCTTTCGTATTATCGAGGGTTAATAATTAAATCTTACACATAACCAAACCACCCGATCATTTGGATATGGAGGATGATGTAGAAGTGCCTTTGATCTTAGCATGACCTTTCCTCTAAGGCTTTGATAGATGTATATGATGGAAAGTTGATCCTAAAGGTAGGGGTTGAAATAGTGTTTAAAAGACCTGAAACCACAAAAGCTACTATTGATAATTATGATACTTGCCTCTAATTTGATGTGATTAACATTAAATTATTCCATATTATATAGGAAATAATCAGGCAAAACCTTATAAAGAAGTATGTCATGTTAAGAAATATAAAGGAGATGAAAAATGATATGAAATTGCGGAATATAAAAAAGATCTTACCCAAGACTTTTGTTGATTTACCACTTGATCTTTAACAAAGAAAAAGATTTGAACAAGAAGAGAAGAATAAAGTTTGTTTCAAGAAATTTGTAACCTAACCCTTAAGAACATGTATAGCCCAATTCAGGCAAATTATGAATTGAACGACACAAGATTGAAAGAAGATCAATAAATAAAAACATCACTAATTGATGAAACAAAATCAGTTAGATAAGTCATATACAAAACATGAAAATCATGTAATGCATTCTAATTATTCAACAAGAATAATAATAAGAATAAACCTCACAAAATAATGTCATAAAATATGTCCCTTAGTGATAGTTGTTCTCCATATATATAAGGGAGGGATTGACCGAAAATTAAGGAAAAGGTATTACCTTAAACCCATAATTACTTAACCTACTAGGAAACTAGCTTTTAGGAAACAACATCTATTAGGAAACTAACTTTTAGGAAACAAGAGACCTTATAGGATTTGGTTAATTGTCCTTTACAAAGAAGGAAAACTACTAATAGTAAATTCAATTATGGGCCTTATTTTTCAAGTAGGGTTGGCCCAACTTCTTCAAGACTTATTAAGTGGACTTGCTTGGACTCCTTAATTGAAACAACTTTGACTTGGGCTTTAAAATGGGCTTTTTTAATTAAATTATTCAAAGCCCCTTGCATCTTTTTGGTCTTAGCGCTCGTTATAGGCCCAACAATATCCATAAGTGGATCTCTTTTGAAGTTGATGGTGGAATTTGAGTTGAAGACCTTGAAATCTTATCTTAAACATTAAAACTAGCGAACATTAAAACTAGGGACCCTAACTTAAAATGCCACTTCACTAGCCCCTTGATCCATATCATACCCCCTTCCTCAGAAGGATTCGTCCTTGAATCCAATAGATTGGTGCAGTTGTCAATTCCTTTTTCAAGGACTCGAATGCGAAGAGCATAGATGAATTTGGATGTTGTTCTGCAATCTTTTCTTTTGGTGTTGCACAAAAATAGTGACTAGTGTGGGTGGTGATGAGGAGAGAGAGTAGAGAGAGTAGAGATGAATATAGGTGGGCAGAGAGGAGAAGGAGAGAGATCGTTAGGGTTTTATATTTTGTAAAATGGTCCTTCAAATTTTTAAGTTTAGGGTACTTGCCAGTATTCAGCCGGTATTCTAAATACCGACCAGTACCATCCGAAGTACCGACGACAGGTACCAATGAAGCAATTTTCATACCATGTTTTGGTTGATGTGGTACCTTTCGACTGGTATCAACCGGTACCGTACGAAACTCAAACCTCTGGCTAAAACCACAAACATATCGCATCAGTTAAGAGGATGGAGAAAGTCTTATATTTTACGGTGTCAGATGCGCCATGTAGATCCATGAGTTCTTTATACATGCTCATGATTGATATAATCATGCATATTATTGTAAATGTCTTAGATTGGCATCTTAAACCTATGTGACAATGGCTCAGCCAAGATGTTAGATACTAATAGATTATCAGCTATCAAATTACCTTCATATGTCAGGTTATTGCACAAGTGTGGTTGGGACTCTTTACAAAAATGGTTGTGGAATGTGCCTTTCTTATCTCTACCATCTTTCTTATAATAATTGTTTAAATCGTTGTGGCATCATTTAATGGTTAGTAGCATGGGAACGAATACTGACGTACCGGATGGAAAATAAAACGGTATCTGTTCCTTCGATACCGGCCATTAATACCTGTTGGTATTGTTATTTTTCGTTCGATACCAGCTGGTACGTATAATACTAGCACATACCAGCTGGTACCATAAAATTTGAAAAATTGAAGGACTTGTTTGCAATTTTAAATTTTTTTCCTAAACCTACCCAACCCCTAGGACACTTGCGTCCTCTCTCGAACCTTCTCGGCTTCCTTCACCTTCCTCTGTTTATTTCTCTCTCTTTAAACGACCTTGCCGTCTTTGTCTCCACCGTCTCCTTCCTCTCTCGGTCGTCATCTAAATGACCCCCCACCCCCGTCTTTGTCTCCACCAAACCTTCCTTCTCATTTGTGCTCTCGCTCTCATTGACTCTCACTTCTTCACTTACCACCGTCGTCGTTCTCTCTCTCTCTTTCTCGTCTTCATCTCCAATGAAACTGGTGACTGGTCCGGCGGTACTGCTGCTTCCCTCACCCTCCCCGATCCATGTTAGCATCAGAGGACATAGATCCTCCCTCAGCTCCTCCCTTCGCGTCCCCCAAAGACACCACCATCGTTGCCATTGAATGTCTGAAGGAGGAGAGATGGTCCAGCCTCGTAGTTACCTGTCTACGCGACCCAAAGCCTCTGACCCGTCAATCCTCACTCGGCCCAAAGACCTGAAGCTAGTGAATTTTTTGGGGTGTGTTTTTTTTAGTTTTCCAATGTTTTCTTGCTTAAATCTTAATTGCATTATTTATTGTGTTCGATTGGATATCGGATTTGGTTTTGTGGATTGCAATTTGCGTGTATATGGTATTTTGGTTGGATATTGTGATTTGGAAATGGAAATGGAGTTGAAATGTTGAATTGAATGAGTGAGTCACTCACGGTAAAAGATGTATTGGTTTTCTGATTTGCGTAGGTTGGATTCATTGGAGTTTAAATGTTGAATGATAATGGTATTGTCATTTGGAAATGGAAATGGAGTTGAATTCACAGTGAATGATGTATTAGTTATAAAGATTGGTTTAAGTTTATATTTATGATAAGTTTTCGGATGAATGATATGCATTATGCACGGCCTTGTTAATGTTGATTATCAAATTGAAAGTTGAACTTGAAAGTTAGAAACATCCTAAATGTAAAATTTAAACCGATAATATTGAATTTGTAAAATTCTAAAAACTTAAATCATTAATTGACACATTCTTAATATTTGTGAAATGGTATTTTATTTTTAATATTTGGGTATTGAG
>JAOTAX010000002.1:16819066-16831314 GCA_025629825.1 Erythroxylum guanchezii | reverse complement strand
GATTGTTGGAAATGGAAATTGTTTTATGAATGTTTTGTGATTAATGGAAATGGAAATTGTTGAAAATTGTTGGAAATGGAAATGGAATTATTAATGTTTTGTGATTATTGGAAACGAAAATTGTTGAAAATTGTTAGAAATGGAAATGGAAATTATTGGAAATAGAAATGGAATTATGAATGTTTTATGATTGTTGGAAACAGAAATTGATCAAAATTGTTGAAAATGGAAATGAAATTATGAATGTTTTGTGATTAATGGAAATGAAAATTGTTTATATATGTTTTGTGATTGTTGGAAATGAAAATTGTTGAAAATTATTGGAAATGGAATTGGAAATTGTTGGAAATGGAAATGGAATTATGAATATTTTGTGATTGTTGGAAATGGAAATTATTGAAAATGGAAATGGAATTATGAATGCTTTATGATTAATGGAAATGGAAATTGTTTATGTATGATTTGTGAATGTTGGAAATGGAAATGGAATTATGAATATTTTGTGATTGTTGGAAATGGAAATTGTTAAAAATTGTTGAAAATGGAAATTGAATTATGAATGTTTTGTGATTAATGGAAATGAAAATTGTTTATGTATGTTTTGTGATTGTTGGAAATGAAAATTGTTGGAAATGGAAATGGAAATTGTTTTATGAATGTTTTGTGATTAATGGAAATGGAAATTGTTTATGTATGTTTGTGATTGTTGGAAATGAAAATTGTTGAAAATTGTTGGAAATGGAAATGAAATTATAAATGTTTTATGATTATTGGAAATGGAAATTGTTGAAAATTGTTGGAAATGGAATTGGAAATTATTGGTAATAAAATTGGAATTATGAATGTTTTGTGATTGTTGAAAATAGAAATTGTTAAAAAATGTTGAAAATTGAAATTGCTGATGTATGTTTTGTGTAATTATATATGTTGAATGTTTTGAATTGTTAGCTTTTGACTTATAGTGAATTGTGTTCCCTAAATTTGAGTTGTGTGTAATGTAATCATACAGAATGAGTTATATTATATAAGATAGATATGCATATTATGTACTGAAATTATGTATTATGTATTTTGATATATGTATACATTTATTTTTACAGATAAATGGAAGAAAGTTCCAATACTCCTGATCAATCTACTTCTGGAAGATACAATGACCTAGCTTGGGCTCATGCTGCATTGGCTCCTGGTACAAGAAACCATACTACTTTCTTGTTTTGTAACAAACATTTAAAAGGTGGAGGAATCACCCGATTAAAAAGTGTTTTGTTGGGGTTAAAGGAGATGTGGAATCCTGTAAAAAAGTAAGTCATAATGTGAAGTGGCAGATGAAAACATTGCTTAATGAATATCAATATGAGAGAGGTAGAAGGAAAAGGTTGAATTTTGAAATTGGTAGTGGAAGTTCGTTTTCTAGTTTCCGTGGTGATTTTAGAAATGTTGAAGGTAGATGTGGTAGTGGCAGCGGTGGTAGTGGTACTAGTAGTGTTCCATCTCAGGCTCAAGAAGAAGTACCTGAATCTGATGTGAGGAAGAGAAGAAGGCACGTGACTAGTTTCTTTGCACCACGAACAACTCCTAGAACCCAACCTTCAATTCGTAGTGCAATACAATCAAGAGATGTGGCTCACAATGTCGATATGGCAGTAGCTAGATGGAGGTATGATGCAGGTTCATCATTCAATGCTTCTTAGTCTTATTATTATCAACCTATAATGGATGCAATGGCTTCTTATGGTTCCGGATACAAAGGTCCTTCGATTGATAACTTAAGAGGTAAACTTTTGAGTTGTGTTGTTTCTGAAATTAGAAGTTATTTGGCTTAAAGAAGAGTGAATTGGGGTACTTATGAATGTTCAATCATGTGTGATGGTTAGACAAATAGGAGACAAGAGCCTATTATAAATTTTTTGGTTTATTCTATAAATGGCTCTACATTTTTGAAATCTATTGATGCATCTGGCCTTATTAGAAATAGTAAGACTTTGTTTGCGATATTTGATAAAGTTGTGAATGATGTAGGGCTGGAAAACATTGTTTAGTTTATTACTGACAATGATTCCGCTTATAAAGCAGCAGGAAAAAGGTTCCAGAATACGTATAATTCATTTTTTTGGACTCCTTGTGTTGTACATTACATTGACCTAATGTTAGAGAATATAGAGAATCCTAGGCATTTTCCTTTTATTGATGAGACTATGCAGAAAGCTAAAAAGGTGACAAAGTTCATTTATAATCGTGCATAGGTATTGAATTTGATGAGAAAGGAATTTACCAATGGTAGGAATTTGTGTCGTCCTACTGTGACAAGATTTGCAACAAATTTCTTATCACTTCAGTCTTTGTTTCGATGAAGCAAGAGTTCAGACAAATTTTTACAAGTGATAAGCGGATTGCATCTCAACATGCCAGGTCTAATATTGGAATGAAGGTTTGTAATATTATATTGGAAGATAGAGAATTTTAGTCTCAATGCCAATTTGTTATCCGAGTTTATGAGCCTTTAGTGAGGGTGCTTCGCTTGGCTGCTAGTGAAGAAAAGCCAATAATGAGTTATATTTTTGATGCTATGGAGAGAGCGACGGAAGTAATCAAAGCCAATCTGAAACATAGGCCTTCTTTATACACATACCATATCTTTCAATCATTAATGAGAGAAGGCAAAGACAACTTTCTTCTCTATTGTTTGTAACTGGGGCATTTTTGAATCCTAGTGTCTATTTTAGACTGGATCTTACTAAGCAAACTGAAGTTAATAAAAGAATGCTTTTTTTTAGGTACAAGAAAGAATGCTTTCAACTATTACAACAATTGTTTGCATTGATGTGATGCAAGATCTTTTAAGCTCACAAATGGAGCTTTACAAGTTGTCTTATGGGGATTTTAGAATGTCGATTGGTAATCGACAAAGAGTAAAACTTTCTTCAGGTATTAGTTATTTCCTTTTTCTTATTTGTTGAAAATTAATTATCATTGTATTTTGTTTATAACACTACTTTTGTTATCTTATGACTTACAGTTTCTTGGTGGGATCAATTTGGAAATGGTGTTCCAAAATTGAAAAGATTTGCAATTCAGATTTTAAGTCAATGTGTGAGTGCAACAGGTTGTGAACGAAACTGGAGCATATTTGAATTCATCCACTCAAATAAAAGGAATAGATTAGAGCATAAGAGGTTGAATGATTTGGTTTTTGTTCGTTACAATTTAAAGCTTCGAGAAATATATGTTATTTTCATTATTATCATTATTAATTTCGATATAATTTCTTATAATTTTCTAATAATTAAATTTAATTGTTTACTATGAGTCTTAATAGCACACGTAAGTTCAACTGATTCAATTTTCATTGATAATATTGATCTTTTGGCGGATTGGATTTCTGAAGAACAAAATTTGGTTGATGTGAATGACTTGGAAGATAATCTTGGATGAGAAAGCATTGACATGTCATTTGATGCATTAAATTTGAATGATAATGATGATGAAGCTCCTCTCAATGATAAGGATTTTGTACTAAACAATCACTAATGTCAGTGCAGTTATAGCGGGTATCCTCCTATTGACGATTGAATTTCGTTCCAAGTTTTTGTTTTTCCTCTTCTTTTAATTTTACTTATATTTGATGTTTATGTTAAATTCTATATATGTAATATAACTGTAAATATTTTTATTTCAGATTTAATTTCTACTTGATTGTTTATTCGTCATGAACTCTTTTTGTAATTTGTTTAAGGATATTTATTGTTCATTTTATTGGATGTTTTGATGCAATTATTATTTATTAAAATGATGAAATTGTATTATTGTAATATTTTAAAAACTTTGTATTATTCTTAATTTTATATTTGTATGATGATGATTGTCTTTTTTATATTAATTGTGGTTATTATTTATATGTGAAATATTTAAAAATTATTGTTATTTCATATTAATTGTGATTATTATTTATTATTATGATTTTTAGAAACAGGGTTGATGTAAACATTAAACTAGTAAAGTATACAATACAATTGTACAATATACCAATAAAATATTTTGTAAATTTTAAAAATTTTAGGGACTATTTTATAAATTTAAAAAATTACTCGAAACGATACCCGATATTAGTACAGTACCGTACTAGAACTCAATCTGGTACTAAATTGGGTACGAAATTTGCAACTTTGGTCAATAGTTTATTCTTCAAACTCAAGCTACTCGCTTGTTTAAAGAGTTTCAGAAGTATTCATTGTTCCATTAAAGTTAGGGGATTAATGGCTTTCACGAGCATCCATTATTCTTTCATGGATAAGGATAACTCAACTAATTTAAGATATTATCAAGTGGGAATGTTATAATAATTTCAAAATCTTTCCCACAAAATCAACTAAATGATGCAGATTCAATTTCGAGTAAGCTTGTTAAGTTGGTCTCCGGTATGTAAAAATAACTACTCAAAAGTGTTAAGGGGCTCAATAAAAATACTTGGACAATCAAATTAGTAAGAAGTAAGATTTTGGATTTAATTTTTACTATATAATGTAATCATTCTTTAATCTCTTCATGATTAAAATTATATCGTCTTTTATTATGAATTCAAGGATTAGGACATAACATAAACACCTTACCATGTCATTTCAATTAGCTTTTATCCTTATATTAATCGCAATTTTTGTGCTACTTTCAACTATTTTAAAATATAGAAAAAAAGATTAATTATTAGCAGTATATAAGTGAAGGTACCGACTAAAAACACAAACTTCTTCGCGAATTCTAATGTCTGTGTTTGCTAAACTTGCTAGAGCTGCCAAGGCATGCCGCTTCCCCACCGCAGCCAAAACCCCAAACTTCTCAGCCACCCCACTGAATTACATAACTCGTCGCTCCTTCCACCGTAAGCTCCTTTGATTGCCTTTATATTGTCGGTCTATTGATTCCGAATAATGTTTCCTTTCTGATTTGTTGCATATTATATATGCGAAAGGTGATGAAATTTTCTTGATGCAGGTTTGGAATTTCAACGGCCAAAGTTGGATTTTGGCGTTAAATATCCATATATGCTTCCGTGTCTGTTGAGTGGTTTGCTTGGAGGTGTATTTATAAATGTTGCCTATGCGGATAATAATGAGGTGTGCTTTGATTCTACTAACAAACCCACCATTGTTCACGGACAGGAAGAAAAAAGAACAATTTTGTGGAATTGGAAATATGCAAGTTTATAATTTTAACTGTGGTTTGTGTCAAAAACTGCACTTTTTCATTTCGTATGAAATATTTGATTTCTTAAGGCTTCTGTGAAACCTCATCTGCGATCGGAATCTGCTTCAAACTTTACTGACATGGAGGAGACTGTCAAGAGAGAACGTGAGCGAATTGAAGAGTTGCTCAGAAGTAGAGGAATGAAATACGGTTCTTATCCTCGATATAGTGTTGCTGTTAATGGCCAAAAGGTTTTGTGCGCTTATTTTTATGGTTACTCCAAATTATACTGTGCTATTTGCTTTCCTCTGTTAAATGCTGTTTCATGTGCTTTTTACTGCTATCGTAATTTACGATTCTTTCTTGTCAGCCATCAATTATTGCTTCTCACTCTTGCATTTCTATTACCATTTCTAATGGATTTTTTTTCAGCCAATATTGGAATTTGTCACAAGTTATTTTTGTGGTTATTCTAACTTAGGTGATAAGTTCCTTTCCGTATCAGTATGTTGACTACTGTCCTCTGCTCAATACTTCTCAATACTGTTTCACATGCCATACGAGTAGGGGATGTATGTTGCTGTGTGACATATCACTTGTGATAATGGAAAGAGATGATTGAATGACTAGTTTTGAAAAGCCTCAAGTAGAATGTTGGAAATTCCCAGCTATGTTGTGATAAAAGACCCATGAAATCACCCTTCATAGAAAAGGTTAGATTTAAGGCTATAGTGCCTGTTTTGGGTCACTTTGAATCAGTTTTTGGGATGTCTAAATTTGTGCTTGCACAATGAAAACAGAAACCTATTTTGACAGTGTTTGGTTACCAAATCAATGCTTATGAAAAATCACTTCCTCAAAATCATGGTTTTCAGAAAGATCTTTTACATGTTTTTTTCTTTTAAAGCAAGGCTTTATGGAAAAAATGATTCTCAAGCAAATGATAATACATTTCTTAGTTGTCCATCAACTAGAGCTTTGCCTTGAAGCTTGTATTTATTCTTGTTTAGATTTCTAACCACTCATCTTTTGACTTTTATGTCTATAATTTATGTGTTGTAGATTTATTTAATTTTATCTTAATGCTCTTAAGGTAAATTGAAGGTCAAGCTTTAGAAAGATTATCTCTTACATTTGAAGAGAGCGATTGGATTTAATAATTAATGCGGAATGGGAGACTTAGAAGTTAAAACAAGCACAATGCAGACAACTAGAGAAGTACACCAAAGGAGAGAAAATATGGAGAGGTTGTGGGAAAAAAGAGAAGGGTTTAGAGGAATTGACAAGGGAGACAGGAATTATGAGTCACTATTTACACAAAGCTAAAGACTAAATTTGGCTATAGTGGATAACGTAGAAACCCTAACAGAAAAGTAATCTAAAAACTTAATGGGAAGATAAACTTACATGTCGTAAAGAAAAATAAGCTAATTAACTCATTCAATACCTCATTCCTAGTTTCTTTTTACTAACAATCCTCATCTGTAATCTTTTTTTTCTGCAAGACCTTTTTTAGATTAATTTTCTGTTTGATTATGTGGTCAATGAACTATTCGGAGCCAAGAAAGTAATTACCATTTGTTTGTGATGTAATTACGTTCTATGTAGTGAAGCTGCGGCCAAAATATTTCTAACAAGGATATAGTTTGCTTGATAGATTACAGTCAAGTTTCGAATACCTCCTGAAAGTGATATTCCGCAGTTGATTGCAAACCTTGTTTCAAATATTGGGTTGACGGTTGATGGGCACAATAGTGGAACAGAAATACTATTGCGTGCTTGGGACAGGTTGGATGAATGGCTGTTTAGTTATCTTTCACTGTCCTTGCAGTCTCTAGCTTTTAGTTATCTACTACTAAGTGATCTTTGGTTATTTAATCATGCTAACCCTCTATTTCTCTTTCTCTTTCTCTTATGCATGTCCAGTGCAGTTGCTTGGCAGTTGATGCTTAACTGTCCGGTAAAACAGACGGAAAGAGCTGCAGACAAGGACCCTACAAGAAATATTAATACAACTGAGGGAGATCTTAGCGTCCTCATATATCGTTCACTCCTTAGCAAAGATATACCAGTAAGTTTACTAGGAAAAAACCATATGCTCTGTTATAGTATTAGAAGATTCTGTCAAATGTCAAGTAGCAGACAAGCCTTTTTGAGTGATTGATGTTAATATCACAGGAAATTGAGTTTATAAAGTCTGGGAGCTTTAGCACCTCAGAGCTTGATGCTTTAGTGTCTCTTTTACAATTAGCTAGTCAGAAGCAAAAGTCCTTAGATAGAAATCCTGGTGAAGGCACTGTAAATAATTCATCTGTAGAAAAGATAGCTACCGGTTTAGAATCCATGGGAGTAAGAGTTTATGGACTTGAGCAAACCGAGTCAGATCTTTCAAATGGTGAGATTTCATGGGACAATATCGTTGGGTATGAGCAACAAAAACGGTAAGCGCGCATGCAATTTCAATTTCTTATGTTGTGGATGCTTGTTTTTCTTTATCTCGTTTTTGTCGCTGTACGTGCTGAAAGTATGTAGGTATTTATCGACTGTTTAAAATCATGAAAACAATTAATCTAGTTTTTAACCCTACAAAATTTAGTCAAGTTTGTTTGATTGATTAAACATGTCAGATATGTTTGTTAACTTAGTTTATTTAGAATTTTCATCCATCTCTATTCTCTTTAATCCCTCGCGACCAACTTATTCTAATTGTAGATTTACAGATCATGCTTCATATTGGAAAGTGCTTGTAGATGATTCAGTTTATATTATTTGCAGAGAAGTAGAAGATACAATTTTGCTGGCTCTTCATAGTCCAGAAGTGTACGACGATATTGCTCGTGGAACTCGTCGTAAGTTTGAGCCAAATAGACCTCGAGCTGTACTTTTTGAAGGACCACCAGGTTATGTTTCCAGTCTTATTCTAGTAGATAAAACATTGATATTTACTTTTCATCATATATTATTAGATGAACAATTTGAAAACTGCATTTATACTTCATTTTGCCACATTGTATCGAGGCATTGAAAATAAATGTTAACCATTTTTATGGTTGTATTTAGTTAAGTTTGACTTGCTGGTCCCTTCTTTTCATTATGACTGATTTAATAGTTGCTTGTTGACATTGATACATGTGTTGTTGTGGGCCTTTAGCAAAGGGTTGTGTTGAATGTATATGTGTACATTTCTGTTATGTTATCAATCTTACGGGCTTTATCAATAGTTTAAGTTTTTATTTCTCTGATGGGTTTGCCTATTCGCTCCCATTTATATTTGATTCAGGTACAGGGAAAACATCTTCTGCACGGTTTATTGCTACTCAAGCGGTATGCCTCTGACATATCAATTTTATCTTCTTAATGTTGAATATAATTCATATAATAATTCATTTGCAGTTTATTTAGACTCAGGTCTTTATATGAATCAGTGCAATTTTTACCTTTGATTATATTTTCAATATAAACCAATTCTTTAGTTAAGAAAGAAAAGAACATATCGGACCTTTCACTTTGGGGTGCTTCCCATTAGGTGTCTTAAATTGTATGGCATTATGTCATTTGATTTGTATTCCAATCTTTTTCTTTCTCTAGGTGAATAAGGCCTTGTTTGGTAAACAGCTTATCAGCTATTTTTTAGCTTATTGAAACATTTTAGCTATTTGACCATTCAAACAACTGATGGATATGTTTGGTAATCAGTTGATTAGGTTGGCTGATTGAACTCAATCAGGATTTTAAAAAAGCCCCCATGGAGGAGCGTTTTGTTGGATAGCTGAAAATCTAATATGAAAAAGTCAATTGTACCCTAGTCTGCATATACCTGAAACTGTGGGCCAAACTCGTTGCTTTCTAAAATTGAGAGAAAATGGAAGAGAGTCACTGAAATAGAAGAAATATATAAACCCCTTTAGATGGTTTTCTTCACCTAGGATTACACCAAGAGCCACCTCTCTGTTTATCTACCTTTTTCTGTTGTAGCAACTCTATTGATCCTCCAGCTCAAAAGTGTGCTCTTTGTTTCTTCCCTTTGCCCTTCTTTAGTTGTTATCTCAGCTACTCTTCTTTGCAGTTTTCTTTTGATTCCCAAAAATAGTTTTAGTTGTTTGATTACGCGGACATCAGATAACACACTCTATTGAGGTTTTATTAACTTTTTATTTATTTCTTCTTCCCTCCTTTCCCCACTGTTGAGGGCAAAGAACTGGCTTTGATGTTTTGATTGATAAAAAGCCGTCTATATAATATTGGAGATAAAACAACTTATTTTACCAGGCGACGTACCAAACTTTTGAGTTTCACGCAGTTTCTTTTGACCAAAAGTATAAACTTAATTTTTGTAAAATTAAATATCTAAAATCTAAATTCTTATGAAAATATTTAAAGAAATATTAAGATATAATACTCATGTTCTTATAAATCTTTTTTTTGTTAAAGTCATGCCCTTATAAGTCATTTTATACATAAATCGCTAATGCTAAACAACTAATTTTATCAAACATTTTTGATAAATAGTTAATGTTATTCACTGGTCAAATCAACTAATATAATCCATTGTCAGCTAAAAGCTAATGCAATCCGTTGATTGTCAAACAGGGACTAAATCTATTGCAACAAAATGTTGTTATGTAAACTAAAACTCCTTCCTCATATAAGCTTGAGAGTGTATTTTGTAATGCATGATGCTTGCTCTTCTTTATATGTCATATTTGTTGAAGCATTTTAACATATTGAAACTTGATTCGTTCCAAATGTAATAAATATGAGCTAAATTCTAAACGCATGGATTTCTTTTCATATTTTGGATAAAAAGTTTGCTTTAATTTATTACTAAGTATATCTTCAATCATGTGTATGCCTTGACAGGGTGTGCCATTTCTATATGTTCCATTGGAAGTTATCATGTCAAAGTACTATGGGGAAAGTGAACGCTTGTTTGGCAAAATTTTTTCCCTCGCAAATGAGCTCCCTAGTGGTGCTATCTTGTTTCTTGATGAGGTAACAAATTCTTAGTTATGCCCCTGGTTCATGTTAAATGCATGTTATTACTTTCATATCTTTTTTCTGACTATTTCTTTGAGATCATAACAGATTGATTCTTTAGCTGTTGTTCGTCAAGATAGTACACATGAAGCCTCACGAAGAATTTTATCACTTTTATTGCGACAGGTGATAATTGGCATCTGGTAGCATTATGCTATGAAATATGCTCCATTTATTGGAGAAATTCTTTTTTCTGTTTTTGCCTCGACGTTGTGGGTCTTATCTTATTGCTAATTTCTTCCTATATTTTATGGGTCAAAAAACATATACGTCTGGCTCCAATCTTTGATACTTTGTCATGTCTAGATATTTCTGGACCTAAATTACCAGCATCTCTAGCTATTAAATTCGCAGGAATGGGTTCCTGTCCCAGAAACATGGAGCTGCATGACTCCTTACTTATTTCCTGCATGCAAAACTTCATTTTTAATCATACAATAACTGTCGTTTCTAAGCAGCAGTGGAAGAGTTGGCTGGACACTTAGCTTCATAAAGTGGCATTTCTGAAGCTTTTGTTGTAGGAGCTTAAGTGTGGAAACTTTTGGATAATTGAACTTTGATCACAATGCACTTGGTAAATTTTAGTTCCTTTTTTTCTTTTTTAATTTTGGCAGATTGATGGATTTGATCAAAATAAGAAGATTGTTATCATCGCAGCAACAAACAGGAAACAAGATCTTGATCCAGCCATGATCAGGTGTGGCAATTTGATTGTCCTATTGATGATATTAAGCGATTCATTTTTTCTTGATCACATTGGGATGACATAATTTACGTATTCTGTGTGCTGTCAGCCGGTTTGACTCGATAATAACTTTTGATCTACCTGATGAGCAAAGCCGCCAGAAAATAGCTGCCTACTACGCAAAGCACCTAAAAGAATCGGAATTAGAGGAATTTGCCAAGATCTCAGAAGAGTATGTGACATTTTGTGTCTAGGAATAAATTGTGGTTACCTTTGTTAAATGCTAGTTCCATGATGTTAGCTGCTTCTGAATATATCTGAAATAGATTCCATGAGCATCTTTCCATCTAGCTTGGCAAAGTGGGGTGCTCTGATGATTACATTGCCTTTGCTCCCGCTTAATCAACTTGTTTTCTAACTCCTTTGCTCCTGCTTAATCAACTTGTTTTCAAGCACTGTAGCTGCATCAATTTGAAGGAATATTCTTTTGTATCAGTTAATTCAACATCTGATATCTGTTTCCATGACACTGAATTGCCTGTTTACAACAATTTTTCTTGCTTATGCAATACTCTTTTGCTTGCTGCTTTCAGTATGTCAGGGAGGGATATTAGGGATGTTTGTGAACAAGCAGAACGCTCATGGGCATCAAAGGTATTTCTTCCCTCTGTTGTGTTTGATTTGTTTTCTCAGAATCTTATGGCATTGTACACTGTTCGTTTCTTTACAGATCATTCGAGGACAAGCAGCTAAAGATGGAGAAAAAGTCTGTCTTCCACCATTTTCAGAATATGTTCATAGTGCTACAACCCGGCGGAAGGCCTTGTCCAGTGTAGCAGATCTAAGAAAGAATAGTTCTAACAAAGATACGCCAAATGTGCTAGGAATAGGATATAGTTACGGTTAGAGCAAAGAAAAGCTAGTTGAAATGTGAGAAGCAGCTTATTGGACAGACGCCCAAATTTTTCCTTATCTTGACTGAAATCAATCACCAAACACAAACACGTCTCTATTGTTAATCGGGAAAATCAAGAAGCAATGATTCTGATTAGTGACGAAGAAAAAAGCAAGATAACTTGATAAAGTGTGGTAGTGTTATAGTAGTAATACTAGTTGTCATAGCAGTAGCAGTAGTTGTAGTAGGCTTGTAGTAGGCCTTAGAAGCAGAAGCTGCATTGCAGCAGACTGAATAACAGAGCTTCTTCCCTCTATTTCCATAAACGATAGCAGCATAATTAGCAGCAAGCTATTTATTTAGTAGAGAAAAGAGAAATTTATTTATTTACCTTGCGGAAAAGGGTTCATCTGATTCTTCATCATCAACTCGTTGCTTCTCTCTACCAAC
>JAOTAX010000002.1:16796241-16810228 GCA_025629825.1 Erythroxylum guanchezii | reverse complement strand
GGGTTGCGACATATTTCTTACCAAGAGTTGATGGATTGAAAAGCTCAGGGACTATGCTTTAGGTGCGGGGAAAAATTCCATCCCTTACACCCGTGTTCCAAAAGACAATTAAGGTTGTTGGTACTGGACGATAATGAGACATTAAACGATGATGGGGAAATAATAGCCATCGAGGTGGATGATGATGAGGAAGGAGAAGTAGCTCTGGAATGCCGAGCTATGGGGGTGTTTGGGGTAAATAAAGCAGTGTTATCAAAAAGTAAAACTATGAGGATAGATGGAGAAATACGCAGGGTTCCCATTGTGGTGTTGGTGGATAGTGGCTCCTGAACTCACTAGCGGTCTGGGTTTAACGATAGAACTTACCAGGAGTTTGGGAATCCGATTGGGTGACGGCCATAAGGTAACCACCAACAAGAGGTGTATAGGAATTCCCATTCGATTGGGGGAGTTAGAGCTGAAGGTAGATCCATACATGTTGGATTTGGGAGGAATGGATATCATTTTAGGGGTGGCTTGGTAACGTTGGGTAAGGTCATCATAGATTGAAAAGAAATGACCATGGAATTCCAATATGCTAGACGAAGTGTAGAGTTATGTGGCAATGCAAACACCAAGGCGGTCTAGAAAAGAGGAATTCAGTGCCCAGAAGGTCCAACACCCTAGCGTATGAAAGAGTTTGTTTGGTGACTTTCGATCAGCAGAAGTTGTTGAGACAACAGGGAAGCAACAACCTCAACTTAACAGGAAAGAACAGGAGGAGATGAATATGTTGCTGACACAATTTTTGAAAGTATTCCAAGAGATTGTAGGATTACCTCCCAAAAGGAGCCATGCTCATGCTATTGTTCTGCAGCAAGAGCACTGTCCAATTAGTGTAAGGCCATACCGATACCCCATCATCACAAAGATGAAATTGAGAAATAGGTCCAACAAATGTTGCAAGTAGGCATCATACGACCTAGTTCAAGTGCTTATTCTAGCCCCGTCATTTTAGTCAAGAAGAAAGATACTTTATGGAGAATGTGCGTAGATTATAGAGTATTAAACAGAGTCACGATACCAGATAAGTATCCTATTATAGTGGTGGATGAACTTTTAGATGAATTGCATAATGCTCATGTTTTATCTAAGCTAGATCTCAAGTTCGGATATCACCAAATTAGGGTTGTGGAGGAGGACGTTCACAAGACAGCTTTCCGAACGCATGATGGTCACTATGAGTTCCTAGTGATGCCGTTTGGATTGACCAATGCACCAGCTACTTTCCAGGTTGCAATGAATGACATTTTCAGACCTTTTCTTAAGAACATCGTTTGATATCCGCTTTGGGAAGAAGGCAAAACACTTCAGTAGGAGGTGCAACAAGATCCGATATTGTGTAAAATTATACAAGATTTGCAACAGGACCCCAACTCCCGACCTGGTTTTTCATGGCATCAGGGGGTTCTTTTGCACAAAGGGAGGTTGGTGATCTTAGCTTCATCCCCATTTGTTCCACTCCTCCTAAGGGAATTTCATTCTTCCCCTATTGGAGGGCATTCAGGATATCTACGCACCTATAGGAGA
Organism: Erythroxylum guanchezii; assembly: GCA_025629825.1. NCBI lineage: Eukaryota > Viridiplantae > Streptophyta > Magnoliopsida > Malpighiales > Erythroxylaceae > Erythroxylum > Erythroxylum guanchezii. The sequence continues at coordinate 16,808,659 of JAOTAX010000002.1, read as the reverse complement.
ATTGCAAGCAATCTTTATTAGATTGGTATGAAGAAGTCCATTCAAGACTTTGTCAAGTCTTGTTACACTTGCTGCCACATCTCCTGGGGGTCTGCTGCAACCCTTACCAATTCTCAACCAAATTTGGGAAGATATCTCAATGGGGGCCTGCTGGTCGTGATGGATAGGCTATCTAAATATGGTCATTTTATTCTATTAAAGCATCCTTATACTGCTAAAAGTGTGGCTGAAGTGTTTGTTAAAGAAGTAGTACGTCTACATGGAGTTTCGTTATCAATCATAAGTGATTGTGATCTTTTGTTTGTGAGTTATTTTTGGAGGGAATTGTTTCGACTACAGGGTACTATGCTTAAAATGAGCTCTTCTTATCATCCGGAAATAAATGGACAAACCGAAGTTCTCAACAGGTGTTTAGAAACCTATTTGAGGTGTTTTGCTTCTGAACAACCTAAGGATTGGTCATATTAGATTTCTTGGGCAGAACTATGGTACAATACAAACTTTTCATATCTCTACGAGTTCAACCCCGTTTAAGGTGGTGTATGGGAGGAAACCACCCACACTAGTGATGTATTTACAAGGCGAGACTAGAGTGGAGGCGTTGGCTCGAGAGTTAATGGATAGAAATGAAGCATTGAATCAGCTGAAATACAATCTGAATAGGGCACAGGAACAAATGAAAAGGTATGCAGATAGAACAAGGACTCTCCAATCTTTCCAAGTAGGAGAGGGGGTTTTCCTAAAGTTATGTCCCCACAGACAACTCACTGTGGCCAAACGCATTAACCAAAAGCTAGCAGCAAGGTATTTTGGTCCTTTTCAAACTCCGGAAAAATTGGGAGCAATCACGTATAAGCTCAAACTACCCCTCAATTATAGAGCTCATCCAACATTCCATGTGTCTCAACTTAAGAAGGTCGTGGGCAATTATTCGGTGGAGGCCTCTCTGCCTGAAGGATTGGAAGTAGAATTGGAAAACATTGTGGAACCCGAGAGTGTTCTAGCCAGCAGGACAACAACTAAGATCGGGGACTCAACTCACCAATGGCTGGTCAAATGGAAGGGCAAACCAATGGAACAAGCTACATGGGAGGATGAGTATGTGATTCGTAGCCAATTTCCTCAATTCAGCCTTAAGGACAAGGCTGCTCTTCTAGGGGGAGCAATGTTAGGACCAACATGGAAGAGGGTAATTTAGACAATGGGGAGGATCACAGAAAAGGGAATAAACCGTGGATATGGAAAGTATACTCTAGGAGAAAGGACAGTGGGCCAGAGGAGAATTAGTTAGAGCTGATGTGGCAAATAGTTAGGCGTAACAGAATGGATCCTAACTTGGGGGTTTTTAGGCTGAGAGAGGAGGGGAGAGAAAGGGAGGGGGAAAGGGAAGAATTTGTGACAAAAGGATAGTTAAACCTTCTAAGGAGCATTCAGCTCTGGGTAGGGAAATACTAAATATCACCATTGTAATGGTCTATAGTATTGCTATAATTCAATAATACAACGTACCTCTAGTATTCAAAGACTAGAGTTCTCACGTGCTTCTGTGAATGTTATCCTTGTTAGGAGCCCCAAAAGATTTGCTTTGCACTTCCTGAATTGTCCAGGATGATCAATATGCAAATATCATCTAGTATGTATATATGTATATCATGTGCATGTAATGCATGTAGATGTATCTATATTTCACAAGCATCTTTTGTAAACATTTATGTTTAACCTTTACAGCCAAATCTTGATGTCTTGCAGGAACCAGAGAAGCAGCGGCTTGCTCCATTTCAGGGTATAGGGAGGACTCTTGGTAGCAGCAGTACTCCGACGGCAACTGAACCATCTGGTGGCTGCACTGCTGTCAACAACAGTGCTCCTACGTTTTCCACAGACCCTGTTGTGGATGAAACACTTCCATCAACTTCCGTTCAGCTTAGATTGGCTGATGGAACCCGAATGATAGCCCGGCTTAATTACCAACACACTATCAATGATATTCGAGCATACATTGACTTATCGAGGCCTGAGGGTGCACGAAACTATCAGTTGCAGGTGATGGGCTTCCCTCCAAAGCTTCTTACTGATTCTGCTCAGACAATTGAGGAGGCAGGTCTCGCAAATTCAGTTATTATTCAGAAATTCTAGCCAAGTTAGATGAGAATTTGGTGTGTTGCTGCTATATTATACTTGGTGAACCAATGCAACAATCTAATGACTCTGAACGTCTGTTTTTATAAACAAGAAGAATGACTCTTAAGGCTGCGTACATGGCCAATGAAGTTGAATTCTGTAGTTCTTAAAGTGTTGTGAACTGTTTGAGAAATGCATGCTACCATGTTACACCCCTGTGATCGATTATTTTGTGGCTGTTGTGGTTTTTATAAAAATCATCAACTGCTTAGCATTTATGGGGCTGAGCTCTGTAATTTATGAAGTTACAGCAAGATTGTGCCACAAACCGATCATTTTTGGAGAAATAAAGCTGAGCAACCTTTCTTTTTAACATGCCCCTGAGTATTAAGCTCGAGTAAAGCATGCCTTTGATCCAAGATTTTATGAATTGCAAGCTCGATAGCCAGGTGACCACAAAGTCAGCTTTTCCTTTCTCCGGCAATGCTCAATATTCCTAGATAAGCTTCTGGATGATCCTACTTAGGCTTCATTGACTGTAAAATGAGTGCCCAATGCCACTTGATCTACCGAGTCTTGATAGATTTAAGTTGGTTTGTCAGGGGCATCTTTCTATTCTCCATACATAGTGGGCATCGGGGAGACCAGGAAAAGCTTATTCTGTCGGAAACAATTTAACATGTTCACCATAAGCCTTGATCCATCGGTGGTACTTGTTTGCTAACGTTCTCTTTCCTCTCTCTATTTTTCCTACTCTTTTACTCTTGTTGCTTTACTTCTTGTTCATAAGTTGAACTAGTGTAGAAGACAATTAGATTCCCAGTATATTCTAGCTTCACTCGTGATGGTATGTTGCGAAAGGTTTAGAAAGAGAAGTATTGTTAATTTACTTCTCAACCTCCGTGAAGAATTTTTTTTTTTAAAAGGCAAATTTGAAACTGATTAAGCAATAACAACATAGTTTGATTCTTCAGATATCATAAAATAAAACAAAATTTAACCATGTAACTGCCGAACTTGGTATTGGCATGACTACACATAAGCAAGATATAAATTTAAACGTTAAATTGGTATGGTCTATTAACACGGTGAACGTATGCCTATGTTATCAGTTGGCAGGAGTAAAAGAATTTGATGTTGAAAAACTATTGGAATTAACTGGGCCGAGAAGTGAGAATGTGAGAAGATTGATAAATTTCATAGATGGAAGATATTATTCTCTTGTGAAAAGAAGGCTAAAGACCCCACTAGTCAAAGCGTGTTGTTTCTGAAAACTGGTTTTGTCTTTAGCCCAAATTTCAATCTCCAAGTTGAGTGTACTTTATTAATGACCCCATCATCCTATCCTAATTATGGTTTGATATGCTAGGCTGCTTGCCAACAATGCCACCGATCTATAAGTTCCGACATAAGTTGACCGTGGGAAAAAGCTTCTTTGTCAAAATCATTAGGCACAACTCAGTTTAATTGTGCATATATCGTGTTCATGTTTAAAGCCACCAATCACAATACCTGCCTCCAATGACCCCCATGATTATAAAAGAAAGAGCACAAGTTTTATGGCTTAAAAGCTATGGTTAGTGATAGAAAGTCTAAAAAGAATGTGTAATTTGTATTGCTTGATAATGAGTTTATATATGCATAAGGCCTTTATAATTATATATAGAGAGAATGAATAAGGAAACAAAATATTATGGGAATGTACATTGTTAAGACAAGAATATTTGCAGATTTTTTCATGATGATGATGAGAATAATTGAGCTAATGATCTAAAGAGAACCTTGTTTAATTTTTTATGTTATCACCTCCCCTCAAACTCATAGGGATATAAAAGTGAGCTTGTCTAAAAAACAACTGAATGCAAAAGTTGATAATGCTTTCACCATGATAGCTGCTTTGTTCAGTGCCTGGAATATGTTTAACAAATAGCACCTATTTGGGAATTAAGTCTTGAACAAAGTGTATATTAATTTCAATATGCTTAGTTTAAGCATGAGAGACTGGATTAACAGAAAGAAATGTAACACCTAAATTGTCACACTATAATGTAGGATTTAGATGAGGTAGGTCAATTTCTCCCAGCAGGAAGTTGATACAACAAAGTTCAGCAGTCGTAAGTGCAATACATCTATATTGAGCTTATATGCTAGTACATGCAATCGTGGATTATTTCTTAGCATTCCAAGATATAAGATTTGATCCTAGAAATATACAATAACCAGAGGTTGAGTGATGATCATCGAGAAAAATAACCTAGTCATTATCATAGTAGGCATTAAGGTTGAGGTTGATGGTTTTGGTAAGTTGTATGCCATGTGATTGGTAGATAGGAAGTATTGGAAAATTAGTTTAATCATAGTCCAGTAAACATTGGTAGGGCAATGAAGAAATTGAGAAACTTTATTTACAACAAACTAAATGCCAGCACAAAGTGAGATAAAGATATTGAAGGACATTAACAATGCTACGATATTCACTATAATCAATCAACGTTATGTCATGATTCTTAAAGAGAGGTAGGATAGGAGTCACAAGTGTAGGGATAATTTTAGAGGAATCAAGGTTGGTGCAGGTGAAAAGGTCCATCATGTATTTGGTTTGGGTGAGAAATAGGCCATTAGAGGTGGTGGTAGCTTTAATGCTAAGGAAGTAATAAAGATGACTAAGGTCTTTAATGTAGAACGTGGTATTAAGGCCATGTATAAGTGAGTCTATAAAGGTTTGTAAAGAACCAATAAGTAGGATATCATCAGCATAGATAAGAATGTAAGTGGTGTAAGTAGTGCAGACGTGAATGAAAAAAGAGTTAGCATATTTAAAAGGAGTGAAATGAAGTTATAGAAGTTTTGACTTAAGCAATGAAACCAAGCACACGGAGCTTGTTTAAGGCCATAAAAGGGTTTTAAAGGTGACAAACATATTGAGGTTGATGGGGGTCAACAAAATTAGGAGGTCGAGTCATGTAAATGAGTTCTTTGATGTGACCATGGAGAAAAGCATTATGGACTTCCAATTGGGAAATAGACCAGTTATTTGTTAGAGCAATAGTGAGGATAATGTGCATAGTTGTAGGATTGACAACATGACTAAATGTGTTAGTTTAATTAATACTGAAAGACTAATGGTAGCCTTTTTCAACAAGGCATGCTTTGTAACAATCAAGAAATCCATTGTTGTTATGTTTAGTGTAAAAAATCTATTTACAGCCACTGATACTGGCATTAGGTGGTAGAGAAACATGGATCCAAGTTTGGTTGCGATGGAGGGCAGTGAATTCATCTAGCATGACTTGGAGCCAATGTGAAAATTTATTTGCTTAAGTGAAAATGGAAGGATTGAAGTCATAAGTGTTTTGAGAAATGATATTATATGTAACATAGTTAGAAAAAGATCGAGAAACACACTAGTTATCACGAGTTCGAGTAATCATAGGGAGTCTTGGTGGTGAGGATAGTAAGCTGGATGTTGATGGATTAAAGGATTGTTGAGGGAGTTTAGTGGGAGGGTTGAAAGGTAGAGAAAGGGTTTATAGTAATGTTTGTTTTTTGGCATAAGGAAAAATAATTTCAATAAAGTGAACATGATGAGAGATGTATACTTTGTGATTTTTAAGATCAAAGCAGCAATAGCTTTTGTGTGTAAGATAGTATATTAAGAAAAGAAACACGGTATGGACTTTGATGTTAATTTATTAGAGTTGACAACTTCAAGAAAAGGAAAGTATATGCACCCAAAAACACGAAGATGAGAAAAGTTAGCTGTGGTATGGAAAATAGACTTTATGGGGTCATTTCTAATGAAGTTTGGGAGTATGAAGGAGATTAATAAGGTAAACTTCAGTGTGAAAGGCATCAAATCAAAAAGATTTTAACAAAGAAGCATGACAGAGAAGCATGATGCCAATTTCAATTATATGATATTTTTTGTTCGACCAGACCATTTTTTTTAGAAGTGTATGGATAGGAGATATGGTATGATATTTCATTAACATTAAGGAATTGGCCAAAGGCATCTTTACAAGTTCAGTATCGCCATTACAATGAAAAATTTTGATGGTAGTTAAGAAAAGGTTTTTGGTGATTGTTCTTGAAATTGGGAGAGGGATTAGGACTTATAGGTTAAAGGAAATATCTAAGGATAACGACTAAAATCATCAATAAAAATGATAAAGTATCTTGATCCAAAACAAGAAAGGGAGTGAGAGGGCCCCTAGATGTCATAATAAATGAGTTGAAAAGGATTGATTTATATACGAGTTGATAAAGGAAATGAAAGGCAAGTGCTTTTTCCTTGAAAACAAGAGATATAAGGACTTATTACAATAGGCTTATTTGAGAGAAGATGAGATAAAGTAGCATGATAAGGATGACCTAGATGCTAGTCCTATACATCAAAAGTAGCTTGATTGGCTATAAAGGCATAATGATTTTGGAAAGTGACTAGAATCTTCATGGGATAAAGATTTACACACATGTCTTCGTTAAGAAGTGATGTCTTGGTTATGGGGTCCTTTCTAATGTAATTACAAGGGAAAAACTCAATTAGACAAGTATTGTCTTAAAAAAACTAGGCAACAAATAATAAGTTCTTATTAAGTTGAGGTACAACTAAAACATCATTTAGGTATAAGGGTTAGGAGTGTGTGGATAATGTGAAGTGTCCAATTGAAGAGATAAGCAGAGTGTTACCATTACTGATGATTACTTGATTTGAACCTTGGTACGGTGTTATGGATTCAATGAGTTGGAGATTTGGTGTCATATAAGATGATGTACTAGTGTCTTTTAGTCGTTCAATGATATCACTTGATGTAAAAAAATTCATGGCAAGCTCTCATTGATTGTTCATTGCAAAAAAGGATGTTTGTATTGAGTTTGAGTTATGTGAAGAGGTTGATTAGTTATTTCTTGACTCATAATATCTAAATCGATAATTTACAACAATATGTATTGGTGTATTGGGCTAGATTGTGTAACATTCTTTATGGAATTGAGATTGAGTAATAAGGGTTTTGGGTTGGTCTATATATGTAAGTGGATGGAGTATTGGTCCTTGGGTTAGGCCTAATTTTGTGAGAGTTTTGGGAAAAATGAGAATTAGGATTTTGTGTTTGATTTGAAGAGAATTAACTACTGCTAGGATTTCTTCCACAACTAGAGGAGCAACTACTGTCGCTTTGCCCACGATACTAGTTGTCAGGAAAGGTTATCACTATAAAGGCAACATTGGTGGACACAACTAAGGTTGGTGAAAGATCAACATTCGTTTCTTTAAATGAGGAGCTTCGCATGGAAGTCAGTGAATGAAGGTGGTGAGTTATGATTTGTAATAGGAGTGACAAAAGCTTTATAATTATGTGTAGCCCATTGAGAGCAAAGAGCATCAAATCTTTGTCAAAAACAAGGTCTCTAATTGCTACAAGATCTTCTGTTATGGCAAAGATGTTGGCAAGATAATCTATAATAGTTGAGTCTCCTTTTCATGCAATATGGAGTTGTCATCAAATAAGTGAACGTCAAGCAATGGTTTGATGCTTGAAGTGATTTTTAAAGATTGTCCAAAGTTTTCATGAAGTGGTGCATTCGAGAGCAAAGGAGGCAATCATAGGAGACAATGAATTTGTCAAACAGAAATATACCAGCATGTTATTCTTTCACCATTAAAGAAATTCTGTTGTGGAAGCTGATGCATTAGTGTTGGTATTACTATTTTTGAGTGGTTGTTGTATGCTACCATCGATATACCCAAACAAATCATAGGTTAATAGGATTGTTTGAATTTGATTTCTACATATTAGGTATTTGTTAGAATCAAGTGTTGTTATGAGGAAGTTACTGATGTTGGTTATTAGAAATTATGGAGTTTGTGATCTGATTTGTGGACATATTTGTGTATATGGAAGAAGACTTTAAATGGTGTTTTAAGGAAAATATGTAGGTTAACTACTTTATGTATTGCAGAAGATGTTCAGTTACAAATGCATAAGAAGTGCAATTGGAAACAAAGACAAAATTATAATTGAAAAAGAAGGATTTAGTATTGTAGAGAATGTGTACCTGAGGAAAACGTGAGTGGAAAAAATTATAAAACAAAGTATACTCTTAATACTATGATAGAAAGTGCATAGAGAACGTGTTGTTTATATTGCTTAATGAATTTACACATGCACAAAGCCCATATACATACACAGAAACTGTTAAGGGAACAAAATATTCTTGGAATGTGTTAAGCGTCTAGCCTTATTTTGAGACTTTCGGTGATCGTCGATGGCAGATAAGATCACAGTAGATATATATCAGCTCTAAAAGATAAAGACTATGTTGAAGGATCATCTGAACATAGTAAAGTTCTTCATGGATATGGATGTATCATTCCTAGTTAAACATAATCTCTTATCTTGTTGTTGGGATGTCGATAAATCCCATGAACTAGAGTATTATTTAGATGGGAGTGTCATCCAATTAGTTAGTGTGATGTTACTTGATAAAGATAGATGTGATTCAGTTAGTTCAGTTCAATTAAAATTCTGAATTGTAAAGCCAAAAGGTGCCTATAAATAGCTTGTTTGAGCTTTGCTCCTAGAGAATAGAGATAGACATAGAGGGTTGTATTCTTATCCTTATTTGATTGTTTTGGGGATTGGTTTGAGAGATTGTTGATTGCGATATTGGATAAGATTTTCGAACTATTAACAACAATATCATTTATCAACTTTGAGAATTTGAAAACAAAACATCAAGACCCATGTGAATACTGAAACCAAATCTAGATTAGGTTATACCTTTTGCAATGGAAATATGCAAAGGAACTAATAATGTCGAGGAAGAGCACATCAAATGCCACGCCTCTACTAGTATCCACACTCTCGCGAGACTAAACAACCTCTTCTGATGTGCTAGTACCACTTTCTGATACCTCTCTCTCTTCCTTTATCTCCACCAGAGGATGTCTCCTTTTAGGGGTTTTTCTTGGTAGATGAGTCTCTTCTATCTTCAAGTCATACTATATATCCCTATATATAGTAAAACCCTAAAGCACAAAGCCTAAGCCCCAAGTCCGATTAAGGCCCAATGAATGTTAAATCTACTTATTTAATATTAGCAGGAGGCCCAAACTTCTTTTAGGCCCACAAGTATAAGCTGTCTCTAGCAAGATATAATAATTACCCAATATTAAATAAGGTCGGAATACAGCATTACCTGAATCACAACTAATCAATTAGAGTACATTCTACAATTTGTTCGTGGGGCATACATTAACAATATTAACTTAAGTTTAAATCCTGAAACTTTGTGAGACAACTTATTGTTGATAGAGGTGAGAGATCAACCTTTTATGTAAATCCTTATTGATTTAGTGAATTTATTTATCGATTTATCCCATGATTTTTTCCTTTACGTTGGAGGGTTTTTCACATTAAATCTTGTTATTTGTTTCATTGTTTAGTTTATTTTCTTTTTTTTTGTTGCTGCTACAACAAGGGGAGTTCTTTCTTGATGTTAATATTTGATTGATTTCTTAGAGAGTTGTGTATTTGTCTCCCAATAGAATGTACATTGTTAAAATAAGAATATTTGCAAATATTTTCATGATGATGAAAAAATTTAAATTGCATAAGGTTATGAGAATAAATGAGCTGATAATTTAGAGAGCTTGGTTTAATTTTTATGTGTTATTAGTTAGGGGTATAAGGTCACACATATTTGCTTATAAGATTTTCAAATTTAATGGCAAATCAACATTCAAAAGTGCAAGCACATTGTCGATTTTAGTTTCTCGAATAAGAACTAGATTAGAGGAGTTGTATTGAGGCTTATGAGATGAAGGGTTGAATTCTCTTACCCTCTTCCAATAGTTATATCATCATGTATGGATTCTAGATTGTTGGACATAGAATTTGACAGTACATCTTATATTAAAACTTCTAGTCACAATCTCACATTTGATTTTAGTTATCATTAATTTGTATTATTTGTTGGCCAAGTTTAGCACTTAATCCTCGCTACTAGAAGTATCGGTTGATCCTTTAGGATTTTGGAATGTATACGAAGAAATCATATGGGTTGTTATTCTAATTAAGTGCCAATTAAATTTTTTTTATTATGTTAGCCTTATAACACTACAACAAAAACGACATTTGGTTACGAAAAAATTAGTCACTAAATGTCCTAAAATGACGCTAATAGTTATTAGCAATGATTTATATTTGTCACCAAATCCTCACAGCTAAAAACTATAAGTGACGTTTTTTACTAATCATCGCCAATAGTTTTTGCCTTCGTTATATTTTTGTAGCATAAAACTATTAGCAACGTTTTAAGAAATCGTGGCCATTACATTTTGACTACGTTTAGTTTTCGTAGCTAAAAATTATTAGCTATGTTTTGTAAAATATAGTCAATTTTTTAGTATACATTTTAACGAAAAGTTATACTATGTTAATTATAATTATTTGTGACATTTTTAATCCATATTATTATATATAATATTTAGATTTTTTCTTAATTTATTATACAAAAATTATTAATAATTTGAAGCATTGTATATAAAAATAAAATATCGTTAAATTATACCAACAAAAAGAATATTCTTTGTATACAAGATTTTGATTACAACTTTAACAATTCTTATGAACAAAATAATAAATACAGAGACCAATTTACAAACTATAAATGTTAAGATTACGAAAAAAATTACAACGTAACTAGAATGACTCTAGGTTTGTTCACGTCGATGAGAGCAACTTCATACGTCAGCCATCATATACAAAAGATAAGTCATGAGAATCATGAAAGCAACTTCAAGATCAGTAGAGTGCTTGAAATTATGCATAATTAAGCTAGTTTGTTTTTAATTAGGAAAGAAAAAAGGAGGGTGACAGAATAAGGAAGTAATCCAGCAAAATATTCATTAAAAATCATTAAGTACCTTCCAAAGTACAACTTCTTTATCACGTAAGCGCTCAACAATCCAACTTGAGAGTAAAATAAAAAGCAAGTGTTGTAACATATATACATTGGGTATATCCATAGCTTCAGTAAGGTTAAGAATACTTTAAACAATAAGAATAAAGCTTGATGAAGAAAGACAAAAATGACAATTTAAAAGCACTTCATCTCTAGAGCTCTAGGACCATCAATGCTATCGTATTAGTCACCTGATGAACGCTATCTTATTAGTCATAATCTAGAAGGTTTAAGTTATTAAGAATTCAACAAAGATTCCAAAAGTTTACCAACCCAAAATTCAAAGTTAAAGAGATCATGTGATAACGGTAAATGACATCTCAAACCGTACAAAGAAATTTATGATTAAAATTCTTTTAAGCATCAAAAACTAAATGCTAAATCAAAAAGCTGAGAAACAAAATAATATAGGAGAAAAGTAGTAACTAGCATTCTATGTTTATCATAAGAAAGAAGATATACAGTGGAAACATGTCTAACCTTGGAGCTAGCACATTTTACCAAGCAAAATGGACAAGAAAAGTCTTCAATAACTGCAACCAAAATCATTGAATGCATGAGAGAAGATGAGGAAACAATGAATTAAAGTAAAGGTAAACAAGCAACTTCAAGGAAAGAAGAAAAGGTAGATTAAAACATACTATACCATAGGAAGATAGAGGGTACCTTCAGTTTTTTGCAATTTATTATTATAGTGCTCCCTTACCTAGAGTTACACACCGGGACGCCTGGAGGTCATTTCGGCACATACTCTAAGATAACGGCACGCTACGTTCCATCACTACACTCACTTCACATGGCATAGTAATAAAATCACTTGAAAAGCATCATAAGAAATTTACAATATATTTTTTTTAAACCAACTTTTCCTGGTTTCATTTCATGAACACCGAAAAGTCTACATTGTGTCTTTCAGCCTTTCCTACATGTACATCAACAAAACCTAGTACATAAGTACTATATGAAAGAGGAATATATATCAAAGCTATCTAAGCCATCCAAAAATCCCAGCTGACTTACCTTTGAGCCATAACTTCTCTTGCCAAAACACAATTTACAAGACAGTAGAGCCCCTCATTAGCTAGAGTCATCACTCGATCCTAAAAAGACAACATTGCAATTTTAATGAGATTTGCGAACTCAGATGCGTGAACCATCATTGATGAATTCACCGAATCTTATACACATAACACATTTTGCACAATTACTCATTTGAAGCATACATTTATTGTTCAGATACTCACATCTCACGGCATGTCACATAGGCATTCAATATCACCTTGCAAACCATTCATGATCTTCAGTCCTATATTATTATATGCATGAGACT
>JAOTAX010000002.1:16781980-16796141 GCA_025629825.1 Erythroxylum guanchezii | reverse complement strand
TTCATGTCCAAGTAGATCTTGGGCATGTAGTTGTCTCTGAAGACCTTCAGAAAGTCTTCCCACTTCAATTGACAAGGTCTGGCGGTACTGCTTGGAACAGTCTTCCACTACTGGTAAGCTGGGCCCTGCAGCAATGATACTACATAGTCAAACTTCTCATCAAGCTTACAGTCCATCTGATCGAATACTCTCTCTGTCCTCTCTAACCATCCCTCAGTCTCAGCAGGGTCTATACTGCCATAGAAGTCCACAGCTCCCTGCTTCCGTAGCCTATCATACCTCTTCTTCCTTTTCTCGGGAACTCTAGGAGGCAACCCCTCAGATCGAGGTACCTAGGACTCACTACTGGCACTTATGGATCCTTGGTTAGCTGGTTGATCAATTTGATCACCTAGAGCGGATGACCTATAACAAATAATAACTTCAATCATTATCCGCATTTTTTTACAATATTTCATGCTTACCATTCCTATACGTCCCAACAAATGCCAAACCATGCTCTGATACCACCTAAATGTAGTGCCCCTTTACTTAGGGTTATGCACCGGGACGTCCGGAGGTCATTCCGGTACATACCCTAGGATAAGAGCACGCTAAGTTTTATCACTACACTCACTTCACATGGCATGGTAATAAAATCACTTGAAAAGTATCATAAGAAATTTACGATATTTTTTTTAAATCAACTTTTCCTCGTTTCATTTCATGAACACCGAAAAGTCTACATTGTGTCTTTCAGTCTTTACTACATGTACATTAACAAAACCCAGTACATAAGTACTATATGAAAGAGGAACATATATCAAAGCTACCTTTCGTTTTCATGGAGGAAGAGGAAAGAAGAGAGCAGAAGATGAGACATGAGTGTTTGTAGCTTTAGGGTTTTTTTTAAAGCTCCCTTCGGTTTATCAAGGAAGAGGAAAGAAAAAGCAGAGAATGAGAGACGGGTGTTTTAGGCTTTAAGGGTTTTTTTAAAGCTCTATTCTCGTTTTCATTCCCTCTTATAATTATTTGGCACATTTGGCAACGATTTTTAAAATTATCTTCAAAGACCATTTTTAGTGATGATTTTTTCAATAATTTTTTTTGCACCAAATAAGAAACTTTTAGGGAAAGGTCTATATTTTGCGATATATCCTATTTTAATAGTCAAATGTATGATTCTCTTAGTTTTGAAATTTCAAGCTTACAACCAACTCTCCAAAATTTTTGTCAAGAACGCGATATATCCTATTTCAGACACATGCTTAATTAGCTCATATTTGTCGTTTCAAAGTTACAAAAGAAATCAGATTTGAAATTTTCAAGTGTTCGTGTTTTTAACATGTTTAGATACTTGTAAAGGTGGAATCCGGTGGCAAGAAATTTTAGTTAATTAAACTAAGATATAGACTATTGACATAGTTTATATTTATATCTAAATGGCTCTATTTATAAAATTCATACCCATTGTAATTTGTAATCACTTTCACCTCGATCATATTATCACACAATCAATAATTGAGCATTAGAAAACAAAGAGAAAGAGATGTGTACGTACCTCCAGCATTCAGAACTAGATTCTGCGCCAATGGCAGAATATAAAAATATGGATGCTAACAAATAATGAACTGGAAGGGTTACAGGTCAATGCTGCCGCAAGAACCTCCAGTTCAAAGGTACTTGAAAACGACAACGGATTGAATGAACTTTACATACAAATCTAGATTCTGTCGTTTCCGCTTTCTTTTAAGAAGATTTAATAGGGTACTCACTAAACCACAATACAAACTAAAAAATGTTCAATCATTGGCTTCAATTTCACTCATTTTCGGATTCACTGAGAAACCAGGTCATAGTTATTTATTAATCCAATGATCAAAAGGCATTCTTTAAAATCTAATGGATTAATTAATAGCTATCAACTGTAACAGAAATTGGGTCTTTGAGTACAATTACATGCTCATTAAGTTTCTACATCAATATAAAATAAAATCCTAAGAGAAGTTCTAAAATCCAGGGCCTCTTTAAGATCAGATAAGATATAATTTGATCGGCCACCCATTTTCTTCCCTGATGCCTTGCATGTTAACGAGTTCTGTCCAAAGCCTACCCCAATTAATTACGCCATAGTTTGCCTTTGGATGATCTGCAATAAGTTTGAAGAACAGAGAGTAGCCAATTTACAGTTCGCAGATTAAAAAGAAATAAGGAGAAACGAAAAGAAGGCGAAAAGAGAAAAAGAAAGCTAGGGAAGCCTCATGTAGATTGTAGAGCAAATCAGTACCCAAGTGGAAAGCATCAGATATTAATGACGTTAAATCTTCACTAGTGGACGAAAGGTGTTTGTTGGCGTCCTTTAACAAGGGGAAATGGAGTTGGGATTTGGGGTAGCCGATATTCTTGCATGCTTTGTGTGGGACATAATACGATATATTCGGGATTTCAATATAAATTCAGATTGTGCGTCACTAGCAATGTCACTTGTGTTCGTTCTTCATTCTTTGTCACTTCCATTCGAGGACTACACGAGTTAACGAATTAAAACTCTTGCAAACTAAACCCAAAAAAAAAAAAAACAAACAAAAAAGATAAAGAAGAAGCGTGAACCATTCTATATTCTATTCTCTCAAGCTATTTATGTTGAAAAACAAGAGAACAAAAAAAAGGAGGTTGGACTCGGGAACCAGTGCTCTTGATTTTATCAGTTGCACCCAAGTAAGTACAGAATATGCTCTGGAACATGAAAAGTGGATTAGCTTTTCGAACAGCTCAAACAACAAACAAGTATTAATTAAACACCTATAAGAGACTAGTTTAATGTAGTGGTTGGTACTAATCAGTGAAACTAATCAAGTTTCTTTTGTCTTCTTCACCGGTGGAAGTAGCGAGTCTGTTCATGTGTTGTGGAAATAAGAGAGATCAGTTAACCGAACTAGTAAATCCAATGCTACAAAAGTAATTAGAAAAATGTTAAAAGAAAGAAACCCTTTACGTTATATCATGCAACTGTGTAGGAAAAGACGTAAAGTGAATCAGAAAAGCTTATAATGGCTTTAGAAATGGGCCTACTAAGCTCTACCCGTCCTTCTCCACTACTACGCCTACTAACTACTGCTACTCTTCATCAGCCGTTTATGTCTCTCTCTTTGTCTCTCTAATCAGTGACGTCTTCTTCTCCCAACTTTTCATTAGCTTTAGCTTTTATTCTTACGCAGCTGTGACGGAATCTGAGTCCTTCGTCGCTTCCCACATTCTTCGTTCAGCTTTCCCCAGCTTTCCATCTATTTCACCGAAGACAGAGAGAGCGCCAAACCCTAGCTAATCCAGAATACCACTCTCTTTACGTTCTCCGTAAGCAAACCCTAATTAAGCACATTCTTCTCGCCAGGAAGAATGGGAAGACGTCTGCCGATGCACTCCACTCAAATCTCAAGCAGAAACGACGAAGAATAGAAGGATATGGGCTGAAAGTTTCTGCAAGTGTAGTTTCCAAACCGTCCAATCTAGCATAAAAGGGTTACGTGGAGAGATGTACATCTACTTGCATTTAATAATCGATAACTTGGAACTATGTCTAAGACGCTAAGATGAACTTAATGGTGTAATTACATTGGAAGCAAAGGCATAAAGTGGTTCAAAGAAATGTACTGAGATGCGTTTAAAACTGTGTGGGAGTGGGACAACGAGGTTGAACTTGAGAGAAAAAATAGAGGCATGCATTCAAGTATCTGACCAACTAAGTTCGTAATTATCTGTCGCCTTATTTCTGGGTTCCTACTCAATAAGAAGTTTATAGGTGTTGGTTGAAGAGATCAAGTTCACTCGTAACGTAATATTAAAAATAATAAGTAATTACCATTGAAAGAGATAGAAGATGTGATACATGTTACTTTTCTTTTTGGTACGTCCCAAAAACCTGTGACCTTTAATTTGGAAATGGGACTTGGACATAATTCAAACTTGCAAAGACTGCGATGTCGGCCCTCTGACATGTGAATTGTTAAGTCTAACAAATTTGACAACGAAATATTAATTGAGATTATTATTATTCATTTATTAAATATAATATACCTCGTGATCATAAAATCTTATTATATTTTTTTTCACAACCATCAATAAATTTTAAGTGTAATTAAAAGAATGATTTTTACAACAATAACTTGTAACTTAAAATATATTTATAATTTAATAATTAGTTGTGGGTTTTCATTAATATACATTTTTTTAAAGATTGTATTTTTATGATTTGATCATTCGTAGCTTTTAAGTACTTGTTCTAAGTAATACTTAGATATTCCCTATCGAGGGTGAAAGTTTAGTTACAACTTTTTATGTTAAGTTCTTCAAAAATTGGTCATGTTAAAGTAAAGTCGTCTATATTAAATGTTTGGATACATGTGTCTTTCTGTTGCTACGGATGATTATTGCTCGAGTGGAGACATGTCCTAAAAGTAAAGCTACTTATTTGATTTAATTTTTAATAAAATGATGTAATGGTTCGTTGTTTTGTCTAAGTAACTTAAACAAAACCACATCGTTAAGTTAAAAGTAGCAAACTAGCCTTCAATTATCACGACTCAACAGCTGCTGGTTGTCCCTTTGAAGACATCTGATAAAATTGGAATGATACATAGTAGATTAGCATGACCTTAATGCAAGGATGATACACACAACTCAAGAATTATGAGCAAAACTTTGCAGTATATCAGATATATTTGTTTTATTATTTTTTTAAATAATTTTGTCTTCTAAATTTGCATCACTTAATGAAGATTTATAACTTTTTTTCATTTTTCTTGCTAATATTTTATTTTAATTATTAATTATTACTTTATTCTACGTTTTCTAATTACATCTTTTATGTTTTTTTACTTTTTTCTAATATTTTGGTGTCACATTGTACGCAGGTCTATCAAAAATAGTTATTTTATTAAATAAGAGTCATGTTATACACTATCGGACCTTCTAAGATTTCACTTTTGTACGAGATTCAGTTGAGTGTTCACGATCACGATAATCGTGAAATCTCATATAAGACGATAGGTTGAAAATGCGAACTTTCTTTTAATAAGTATGATTTAAATAAAAGCAATTTAGGTATTAATTACCAAAAACAAAACAAAAAATAGTTTACTCGATGATATTAACCTAATCTTGGCTTGCTCAAACCCTAGGATCTCAGCTACTCAATCTTCTGCAAAATTGTATCATGTAATGCAAGCCGATCAAATTATTTTTTATTAACAAAGGTTAGGGTTCTTCTTCTAAAATCAAGTTGGGAACTAGAAAAAGGGAAAAGTGACGTCTGAACTAAGCTGTTTTATATACAGGATGTTGGTGAAATTGCATTTCGACTTATAATTGAAGGTTGTTCACATGCAAATATTGAAACTCAGGTCCCTTAAAGTACAATTATCATAGGCACCAAACGACCTGAAAAACCAAAAACAGTCTTGAAAAGCTTGCGCGTTTTGCTTCAAAATCCATTTAGCACTTTACCGTACATGAATGTGACGCTATGGTCTCCAGTTAATTACTAAATTACAGATAATGACGCTATTTATTTGAAACGTGATTCACCTTTTACAACTATACAGGCTTGCTTATCAAGTAGTAAAAGTAAATCCGTCTATCAATTTGCTGTTAACTCGGTATGGATTAGTTTGAAGTCTTAATAATTGGCAAATTCGTTATCCCACGATAGAAATGGTTTGTCCCAGCAACATCATGTTCTTGAAACATTTAAAACCGCACCTGGTCTATTATGGTATTAATTAAATTGCGACCTACAAGAAGAAATTAGAGAGATGAAAACTGTGAATTGACAAATGTTGTTTCTCCTCCCTGCCCTGGAGCTGTAAGTGTTTATAGAAAAAGGCAGGAAAATAATGAGACGGGAAAGAATAAAATCACAGCAAATTCACTGTAAGAAAGCACAGGTGGGTAAGATTCCTCGACCCCCTTGGCTGCAAGTTGATGTGTATGGAAGGAAACAGCTAGTTGCTTTCATGGACGATACATATGTATGGCCCATTTCTTACATCAAACGACTAATGCATACACGTTCAGTACCTTGGATCTATAGGGTGCATATCTAGGGAGACAACGAAGAAAAGGACAACATGCTCAACCTGGTTTGGAGCTGTTTGCCACACGATTCGTTTACAGTGTTGTGAAGCTAGAGAAAGCTATCCAGGTAGAGGTGGCTATTACTGAGCTTTATATATCCACTATTAAATTAAATGAATTGAAGAAATGAGACTGGTAAGAGAGACATTCGGACTGTCCCACAAACTTTGCCAGCTTTTTTTAAGCAGCTGAAGCCCACTCTTTTCAATGCTTAATGGTTCTTGATTAGATGCTGTGATTGTGACAATCATAATTATGAGCTCCATTAGAAAGTTATTTCTACATTGCAAAAAGATTTTAGTCAGTAAAGTATTCAGCAGGATAAGTTATGAGTTATCTCCGCCCAGCTCATGCTCATCATCATCTGCTGCTACTCCTACATTATTATTTCTTGTCGTAAATAATGAGTCTCATTCTCCATAATTTTGCTTCTGGTAATTGCATGTTAAAGGCAAAAGATTTACAGTAGCAACTTAACTTGTATGAAAAAAAAAGACAGAAATTGGAGAAATACTACTGTTTGGGGTGTTGGGTATTGGCCTTGGGGCTGGAGTTCAGGTTCAGGTTCAGGCGTAGAAGAGGACAAAGTAGGTATTGAGTGGACAGATTGATAATCAAAGCACCAGGCAAGTAGAGAAAGAAAGTGAGAGTATAGTACTCTATACACAGAGAAGAGAGAGAATTGTACCCAAGAAAACCTCCATGGCACTGCACTCTCCCTCGATTTGATCGTTCTTTTCTCAATCTATCTATCCATCCCCCCATCCTTTTGCTTGTCTCCAAAGCCTTTTTATCTTTCTCTCTCATTTCTTTGCCAGTAATGGCAGTGCATCAGTGGCAGTGCGAGAAAAGAGGGAGAGAGTTTTCATCGGGAAGGTAAAGCTTTGCTTCAGTGCCCTAAAGATTACACCTTTCATGAGCCACCGCCTCTCTTCTACCATTTTTCTTTTCTATACCTCTCTCTCTCTCTCTCTCTCTCTGCATACACCCGCGTGCATTCTGCTGTTCCAATGAACAGCTCTCTCGATCACTCTTCTGTTTAACCCGCTCGTCTATATCCTACAACTACTACTAGAAAGAGCAAGAGACGAAGAGTTAATGCTGCTATACCAGAAAGATAAACACCTATTTTCCCAAAGGAAATCGAGCAGTCTTTAGCAAGCGGCACAAAGAACCCCACCAACAAGATAACAAAACTGACTCACTCTTGCTGTTACTATCACTATTTGGGATTTCCTGTAAAAAGGCTGTTTAGTGAAGCATAAATCTCGGGAGACCACTGCACATACATAATGTAACTAAAGTTTAGATTGCGTAGGAAAGAGAATGAGATACTGAAATAAAAAGATCAACCAAAAAAAAAAATGTTAGTACCCTCAGTATAATACCAAACTACAAGTGAACAACTAGTTATTACAAAGATTATAGGATAGGTGCGTGAGAGAGACACTTAGCTTAGAGAGAGAGATAATGGAGGATGGTTCTAATGCCACTTCTTGTATGATGGCTTTTGGAGACACCAGTAATGGACTATGTCCTATGATGATGATGATGCCTCTCATGACTTCGCATCACCACCATCATCATCATTCTAATGCAGACTCATCATCAAGTGCCATGTTCGTTCAGCTACATCCTACCAACAATCAAGAACAAAACCGCAATGGTAATAACGGGGGCTCTTCTATGATTCTTGAAGACAACCACACCAACACGGGCCGTTATCTCATGGAGAACACCGACGCCAACTGTGCTTCTGTTAAGGCCAAAATAATGGCGCATCCTCACTACCACCGTCTCTTGGCCGCCTACGTCAGTTGTCAGAAGGTGAAGAAATTGAGAAAACTGCATCCTTCTTTCCTAGCAGAACTAGCTTGTGGCTAGCTAGAACCCATCACAATAAACTCCCTTAAAGCCCTAATATACAGTGTAGTTCTGTTTGGGTTTGAAAGGTTATGGGGCAAGAGTTGGTGTGCCTTTTGTGTCATGCAACCACAATATCTTGAATCTTCATTCTCCCAGAAGAAAAACTGACACATTTCGGCCATTTTTGTACAAATGACAAGTCTTACAATTCGAAGAAGCCCCTTGTCTTATTTTTCAGATCATGCTCTAAGAAAGGAAAATCTCCATATTTTCGAATTATTTTTAACTTAATTAAGCATACCGAAATGGATTTTCAGTCCCTAGAAAGTGAGAGGTCAGAGCCTTTCGAAGTAATTATATTATGTGTCAGAGACTTCTAGTATTGGTTATATACTTCTCTTTCGTGGCAATCTTCAGGTTGGAGCACCACCTGAGGTAGTTGCTAGATTGGAAGAATCTTGCGCATCTGCAGCAACAATGGGAACTGGTGGAACGAGCTGTATTGGTGAAGATCCAGCCCTTGATCAGTTCATGGAGGCTTATTGTGAGATGCTTACCAAGTATGAGCAAGAACTCTCTAAACCATTCAAAGAAGCCATGCTTTTTCTCCAGAGAGTTGAGTGCCAATTCAAAGCACTAACAGTTTCTTCTCCAAATTCTGGTGATATAGCCTCTCTCTATCTCTATCTCTCTCCCAAACTCGCACACGTCTTCGGTTTTATGTGTGTGTACGTCTTTTTTATTTCCCCCTCTAGGGTCATAAGAACTTCCAACTGTTCTTTTACTTGTTTATAGTCCATACGTTTTGTGTTGGGTGAAGACAACCAGCCGTGCATGTCTTTGGTTCCAAGTAAGATATTATTTTTTATTTGAGAACTTGTTCAAAGCCTATTTCCTGAGTTGGGTTTTTCATTTTCTTCTTCTTCTTCTTCTTCTATGTATCGTATCTGTAACTGTATGATCTGCTAGGGTATACATACCACAGACAAGTTATTACTTCTTGCACACCTTGGCTTCATAAATATTCCCTGATTTGATTCTCTCCTTGGTAGTTGTGTATTTTCACGCCCTTTCCTGGTTTTATCTGAGTTTTACCACATATACGGGTGTCTGTCTAGAAAGTTTCTTTCATGATTTTGGAAACAGGAGGAAGATTTCTTGTCATTGCCTTTCTTACACATGTATGCGTCTACTTGTTCTCAACTTGAATGACAAGGCTAGGCTTAGTAAGAGAATTTCAATAGTTCGAAACTCAGTTGAGTCTCGTTGCAAGTTTTAAGTGGATTATGTCACAACTATCACTAGTAATTCGTGTGGAGAACATGTCTCTTAACTAAGCTAACGATAAGACACAAGCCAGCCAGACTACATACCTTGAAACTCTAGATCTTCTTATCCTGTTGTTTCTATTTTAGGGTTTATCTGGAATTGTTTGCCTTCGTGAAGAAACATCACAGAAGATGAATGACACTTTGACGTAGTTTCCAATTATGATTTTATTAACGAGTCGAACTTCACCCAAGTTTTTAGAAGAATCACCAAATACTGTGGAAGTGAACCGCACCCAGATGGGGGAATTTATAAGCCTTGAAGGCATTTTAAGACAAAACTTCTGTTAATTGCTGCCTGCATTATTATGGCAAAACTTCTATTAATTGCTGCCTGCATTATCTGCAGGTTCATCGGACTAGCAAAAACTATATTCCTGTTAGTATATAATGCATGCTATCTACTTGTGCTTGTTAGATAATAAACTTGAATTATGATTGTTAGAGTCCTAGTTAGAGTTATTAGTTAGTCATTGTTAAAGTTAAATAGTAGTAGTCTAGTTTATCAAGAATTGGTTTTTGTAAGCCTATATTTATATTTATATGGGCATATTTCATGTTTTATTTGATGGCAATTTACCTTATAATACAGAAGATCGTTTAGCCTCTATACCTCTGTTTCTTTTGCCTCTTCCATAATTTGCTGTCCAACAGTGCTTTCTAATTGTCGTTGACCTTTTCTGCTAAGCAAGATAAAGTCATAGTTCCAGAGTGGCTCTTTAGAAAGAACTGGAAAAGAAATAAATAAAATGACATTAGTTTTAACTGAGATTCAGCAATTCACCCTGGATCTCCTGTCTCCTCCTTTTTTTTTTTTCTTGTTCAGTTACCAGAATAACTTGGGTTGACGACATGTATATTGCTAGGTTTAACGGCATGTTTCATATTGCAGTAAGTAAACTTCCATATTTCATGTTGCAGTAAGTTAAACTTCTATGTTTCATATTGCGGTAAATTAAACATTAAAATTCATATTTTATTTGACATGAAAATAAATTGGTGGTTTGTGTTTCAAAATGAAACTTATCGCTTCCTGTTATAGAAAATCTAAAAGGTCTTTGTGAAGAGACAACTGTACTTCATGATCTAAGCATTGATTTGATCATTTAATGGATATTTTGAGAAACTGAATGATTGTGGGAGTTATAGAGGTGTGACATATTAGTACTTTCTAATGTTCGCTTTGCATGTAGTTGGAGATTGGAATTGAAAAGTGATGTGCTTCAATTGATTTTGTTCTTCGACTAGCAGGCTAATCAGAACTATTATTAGAAATGTGGTTTGCTGGCAATATGAGGAAGGGAAATGAGTTTCCCGATATTACAATTCCAACTTCAATTTCAAGTTTCTCCGAGTATTGCTTAATCAAATAAAATTCAGTCCTTAACCTATCAGGCTTAGTGTGAGTGGATGAAAGAGTTGTTCATTCCTGGAAGTGTTGGAGTTGATATATTTTTAACGTGCAGAAGGGCCGGTTTGTCTACCTTGTGAAACATAACTATTTTATTCATCTTTCTGGTATTTCAGTATTTAAAAGAAGCCAAATTTGTTTTAGTATGAGTGTGAAGGACTATATTTTGGCTTAACCTTTTGGTACGGCATAACAATTTGGTAAAGTGGCATGTGATTATATTATCAGTTTTCACTATGGTTTGGCATTTGCAAATTTTTTACTATTGTTAAGTTCCTTTTTTCATTAACACCTGCATAGAGGCTAAAATGTGACATAACATGGAAACTGTGAATTATTGGGGATATATTCATGCTGAGTAGTGAACTGCAGTGTTTGATTTGATAAGGTAAATTTATAGACAGGTATAAGTTCATATTTTGCAGGGATTCGTCTCAATATTTTCCTTTTGATCTGTCTGATATATATACATATAGGATATTTGTGCCAACTTGTGATTCCTGCTCTAAAATGTTCTCTAATTTTTCACGGAACTGTCTTGTGTAGAATCACTATGATTCTTTGGGACTTTATTCCCAAAAGAAGGGCAATTAAAAGAGAAGTTTATGTGCCATATTTAAATGATTAGATAAAGAATACATCAATGTCAAATAGTTAATTTGTAAAACAGGCAATGCAAGTCATTAGATTACAATTTTAATCATTCTTTATGTTAGGGTTACCTCAATGAGTCTCATGTTATACAGAAACATGGCCATATTTTATTATCTTTGCATTTCCACATCCTGTAATAGTTAAGTTAGAAGATATGAAGGTCAAGGGAGCTGACCTATAAGCCATGAGGAATTAATGGTTGCTGACATAGTGGGACTGGCTGCTATGTGGAACTGTTAGCCAAAGGGAAACTTTCCCTGGGCAAGTCATCTCTTAATTAATGGGTGATGTATTTGGTAGGAATTGCTTTTTATTTGTTTGATGTTTTAACTGCTTCTGGTTTAGTAGGTAGAAAAGGTAGATAATTGCTTGTTAAAATCATTCTTTCAAGTGAATAGGAATGCTGCAATATGTTAGAGCTTAAAACTATGACAGCAGTAGCTTGTAATGAAGGTAAATTTCTTGCACTTCAATGGGGTGCTTACTTGTATGTGGTGCCGTCAGGCTGTGGTGATCTGAATGACCGGAATGGATCATCAGAAGAAGATGTTGATGTGAATAACAACTTTATAGATCCCCAAGCAGAAGACCAGGAACTGAAGGGTCAACTGCTCCGAAGGTATAGCGGATATTTGGGCAGCCTGAAACAGGAGTTCATGAAAAAGAGAAAGAAGGGGAAATTGCCAAAAGAAGCCAGACAGCAGTTGCTGGATTGGTGGAGCAGACATTACAGATGGCCCTATCCTTCGGTATGCAAATCCCATATCCTTTTCAAGTATTCCATGATTGCCACTTATGGTTATTGTCCATAAGCAGATAATAATTTGCCTAGATTGGTGTTGCATTCATGTGTTCGGCAATAAGTTTGGTGTTTGTGAGTTATCTTCTGTCCCACCCTCTCCACACCATCTCTCGTTTTCCATTTTAGCAATTAGGTGCCTGGGATCACCTTTTGCAATCTACCGCCTATCATGTTCTAGGTCAAATGTTTATTTTTATTGCTTATAGCAAGATAAAACACGAACAGTTGAATGTATGAATTCTTCATATTTCTTGACAATGGGATAATTAATTAACTTTTGTAGGTTACTCTAGCCTAATACGGTTTCAATATGCTTATTAAGCATAGAAATGTTGCATTCTTGGGGAGTTAAAGCGAACCTGTATAGGTAATAATGATTGGTGACATTTCGAGACCTAGTGGTCTTATCTGGCTTGTTACCATTAGTTCACTCGGATAGACGGCATTGCTAAAAGAGCTTAATCATATACCTACTCACGAAAAAAGCAGAACCAACCAACCAACGTAATTAGTGTGACAATGTCTCATTTATCTATACATATGTTGTGAATTGAGCATTTATCCTTTGTCCCGCAACAGGAATCTCAGAAGCTGGCTTTGGCGGAATCTACCGGTCTGGATCAGAAGCAAATAAACAACTGGTTCATCAACCAAAGGAAACGACATTGGAAACCATCAGAAGATATGCAGTTTGTTGTGATGGATTCTACTCATCCTCATTATTACATGGACAATGTGCTGGGCAACCATTTTCCGTCGGACTTCTCCCCGGCACTTCTGTGAAGACCATCTCCTATGGTGCATTTCTTGGTGCACCATAACGTTTTAATTATGTTGTGTACTGGCTTAGTGATAGTAAACAACTGAATATTAAACGAGAACTCTTCTATATATAATTATCTCTATAGGGTAAGGATTTTGGAGTACTATTTCGGAGATGCAGGGGGTTAATGTTATTTATGAAACTTGTTATGGCAAGCGTAGATGCATGCAATGCAAGCCTAATTACGAGTGGGCATGGGCAGCGGATGCCAACTCAAGTATCACAAGTAATGCTCAAATGCACGGATACGATTATCAGGGCTTTGAAATTAAAACCTATTCTCAGTTTTGGTGAAGCTAATCGGAGTAACATCATAGTCGGACTGGGCAAGAAACTCTTTTTCGATTGTATTTTGTCGGCTGAAATTGATGTTTGGTTATGATTTTTAAACTTGCTTTGCTTTCCATTTAATCTGATCTGCACTCTTGATAAAAAAATGTGCGCTGTAATTCTGTAAAATGTCTTTTTCTAATGGGTTAACACTAATTGAAGGTAGACCTTAAATATGACAATCCCATTTGGACTTATGTACTTGCTTTGCAGGTCTACTTTGTGTTTGCTACATTATGACAAGTCCCTTTTGAACTTTTTACTTGCTTTGCAAGTCTACCTTGCGTTTGCCCTAATGTAGCTTGAATTTGTTCTTTCTTTAAGTTGTGAGAAGTTACTAGAATTACTCACACTAATTTATGCCCCAAATCTTAAGCTCACTAGATGATGTCTCTGAGGGGTAAAAAATATGAGGAAGAATTCAATGTTTGAAAGTGTGAAATGTGTGTGAGAGAGAAGTGAATTGTTGGACCCTAAATTTTTTTTAGAAGTTAGAACAAATGAATAAAATTTTTTGAATAAGAAATGATAGACAAGAGTAAAGTAGTGAATGAAAAATGTGGATAGATTTTTGTTTTGCTTTGCTGTTTTTGGTGGATGAAAAATTTTGAAATGGGAAGAATTAAGATGAAAGTTAGAAGTAAAATGAAAGCAAAAATGAAGTTGAATATGTGTAGTATGTTGATGAAGGATATGTATATATGTGTATGTTTTGTTATTAGTGTTCATGATTAATTATGGACTATATGTTGGACCCCGTGTAACATCCCGTTACTGGTAGCAAAGGGGTATTATGGTAATGTTGGGTCAGACTGATAGATTTCATTGCATTCACT
>JAOTAX010000002.1:16717480-16735671 GCA_025629825.1 Erythroxylum guanchezii | reverse complement strand
CAATATAATACTTGGCATATTCTTTAATATACTTTAAAAATTATTTAGCATAAATAATTTTATTATAAAATAAAATAGAGTTAAAATTAATAAAAGTGCTTTTTATTTTTATGTTGCCAAACATTCTACTGAATGAAGCTCTTTTAAAAAAATATTTTTTTAATTGATAGCCAAACAGTCAACTGACTTTTAAAAAAAACTCTACTAACAAAAGCTCTACTGATAAAAGCTCAACCAAACGGGCTCTAAGTTAACTTGTCCACTTTAGCTTACTTGTGCTAATGTGGACACTATTGTGCTACAGTAATAAATTAAAATGTGTGAAATAAAAATATATTGAAATAAAAGTTTGATATAACTTGGCCTAAAATTATTTTTGAGAATATGTTAGCTTTGATGATATTTTTATAAAGTTTAATATAATTCAAATCTGATTGCCATATCCGCATAAGTTTGAGAATGTCGGTATGGCCTTCAAAGCAAATATGGGTTGGCTACATTTTACGTGCCCCACATTGACTACATAGGAATAGGGTTTGAGAAGCATAAGCCCATTTGACAACATGCACGCCCTAGGCCTAATGCCTAGTAACTGAAACTTAATAGTATACCCCATCGTCGACGACTAGTAGCAGCTGAGGCGTTGGGACTTTCCGTCTCTTCTTCTCCGGAGGATCCATTTTATGTGGTCCATCAAAACCTGCGTGTTTTAACTGCCCAAGTGGTGCACTCGTTTTACAAACTTCATTTTCCAGTGAAACATTTTGTCAAACACTTATATGTCGTAAAACATAGTTTATTTTACGATGTCCAATGGAGAAGGTTTAACAATGTTTCAATACTTGAACGCTTGTGTGTACATGAATTCGAGACGTTAGGTCGTTGGGATTTTTCGATTTTTCTTTCTCAAGTTGATTGGAGTATGGCAGTTTCAATCTCAAGAAGGATTTTACGTTCTTTTGGGTCTTTTTGTGCGATGGGTCAACGTGATTCTCACGGTATTGGTATTCGTTCTTCTCAAACTTGTAATGGTAAGCAGAGCATTATCTAGTCAGCTGTTTCCTGTTTTCTTTTCTTTTTCTCGATGAATTTTGTTTAATAGATGTGGGCATATTTTCGGTCTTCCATTGATTTAACTTTTTTTTTCCTTAATTGGAACAGATTTATACAGCCAACTTTCTGTGGATTGCTTAAGTTATGGAGAATGTTCTACCTTCACCAAAGTACTGCCCTACTATTTTAATTATTTATCGCTTTTGTTCATATTATCGAAGCTGCTGAGGCGAAACAACATCTAGGATTTGTGGTCTTCCAAAGCAACTGATGCGTGTTGTATTCTGCATTTCAGTTGGCAATTGAGGCTTGTTATATTGTTGTTCCTAATGTAGGTCAGGCTTTCTTCTCTTTCCTGCCGGACGCTTGCAACATCTATCTTAACTCCTGAATCAAGTGATGGCGTATTTCCATTGGACTTACTGTCCACTAAGACTGCAGAAAAACCGGAGCGCAAAATAGGTAAGAAGGGAGTTGTGAATTTCCAGTGAGGGATAGTATAAGTGGTGATGCATAAGAGGAATTCGCTGAAAACAACAAAAATGAGTTTATATCTCATTTCCTCAGGTAGAATGCATGGTAGGATTTTGTTGCTCAAATAAACTCACATTCATTATTCTAGAAAACAGTTTTTTCCATCTTTGACGTCTGAAGTTCAAATTGCTCAGCTTATATGTGTCATACGGTTGAAGATGATGTATAAGTCTTTGAATGTCATCAATTTTTGCAACATTTGCTAAGCGAATAATTCTTTCATACAACATTTTAGTGTTACTGGGCTTTATGTCTTAGTGCTGTTATACCTTGCTTTTTAAATAAATACACATTGTTGCAGAACTCTCTCGATTTCATGACGAGCTTAATTTGTGTACAATGAGAGTATAAATGAATGAACTGTCATCAAATTGTTGCATATATGCAAACATTTATTGTGCTATAATTTAATGCAGGACTTTATCAGGACCTGGTAATTCCAGTGACTAGTTTCAATAATGAGGACAAAGGATTAATGGTTTTGTCTGGTGATGTTTTTGATGTACCTATACGGAAAGATATTATTCATCGTGTTGTGCGATGGCAACTAGCAAAACGACAACAGGTAATACTCAACCATTGAATGTTTTAACGCTAGAAAGGATATACTCAAGCCAAATGTGCAAACAGCATATGTTTATCCTAGGACAATTTCAGCTATTCTTTGCACCATTAGAGGTTCACTATTTCTATTTTCATTCTAAATATTGTTGGGGAACCATGTGTTCTTTTTTTTGATTAATTTCCGTGCAATGATTTTGTCAACTAAAGCATTCATCTACAGGCATAGAAAAGTAAAAATCGATGGGAGAGTAATGAAGGGATGTATCTTAAAATTTAAGCTGTTGTTGTAAGAGCAAATAACTCATTCACATCTTACATATTATCAAGTTCAATCCATATAAATTGTATCAACCTTCAGGTTGCAAACCATGTTCCTTATTACTGCTTTTTTTCATCCTCAATATCACTGGGGAAACCATGTGCTCCTTATGTATTTAATTGATGTGCATGATTTTTTCAGCTAAAGTGTTCATTGATATGCACTAAGAGCTTCTAGTGAATCATTATCACGTTTCACATATTTTATTACATCTCATGAAAAACGTATCAACTTTCAGTTTGCAAAGTGTTTGCAACATAAGGTGTTGAAAATGCTATTATGTGACCTGTTACATCAGTAAAACACAGGGGACTAAGTTGTTTGCAGGGAACACATTCAACAAAAACTATCAGTGAAGTTAGTGGGACTGGGAAAAAGCCATATAAACAAAAGGGGACTGGTCGAGCAAGACATGGAACATTACGTGGGCCCCAGGTATATTTATCTTGTGAATTACGTGATTATTGATTTGATTATTTGAATAGGTAGAGCCTAATGACTTGCTGGTGAATAACAGTTTAGGGGTGGTGCCATCATGCATGGTCCTAAGCCACGAAGTCATGCTATTAAATTAAACAAGAAAGTTAGGCGTTTGGGATTAAAAATTGCCCTGACAGCTCGTGCAGCAGAAGGAAAGGCATGCCTCTTTCTTTCCCATAATTACCGAATTTACATTATCTTTTTGTAAGCAGCTTGAAGTCTTATTCCTGGTGTCTATGCTTAGTCTTCCTTTAGAGTCACTACATTTAGGTGTTGAATTTGTAATTTATTCATGGTCGAGGACATAGTTGTCAGCTGTGATTCAGTTCTTTGCTTATCTGTTGATGAGTGATGTTAGATCTTGGCAATGAAGGCTTAGACTGATAGTCCTGCAGTTCTTTGAGAATCTCTCCTCATATTCACTTATTTTATGCTTTTTTGTTCTATGTATGGAGCAATAATCTAGAGAAACGATGCTCAAATGTACAGCTTCTTGTATTTGAGGATTTGGAGGTCCTGACACATAAAACCAAGAACATTGTGAACTATGTCAAGCAAATGGAGAACACCAAGAAACTGCTGTTGGTGGATGGTGGCCCCATTGATGAAAAGTTGAAGTTGGCTACACAAAATCTACATTATGTTAATGTGCTACCCTCTATTGTAAGTTCTGGTTCTTGCCACATATTGTTGGAACAAATTTGGCAAATATCAAGCTTACATTCTTGAATATCAAGCTCCACATAACTGTTATCATGGTGAAATTCTTGAGTTCCTGGAAAAAGTTTCCTTTATACATATGTATGTCAATTTGTCACAGTATCAAGATCCAAATCATGCATGGATGTTGCAGATAATTCTGGGATAATTGACTAGTAGGATTTCGAAGCCTTATTTAAACTTAATGTTAGCACTTACTTTCTGCACAAGATAATAAAGATCACAAAATTGTTCAAACTCGCTTTACTTATCGATAATTCCTTCTTAATCATTTCTAGTAGTAAATTAGTTACATTTCAGTTTGAAGCAGCTCTGAAGATTTATTATTGCCACTGTGAATATACCTATCCTGTGTGTTCCTTGCTTACAAGGTCAATTAAGAGTTGTAAATCATCTCACTAATTTACTTGGCTATATTTTCAGGGTTTGAATGTTTATAGCATCTTGCTGCACGACACATTGGTGATGTCACGTGATGCTGTAAACAGGATTGTCGAGCGAATGCATACACCAATTAACCGCTGAAACTCGCACACAACTTGTGCCAGTTGGCTTCAGTTAAAATGGTAGAAGTTCATAGACCAGAGGTCTAATTAATCCCTGAACTAGCTTTGTCTGTCAACTAGGGATGAATATCGTTGAGAATTGAAGAAATGCCATTTGCATGGATTTTGAGAATTTGTGCGATTCCTCTTATAACTGAATTATAGATCTTATTTGTTTCAGTGGAGGTAAAATTTTATGATTTGATATGAATTCATTCCTCCATGGGATGAAAAGGTCTAGTTTGTTATTGGCTGGGATTTCAGAAATAATCTGGTTGTTGTCGGAAAAGCCATTTTTTGGGTCTTGCTTGGTTGGACACAGATAGCCTCATTCTCTATTTAGATTCCTAATTGCAATTAATAAAAGGATTTCGAGTCAACTACTGTATTCTTCTTTTTATTAGTTACTTTTTTATATAATAAATAAATAACTAAAATTGACGAAGAGCGTAAAAGAAAATGGACAAGTGCTCACCTAAAAACAGTTACCCATCCGAAGGGTGGACAGTACGTGTAAATCCTCAATTAGCCAAATCCACTGACCAACGGCGTTATAAGTTATTGCCATAAACCAGAAGCTTACAAACGTTAATGCCTATTTTCTTCAAGACTAAAGGGAAAAAGCTGCTGTGACGGAGGTCAAGTATCACTCGGTTCCTTCTCTTCCATGGCCAGAATCTAGGGTTTCTGAGAATCCCATTCCCAGCTTCTTCCTCTTTCGTTTTTCGCGCGTTTAAATTTTTACCGGATATCCTTCATTCACTCTCAATATGGCCAAAACTCGACCTGGCATCCCTGCCAAGCCCAAAATTGGCAAGAGAGAGCTCGACTCCTACACCATTCGTGGCACCAACAAAATCGTTAAAGGTTGCGTCTTTTCTTATCTTTTCAACTACGTTGGAATGTTCATGTGTATTCTTCAAATTCTTGACTTTTTGTCTCTGCTCTTTCTTTTTCTTTTATTATGCTAGTGGGTGATTGTGTGTTGATGAGACCGTCGGACACCGGAAAGCCTCCGTACGTAGCTAGAATCGAGGGGATCGACGCTGACAGTAGGAACAATGTTAAGGTGAGGGTTAGGTGGTACTATCGACCAGAAGAGTCTCTTGGAGGGCGCCGGCAGTTTCATGGAGCAAAAGAGCTGTTCTTGTCCGACCACCATGATGTCCAAAGCGCTCTTACTATTGAAGGGAAGTGTATGGTCCACACTTTTAAGAATTACACTAAGCTAGAGAATGTGGGTGCGGAGGACTATTATTGTCGCTTTGAGTATAAGGCTGCGACTGGAGGTTTCACCCCTGACCGTGTTGCTGTGTGAGTTTTACAGCTGGGTATTCTTTTGTGTACTCAAATGTGCTTGCTTGGTGCGGTTATTGTTATTGGAGCTTTGATTGATTTCTGAAGTTCTCAGTTTTTTCGTTTCTTTCTGTAAGGTATTGTACTTGTGAGATGCCATATAACCCGGATGACCTTATGGTGCAATGTGAAGGGTGCAAAGACTGGTAAGTCTTCCTTTTTTTTTATGGCTTTTAATTGCTGATTTCTTAGTCTCTGTAATTTGGGGCCTGTTTTTAGGAGTAAATGAACTAGGTTTTTAAGCGGGGTTGGTTCATTTGTTACTTATTCGACCATATTTTGCAAATGGCATGAAAGTATTGAAATTTTAAGCAAGTGCTATGAGGAACTATGAGAATCTAAATGTTCAGAACATCTTGTCTACAAAGCATGAGTATGCAAAAAAACGTATTGATGTGTTAAAGGGATTTGTCTTTAAAGTACGAACTACCTTTTTTTTTCACTCCCTTGAGAATTTTTTTAGTTTTTGGACCACTAACAGTCTAAGAATCAACAAATTGTTGTTAGACGATTTCACGGAAAATTGAAGTACAAGGTCCAGGAAAATACAATTCTTTATATGGAGTACAAGCATTCTAGCATTTAAGTATTCCGTTTCTTGGCTTGACAGATTTCTTCAGCTGCAACACATTTTTCTCCAGTAATAAGATCATCTTCTTGCATCATGTATATGCCTCATTCCTCTTAGGTTGATCCAAATTTTGTAGATATTCTGTCAGAGATGTGATAATCTTCTCTAATGTGGAAGTTGTATTACCTGTTCTGTGGTCATTTTTTTTTTTCTATTTGTACAATCACTTAGTAGTACCTTCACACGGTCATTTAGGTATCATCCTGCCTGTGTGGGCATGACCATTGAGGAAGCAAAGAAACTAGAGCACTTTGTGTGTTCTGAATGTGCATCTGATGATGATGTCAAAAGATCACATAATGGATTTTCTGCATCACCAGCAGCTGATAGCAAGGTGAGGATCCTTGTTGCTCTGTCTTAGATCAGTTCTAAATGTTTAATGGCTTCAATTACCACTCATAAGCTGTCATCTGATTGTCAATGGAAAGATCTTTGGATGCATATTTTAGAAATTGAAATAAAAATTGTAGCGCAATGGAAGTTTTTCAAAAAGAACTTAAAAATGGAAGGTTTGGTGTTTTGGTAATCTAAATTGCTGCCAGAGTTCCTCCAAACTTTCAGTTTTATATCTAATCTTTTTATATGGAATTATGTTTTTTTGATATGGAATTATATTTTCCCAGATTTTTGGTCAACCAGGAATATTTGTTTTGAAGATTTAAGTTATAATATTTTTGCCGCTAATGTGTTGCTTCAATTTCTGTATTGAATTGAATACCAGATTGAGATGAGTTGGTGTTCCAAGAGCTGTTCTTATGTTTGATTATAATCTCAATGGAGAAGTTGATTCCGTAGGGTCTTAAATTGCGGACTACAACTGCAATTGCAACTCTAATATTGTGGTTGCATCCCTCTCTGTCACTTCAATTTACAGTTGTAGTGGTCCGCAACGATTATGATCTGCAACTGCATTGTAACCCACAATTCACAGCTTAAAACCTTGGTTAAATGTATAATGAGTTATTCTTTTGGGAAGTATGAGGTTTGATCCTTTGGTTCCAAATTTTGCTTTTCATGTTAGTTCCCATCCCTTTCCTTTTCTTCTTTTTGTTTTTCTTTGCTACTCTTTTTCTCCTCTTTGCCTAATTGGTGAGTGAAACAAAATTGTAGAAATGTTACAAAAAATGGCATTGTAGTAATTGCCTATGCTTGTACACAATAAATTTCAGTCTTGCTCTGTTCAGAGTTTCTGAATATAATTGTTTGATACAAATTTCTTCAGACTAACTGATTAATTGTAAAATAAATTTCGTGCTTGGGACTTTCTTTGTAGAAGTTCTTTTAACAATTGCTATTGATTTGGGTAAATAATACCTGCATATTCTCAAGGATAAAATGCTTACAAGTATTAGGCACGGGAAGCTTCTTTACTAGAGAGTTTGGTGAATATAAATTGTGGTAGTTTTCTGTGTATAACTTCCTTTCAGGAGTTGAATCTCTTACTCACCATTTGCTTTTATATTCTCTGGTTTCCTAGTATTGCTGAACAACTTCTATTGAACTTAGCAGGTTGAAACAAAGCGCCGGAAGAGATGATTGCAATATAAGAGGCTAAACAAGGAGGCATTGCTCGCCTATCCATATTTACAATGTAGAATGTCTTGGTGTGAGATGTATAGTGCAGAAAATCATCTTTGGTTTGCTCAAACTGTAAGCATCAAGTTAATCTTATGTTTTTATTTGTGAAATATGTAGCTGTACGTTTCTAGTGTAGGGCATTCTGTTAATCAACCTGTCTAAAAGAGAATTTTGAATGCAACTTTCTGATGTTAAACCTGATGCATGGATACATGTTAGATTTTCTGGCATTCAGTTTCACAAACCTATTTTAATTCTTCGGAAGCATATAGTGCAATCAAATCTACTTATGCTCATCGTCCGTTGAGGCATATACTATGCCAACTTCTGAGCTCCATTAGCTGAAAGAATAAATCATTGGAGAGATTAGAAGCACAAGTGGTCCGGGTTTCATCTTTCATGTAGGTTCTTTTTACTTTTCACCCCTTTTTTGTGTGCTAGCATTATGCCATTAGTATATAACCCTAATTTGGTGATACCAAAAGAAAGACATTCTTTGGTAAAGGAGCCGAAAACTTATCAGCCCGACATAACATGCGCTAATGCTAATTATTAAGGCAGGTCTGCAGGCAAATTGGTACAGGTCAGGGTACATTTCTAGGTGCAAAAGATATGACATGATAATGTGTGTACCCTGAGATATATTCTAATGAATTGCAATCACTAAATTTCTTTATCCTAAATATGTCAAATCAAAAAATCAAGTCACGTTGATATAACCTGGAGGCGACGAAAATTGTTAAATCCGTATCGGCTAGTACTGCTGATCCTGTCCTATAATTGACGATGATTATCCCAATACTATCAATACTGTAATCAATTGGGCATCTAATTTAGTTATTGTATAATATGGATTATTCTC
Source organism: Erythroxylum guanchezii (assembly GCA_025629825.1). NCBI lineage: Eukaryota > Viridiplantae > Streptophyta > Magnoliopsida > Malpighiales > Erythroxylaceae > Erythroxylum > Erythroxylum guanchezii. Next base: position 16,727,029 of record JAOTAX010000002.1, on the reverse strand, counting down.
AAGACACTATTTTGAATAATTTTTTAAATTATAAAATAATCTTTTAACATATTTCTCATTTAAAGAGTAATCATAAATAATATAAGAAAATGATCATTTAATTCTTATATAGATATAAAATTTTAAAAAATACAAAATATTTAAAATGTTATGATTGATTATATTAGAATATCATATGATAAGAATAATATAAGTTCATAAGCTTAATAATAAAGGTTTGTGTCGAGGAAAATAGCAAATTATAAGTGAAACTTGAAGTAAAAATATTTATAGTTAGAAGCTTTATATTTATATTGTATATATAAAAGTTAACATATACATCAAATGTAAATGAAGTTAAAGAGAAAAAAAAAGAGAGTAAAACTTCATTCAATGACATCCACTCAAATTGCATTTGCTCCAATTTTTATTTGATTCAAAGTTCTTATCATGGAGGGGAGTCTCATTATCATCATGATTCAAACTCATTGCACCAAATTATATGTCAATAATTCTCATCCAAGATTATCTTTCAGTCACTCTCATTTCTAAAATTTGCTTTTCAAAAATCTAATATGCTAAAAGATGAATATGGTCAAGTTATATTAGATTTATAAAGTAGTTGTTTTATTAAAAGTTCAAGTAAACATATAAAATTAAATCGTTAAGAAATTATATTCAACTTAATAATGATAAAAACACATTTTTCTCAAAACTTCAAATTGTATCCAACAAATATCAAGCCGTTAAATCTTTTGTGTTCTAATCAATTTATGTTTTATTTTGTAATGAATGAATTCAAATATGCTCTAATTTCTTTCACATCCAGTTGTACTCATATATTGACTAGGAATTTGAAGTGCAAGCCTTTGTAATTTTTGAAACACTATTTCTAAATTGATCTCTTTAAGCATGTGTAAGACAATAAAAATAATCTTATAAAAAATGAAGTAATGATTAATTTTAAACAAATGAAAAAAGTGAAAAAAAATATATACCTTTGTTAAATTTGTCTCTTTATTACAATAGATATCCCAAAATCACGACACATGTCTTTGTATATCTCCATTTGTAAGCTAATGAAATCTTTTATCATCTTATATAAAACAATTATTGTGATAGTTAATTCTAATTACAAACATTTGCAATTTTGGAATATCACTTTTAAATCGATCCTATCAAGCAACTGTAAAATAACAAAAGCAATCTTATAAACAAAATAAAATGATAATTAATTTTAAATAAATAAAAAAGTTAAAACATATACACTTATATGAAATTTATCTTTTTGATGTATTGCAATGGATATCCCAAAATCACCGAATGTTTCTTTATATAACTCTATTTGTAAGCTAAGGAAATATTGTATCATCTCATATGAAACAATTGTTGTGATAGTTAAATACCATTCTTGCCTTCCGTTGATGATAGCAAGATAAGATATATACAAGAAAAACTTATTTTTTCTTTTGATTGGCCTTGATTACTTCCTTTGCCCGTTCTATGCAATCAATAAAGTAACTCACTTTCGCCTTCTCATTACCATTATCCATATGGAGTACACTCACCAAAGTATCACAAACTTGAATAACAAATTGATATTGCGACCAAAATTTATGTTCTTCGTTGAGCCCCTTCCTATTTGCAGTAGTGATGGGTGAGCTCACGAAGAATATTGAAGGGAATGTATCTTGGTGTATATTGTTTACTGTTGACATTATTTTAGTGGATGAGACAAAGGAGGGTGTCAATGTTAAGCTAGAACTTTGGAAGGATATACTAGAGTTAAAAGGCTTTAAATTGAGCAGGACTAAGACAGAGTAGTTATAATGTAATTTTTCAAGCCATAGGGTGGGATCAGAGATAGAGATAAAAATTGGTTCAGAAGTTATATCGTATAAAGATTGTTTTAAGTATCTTGAATCCATCATCCAAATTAATGGTGAGATAGATGAAGACATATTTCACCGTATCAAATCAGAGTAACTTAAATAGTGTATCAAGACTTTTATATGACAAGAAGAAACCACTCAAGCTAAAAGTTAAATTCTATCATTTAGCAAACATATGGTCATAAATTAATGGTGACAGAGATGAGGATACTTCGTTGAATATATAACCTTACAAGGAGAGATAAGGTCAGTAATGTAGCGGTGATAAATAAATTAAGGGTTGCTAACATTGAAGGTAAATTAAAGGGACAAAACTTAGGTGGTTCGAACATGTTAACAGGAGACATCCTGATGCTCCAATAAGAAGATGTAAAAAGATTATACTTAAGGATTGTAAGGGGAAAAAAAGAGAGAGGAAGACCGAAGAAGAATTAGAGCAAGGTGATATATAACTATGCTAGAATTTACCGAGTACCTGACTCTTAATAGGAAATTTTAATAAAATAGGATATTGGTAGAGGATCTTTCATAGAGAGGTTCTTTTCTTTTTCAAAGGTCTTTTAAACATTTTTCTTAGATTCTTGTATCTTATATTTAGCCTAAACACTTTTACTTGTAGTAATTACCCCTTAGTCATTTTAGTTAAGTATTGTTTTTCCTTTTCTCTTTCAATTGCTTGTTTGCTTTATATTTTTTATTCTTTGCCTTTTTTATCTTTATTTCATTATTTATTTTTACTTATTTATTTATATATTATTATCTTTATTTATTATTTATAATTATTTATTTCTTTATATTTATATTTGTAATTTGTAATTTGAATTTGAATTTCTTTATTCTTATCATGTCCTGTTGTTATTTTTTGTACAATTATTTGTTTATATTTTTAGCTTTTATACTCATCTAATAGTTCTCAAAACTTTTTTTTTTCTCTTTTTGTTCTATTTTTTGTTTTTTTTTTCTTATCCTATAGGTCTATCAAATTTAGACTCCCTAGTATAGAAATCAAAAAAGACTCTCAAGTAGTTAGGGATAAGGTTATGTATTTCTGAACCTCCTCAGACCTCATGTCTTAGTGGGATTTCTACCAGGATATTCTTGTCGTCGTTGTTGTTGTTGTATTATGTTCTTCAAGTATATTCGTAGAAACCTCGATTCTAGCATTAAACTTGATTTGTTGAGATTCAACTTACTTATCACTTGTAAATATTTGATTCAACTCTTTCATTTGATCAAAACACTAAAGTGATAATAAATTAGTTGCAAATCTTATACTGACAAAATGACACAAATTTCTATTACTGTTAAAATCTTTTATTATCAAATTTAAAGTTCATGCACAATTATAAATGAAGTTAGTCACTTTTCTCATTTTTTTTGCACAATTTCATCAATGATATGAAAGTATCCGACATCTCTTATATTTTTCAACATCTTGTTAATGTAATTTACAACACAAGGAATTCAATAGAAATAATTATACATACTTTATAATCTCTTCCTAGTTGCTTTATAAGAAACATAATTGTCAGTAATAAGCTGTACAATATTTTGAAGCCTAATTTTATGGACAATTTTAACAAATATCTCTAATAAAGTTATCATTGTTCTTTATAAGACCGGATACATTAGTGGACTTCAAAATATTACCTCCTTAGCAGAGTAAACCAAAAAATTGATAATGAGATAATGTCTTTTATTTATCCAACCATCATATAAGATTAAACACTTATAATTAGTTGCCCAGATTATTTTTATTTCATTCAAATAACTTTTTATTTCACTTATAATTAAACACTTATAAGTTGCCCAGATTATTATTATTTCACTCAAATAACTTTTTATTTCACTAATAGAATAACTTAGAAGATTACTTCTATAGTTATCAATCGATTGAACTTTATATCCTAGATTATAAAAGGCAATAACATCCACTATAAGCTGCTAATAATAAAACTAAGTAAAATTGAACGACACACCTACATCATACCACCATCTAGCCATTATCATGTCCATATTATTAGTTGTTTCTTTATATTGTAATTCACTACAAATTGAAAGTTGAGCTCTAAGAGTTATTCATAGAGCAAAATAATTAGACAATTGTCTTGTTCTCTTTCTCATATCAGTTATAGCAATTCTTTCTTGTTTGGTAGGGATATTGCCTTCATCATTCTTAGTATTATCTTGATCACTACAAAAAGAACTTTCACTACCAATTTCGCATTTTATTCTTTGCTTTTTTTTTTTAATTATGATACTTTTTAAGCAAAGTTTTCACTTGTTATTTCATCATGCTAACTTTTTTACAAGACTCCACATTATTTTTAATCCCAACTCAATGTTTCTTGAATTTAGTGATTCTCCCAACTTTTAAATGTTTATTATAATACAAATAAATATTATGATTCCTTATACCAAGAGCTAATGTTATATGAGCCGAAGCTGGATCATCGAATCTTTATAAAGAGGTTCAATTATCAGAAGCACCTAAACTTCCCTCCATTTATATATTATGGATACAAGAATATAATTAATTAACAATTAAAACTCAATCCATATGGTTGATACTAATGCCAAAATTCTTCACATTCAAGACACGAAATAATTTGGATAGATACAACTTGATAACAAATTCCTTCATGCAATTTCCAACCTTTATATTCTAATATTTAATTTAAAATATTTAATTTATTTAGATAAAGACCATTAAATTTTTATTAAGTTGTCTTCTAATAAAAATATGATTTGATAATTAAATATGGTGATAAATGATTATTAATCAATAAGGTTGTGGTATTTTAAATTTTTTTGAAACTTAGGTCCTAAAACAAGAGTATTGTTTTATAATTTTATTATAAATTGTTATTATGAGAAAATTGTGAAAGTCTGAGAGAAGATTTAAATGAACTTTACCATGTGTCAACAACTCAATATTATAACCGAGTGAATCTCTTGCAAAATATTTTACCTACAACATATAAGTAAGCTTAAAATATTTTGCTAACATTCCAATAAATTGAACTATATTTTTTAGTGTTATCACAGATCTTGAAAAGCCCCATCTACAACTCTACATGCACATAATTGGCAATGCAAATAATCGATTATCATTCTCAAACATACAAAGCATTTCTTAAACATACATTCAGTAGAGGCTTCGTGCTCAATTCACAATTCTAAGATAGAACTGAAGAGTGAAGAGTGCTGACGAGAGGAGTTGATGACGGTGACATGACGGCGACTGATGAGCTGGAGGTGACGAGAGTTGTGAGCAGAGGACAATGAAGAGCTTGTGAGTAGAGGATGACTGTCAAGAACAGAGCTAGAGTGGAGATGAGATGACGGATATGAGATTGGAGAGCAAAGGCAAAGCCCCGTTGCATTTCACATGACCCGTTTCATTCCATAATGTGTTGGAGAGGGAAAAGGGATATGTCTTCCAAAATTTAAGTTGAGTAGAAATGCCGCATTAATAGAAGTTTGTCTTTAAAATGTATTTATCTTAAATGAAATTCATGTTACCTTAAATTTGTTTGAGATAATTTATGCGTAAACTTCAAAGTTAATGACATACTGTACGTATAATTTATGATTTCTTAAAAAGTTACCCTAAAAATAATTGAGGCTTGTAGATAGAGCTGGATTAGCGTAGTTCATTTTAAACAAATATTGTCCCACCGCTGAAAGGAGTTTTCGTTCTTTAAACAGAAGACAAGCTTTTAGCAAGCACTATTGTAAAATAATAATAGTTCAAGTACAAGAACAACGAAAGATGTGTCGGTACCAAATTGCTTGGTCTCAATTGTACAAGTTCATGTCCAATATCTTATCTGTCTGAGCTGGAGTTGACTGATAGATGTCATCCATACAAGTTTTGCGCAGAGTTTGACTAAAAAAGGAGAAGTGGTTAAAATGTAATCGTGGTACCAACAGTTGGCACTTAGCAGGAATTCTAGCTTTTGGTAGGAGACCATGCCACATGTTCTTATTGTCCACCAAAAATGACGTGTTAGATCAAATTTTGTTGTTAAGTTCCTAATTGAGATTCTTGTTTTCTGATGCCCATTTATTATCCCCTGTATTGCCTTTTTTAATGAAAAACATGAGCAAACTTGATTGAGAGAAGGGCATCATTGCATTTTATAAAGTAAAAATCACTGTATTTTATCAATTAATGCCAATGTTAGCTCAACTGTTGTTTTCCTTCTACCTGTTAAAAAGTAATTGCCCATTAATATAAAATCATACATATTTCTAAGTCACGTCAAAATCATAAATTTGAATTGAAATTTGAAGTGAAGAAATTGATTGCTGTAAAAGAATCACACACCACGTAAGAGAATTCATTATAACAAAAGTGAATTATCAAAGTAAATAAAACTAAAAAATAATAAAATATGTTTGAAATAGATTGATTGATCTCAATGGAGAGTAAATGTTTTTTGTACTGTGATTGCGTTGGCATGGAGATTGTGTTATGTTGAGTCTCAACTCTTATCATGGTGCTGGTGAATTTATAGTTTTCTTAACCTCAATAAGTTTTTTTTTGCTATAACTACCCACTTTCCTACTTTTTAGCTAACTACCTGCCATGATTTCCTTAACTTCCACATTTTGGAATTTTATAACGGCTTAACTTTCAACTCATTTAGTCATGTTCTTGTTAACTATCTTCCATTATTTTTCAACTTCCGGTCCATTCTCTTATATTTTAGTTAACTATCCTCCTACACCATTTTTAAAAGAACATATACCAATTATGTATTAATTGTTTGGAATTCTTAAATTTTGGACTTCTCAATTGATTCCTATATGCATGAATTCTCTTACTAAATGACCTCCAAGACTTTTAGTATTTAGGCCATTTTCACTTGTGGGCTAAATAGGTTGAGTTTATTTTACGCCAATAACAATTGCCCTTGCATATGTTTGGTTGGTACAAAAATTCTCCTGATTTCCTAACTGGACTTCAAATTTCATTTCAAAAACTTGTAGGACTCTAGGTTGAATTTGTGAGTTAAGTCAATAACGTCATTTATAAGGACTCTCCTAAATCTCAAACAATCTTTTAAAGATAAGAAATATCAGATCAAAAGTTTATGTTGGGATCTTTCAAATTTGAAATCCGCAATTCCTTATCCATTACATAGGACAGTAAATCTCTTTAAATTCTCTCATTTTACGATTCCCTTAAGATTCCACAATTTCTACATTATAAAAACTTTTAGTTACTTCTTCACTTTTTACCTTAGCTTTCAAATAATCTTTTATTCTCTTCTCTGACTTCCACACTCAATTCTTGTAATTTTTGCAACCATAACTTCTTTGAGTCACACTTCTTCTACCTTTTTAATAAAATGTGTTGAGCTGAATGCCACTGACGTATATGTCTAATTCTAACATTTTCCAAAAGTCCCTATGATTTTCCTGATTCTACTTCTCTTGCAAACTATTAAACTTCAAGTAGTTTCCATTCCATTTGAGCCCTTTAACCCTTCATAAGAATTCGGTAAAGAATTCTTACATTTTAATATTCCATTTTACCCATTACTTCTAATATTCAAACTCCTAGCACTGTTGAAGGCTATCCTCACTTTGACCATGAATACGGTTTTATTCTTACTATTAAGACTCCTCTACCTATAGATGCTTCTCATCCATCACTTCCTTATTTAGGATAAACTAGTAATTCAAATTTCTCTTTGAAATTTGTTTTATTTCAGGCCCCCGAATCCCTTAAACCTTATCTTAGGAATGTAGATCAATGGGTTAAATGGGTATACATGTTATACCTATCATATCACTCAATCTAAAAGAGGTAAGGCATCCTACAATTGATAGCTCTTTCTAGGAATTATATAGAGTATCTGCATAACCTTGTATTTGTGATTATGAAATTCCGGAGTCCTTAATATAACTCATTTTTCTTTACCTTTGGGCATGCTTTTATTTCTATAAAAGACATTTTCTTCTTAACTGGATTGCCTATTATTAAAGAGGACTTTGTTTGCTTGGTTGAAGAAGCTCCTACTTTGGATTCTGGCATTTTTAAATGTTCTTCTCATTTCCCTAAGCTTAGGGATAAAGAAGATTTACCTTCTTCTGACCTTTGATTTCTTGATTTTCTTAGCCTTTATTTGTTTACTAGTTGCTTTAGTAAGTGTCCTAACGACGTCCTTAATATTTTGTTGTCTCTAAAATCTTGATCTATGGATCAATCTTTACTAGTTAAAAATCTTCAAAAATTATGAGTCCTCCTATTTGGCTATCTATTGAAAGCTTTTCCTTGTTTATTACCTTAGAGTTTTCATTATCAGTGGTGACAAAGTAATAAAACTCGACCCTTCTATTATGACCTTTTTTTTGAAATGTATCTCGCTTACCTATAGAGTAGGTAACTCAACCTATATATGAGAATTTCTCTTACTTTATATTTCTTGAACTATCTAGTAGGACTAACTTTTGAAGAAACTGCTGTCAATGACAAATTCTTCTTTGAAAATTTTAATTACTATTGAATTTTGAAATGCAAGATTGTTGTTGCCAATATGGCTAACACCAAAGGTTACCACTTTTGGTGGCCTAAAAGCTCTATAAGGTTAGTCCTTTAGCCTGATTATGACCTTTTCAGAGGTATCCCACTCTACTCATGCATTCTTAATTTCAAAAATTCTTTTAACTTTTATTTATTTATAGACTTTAGAATCTTAGATTCTAAAAATAAATAAGAAAGTCACCCTTCTTCTCAGAAAGAAGTAACTCTTAATCCTCTTTCTAAAACAAAACTTAAAGAGAAGTTGCTAGTTCCAAAAAAGCCAAAACTTTAGCTCCAAGACTTTGTGCGAGGAAGTCTACTCACTCCTTTAAATTTTTGAAAGAATCTATAACCACCTGACTCTCTATCGAAGACACTCTTCCTCTAAAAAGGACTTCTTTTACTTTTGAGAAGGTTGTTGAACAGTTAATGATGGTATGAAACATCCTTATATTATTTCTAACTTTTTTTCCATTATGAATTCTCCTTAATCTATCTTTTTTATAGATGACACAATATAGGACCTTTCTGCTCCCTCTTTCCCTTTAGAACTAGAATTGGAAAGATCAAGGCTCCTCCTAACCTAAAAGCTAGTGAAGTTTCTTTACTGAAGGTGAGACAAGAATTCCATTTTATATGTTGACATGATAGTATGTTATTGAATTTTAGAACTTATAGACAAAGGTTTTTTGGTCTACAATGATAACCTCATAAGAATTCTTCGGTTTAAGTTTTTAAGATCTTTTTGCTAACCTTCTATACAACACCGCACCCACAATCAACTAGAACTAACAAGATTCGAGGTGTCGATAAAACTGACCATGCAACAATAGTTGCAGTTCCTAACTGAAATTGGGCGTAGTTCTTTTTTTAAGTATGTTGTCATATGTTGGTTCTACAACTTAGTCATCCACTATTTGGGGACTTCTAAGCAAAGTTAAAAACGTCTTTGCTTCCTTTGAAAATTTTTGCCAAGATCAAGTTATGTATTAAAATAAGTTATCTCTCACCTGATGTAAAATGGACTAAGATTTAGAAGAGACTAAAGGTAAGAGTGTTGGATCCCGAATTTTTAGTGGAAATTAGAAATATTAAAATGAAATGAAATGAGTGTTTTTGTATATGAATTGTGTTAGAGAT
>JAOTAX010000002.1:16705475-16717380 GCA_025629825.1 Erythroxylum guanchezii | reverse complement strand
TACCTGGAAGTTGTCAATGAATGCATGTACACTTATTTTTGTATGTGCAAAGATTCAAATTCACATGCATGTATGCTAACATGCTGCTGGGTATGAAATGCAAATTTTTTCTAACTCTCACATTGCTATTCTCTCCATTTTGAAATCTGGGTTCTAACTCTTAATATGGGGATGGGATGTTACAATTACTATAGCAATGGCAAGTCTAGGTCGATCCCACAGAGAGTGTGTGTAAAGTTTATGGAATGAAATTAACTAGTGTTTAGGTTTAACAGGAGGTTTTGGACTTTTAAAAGAAGAAAATAAAATGAAACTAACTAATAAAAACAAATTAAAGAAAACATGCAAAAATTGATAAAAGTAGGGAATTCGGTAGGGACCTGGTTCTTTGGTTTAATCTCGGCCTACACCCTAATTAAGCATATTTTATTAATTTGTTGTTCTTTAACCTCTCCTAGCAACTATTAATCATGGTTCATAATTAACCCGAGTTTTTCTTTAGGTTTTGTTTAATCAAGATACGATCGTTAATTAAGCCTAACCACCGAACAACCTAGGATACGATCTTTAGATTTAATTAGGCAGTAGCATTACGAATTAGGAAAACCGATTAATGAAGGCAACAACCACATACGATGCGTCATTTAACCTAGTTCATGTTATCCCTAATGATTATGAACCATTAGTCACTACGCATGAATTTCAACATAACAATTACGGATTATATCGAAATTCTAGTAACGGGTTTGTAATTAACGATTCAATGAATGCATTAAAATCATCATCTCATAAACCCAATGAGTTCATACACAAATAACCGAATAATAACGAAAATCTGATTATCCATACACAAAATCCAAATCAATTAACATAGGATAACACAATCAATTCCTAATGAGAGAAAGAAACAATAAAATAATAAAAAAAAACTTAACCCAGGTTTTAACACATTATAGTGGGATTTCATATTTAATTGTCTTAGATGGTTTGGCTTTCCTACCAAAATCATAGATTGGATCATGGTTTATACTTCTACCATTTCATATTACATTCTAATCAATGGCAGCCTTTCAAAGACGTTCAGAGGATCTAAAGGAATAACCTCCATCTTAGGACCATACTCTCATGAGATCCCTTTCAAATACTTAAGGGTACTAATAACCTCCAAAAAGACTAAGTTCAAAAAGTATATTCCCATTTTGGAAATGTTCAAAAATAGAACCAATGCTTGGAAAAAGAGATTCCTTTCAAATGCTAAAGATTGCAACTTATATCTTCAGTTTAGAGTAATATGCATACACACTGGAGCATACATAATTTCTTGCTTAAGATGCTGAACAAGGAGATTGAAAGATGTGTTAAAAACTTTTTATGGTCAGGAAAAGCTAAAAATTTCAAGGGATCCAAGTTAAAACAAAAGAAGCTATGCTTGAACAAGTAGGAAGGGGGCCTAGGATTTACATCTATCCAATCGATTCAATTAGTATTAGTTGCAAAAAAATATCGAGATTGTACAATGATAACGAATCGTTGTGTTCTAAGTAGGTGAATGAATATTATCTTAAGAAAACTAGTTTCTAGCATATCAAAATAAAGAATGAGCAATCTTGGAGCTTCATTCAAATGTTAAGGAGAAGGGACTAAATATATCCTTACATAAAAATCAAAGTGGGAAATGTCAATACAAAATAGACCTGGTTCAATAATTAGGCCACTCAAAGTCCTCTAATCAAGAAGAGATATGAACTAGTTAGTTACTAAAATCCCTTTGAAAGACAAAGTCAAAGAAGTGATATATATAGGAATTGGTACTGCCTTTTTAGAGGCTCAAATAGGCTGAAGAATTATTTTCCCAACTACCATCCTAACACCAATGAAGTGGACAAAGCTCTTTTTCTAGCAAAAAGTAGTAATAGATTCAACAAATCTTCATTCCTTAGACTCCTTAGGCCTCACTTTTCAAGAGTTCAGTGGTATGATATAGTAAAAAAAAAACTTTGATACCTAAAGCTTCCTTCATAACTTGGCTAATTGCAAGAGTTAGACTTAAAACTAAAGATAGAATCAAGGGTTCTAATGATTTGTATACAGTCTTTGTACCTCAACAGCAAAAACTAAATCACCCATATATTTTCAATTCCATTTCACAATCACAATCTGGTTTATGATGCAACAACTCCTTAATGTTTCTTGTACAGGATCTAATTGGGGAAACATTTTAAGTTGGGCTAATAAGCAATCTAAAAAGATGGGAGGAGATAACATTTATCTTATTGTAGCTTTCAATTGCACCATATACTCCATATGGAGATAAAGTAACCACAGAATCTTTAGAGGAACCTCAGTGGACAAACATGCTTTAGCAAACAAAATCATTTGCTGGTCTAGAGAAATGTTAATGGGTCACACATCATATGAAAACCTCAGTCTCCCAATAAAAGAAAGATGGGATTAATGAAGCAAAATCCCTTTTGTAAGTAGATAGGTTAATAAGGATGAGGAAAGGGAGTTAATAACTGACTTCCAAGGCTGTAAGCGAGTAGAGTAATGAGTTAAAAGTTGTATTTACATACTTCAAAACATGTCCTAACATTGTAATGATGCTCCTAATAGGATTAGTGAATGATAATCTTTATTTTCCAAAAAAAATTAGATTAATAATCAATTGTTTTTACATCATATTAAATGATATCTGTATAATTTTTTTAATTTGATATTTACATGATAAACAATTTCTTAGTCACCAAAGTGACCAAATTAGGAATTTTTATAAATATTAAACTAAATAAAAATCAATAGGTACCTATGACAATGTGATGTTTATGATTGAAAAAACATAATAATATATTTAATGGGTATACTAAAGTTCATTAACAATAAAATATTTAGGAATCATCCTAAGGTTAATTAGTTAATTTTACATAAATAAACATGACCATGACTAATTGGTATATTTGTTAGATATGTTTAGTATATCCAATAATAACAAACATATCTAATTATAGTATATGTAATTATCAGTCATTATAGTATATGTATATAGTATTAAGTACCAATTTATATTCTTTTTTTGTATTATTGTTTTACTCAAAGGAGAACCATAATATACACATATTCTTAGTATGATTGTAACTTAATTTTGTTTATATAATTAAATTATGGCTCAAAACACTAATGTATGAGAGTTTAATATATTTTATAGCGTCTAATTTTGTAGCTACTCATTCACAAGCTTCATCTATTATGAAGTTTAACGTTCTTAACTTTACCAAATGGTGTGAATAAGTTTGATTCAACTTAAGAATCCTAGGTCTTAACTTGGCACTTCAGATTAATAAGTTCACTACTCTTACTAATACTAGTAATAATAAAAAGAAATCTTTTCATGAACTTTTGAAAAAATCAAATTGACAAAGCTTAATGTTTATACGAATGACTGTGGCTAGCAAAATTATACTCTAATTCCTAAATTAGAAGTGTTAAGGAATATCTAAAGTTTGTTAAAGATATTTCCAAGTTTGATTACGATGGTAAATCACTTCTTGGGTCTTTAATGGGTACATTTACATCCATAAATTTTAATGATTCTTGTAGAATGCATGCATATGTCACTGAAATAGTAAATACGATAGCAGGATTAAGATTTACGGGAATGGAAGTGAGTGAAATTTTCCTTATTCAATTTATTTTTAACTCCTTTTATCCTAAATATGGTCCATTACAAATGAGTTACAATTTTATAAAAGATAAATGTAATGTGAATGAATTACAAAGCATGCTTATTTAAAAGGAAGCAAAGCTTAAGAAATTAGAAGTTCACTTGATTAATCTTATAAGTCATCAAGGAGCTAGAAAGAAGTTTAGAAAAGATAAAAGAAATAGAAAGCATTTGCTATACAAGGCTAATGTGTCATCAACTTCAATTTGTAAGAAGGAACCAATAAATGATAAATGTGATTTTTTGTAAGAAAATTGGATAATATCAAAATGATTGCCTGAAACATAAGACATTATTTGAAAAGAAAGGTAAGCTTAGTGCTTTAGTACATTTCAAATTAAATTTAGCAACACTTAGTGGATTGATTTTGGATGTACCATTCACTAATACTATATAGACCATCTAAACTATAACTTCAAATGAAAAGTTTATCTTTATGGGAAATTAAGTCAAAGCTCTAGATGAAGCTATTAAAACCTATCGTTTGATTTTAGAAACTAAATATTATTTAAATCTTTTTCAAATTCTTTATATTCCTACCATTTCTCAAAACTTAGTTTCTTTTTTAAAGATTGATACTATTAGATATTCCTTTACATTTGGTAATCTATCTTTCAGTTTGTTAAAACATAATTACCTTATCGATTTTGGTGCTTTTTGTGATAGTTTGTACAAATTAAAGCTTAATAATCTTTTTACCAAAACTTTGTTTCCCTTGCATCATAATGTTTATACTAAACAAGGATTTATAAAAAAGAAAACTTCGGCTTACTTGTGGCATAATTGTTTGGGCTACATATTTAAAAAAAGACTAGTCAAATGAGTAAAGAATGAAACAATTACATATTTGGATTTTACTGATCTTAGAATTTGTGTGAATTTTATTAAAGTAAAAAACAAAAAACAAAATATATAGTTAAGAAAGGAGCACACAACTTGTTAAAAGTATACATGTAGACACAGACACAGATACACAGATACACACACACACACGTATGCCCCCTAATGTTCTATTGTTTAGAACAAAAAAACTTTTCATCACCTTTATTGATGATTTCATATTATGGCTATATCTAATTGTTATATGGAAAATGTCAATCAGTAGACATCTTACAAGTGTTTTTTAATGAGGTAAAAAGACAATTATATAGAAACATGAAAATTTTCAAATTTAATAAGGGTGATGAATATTATGAGAGATACAATAGAACTGCATAATCTGTTGGTTCATTTGCTAAATTTATTTAAAAAGTGTAGCATATGTGCTAAATACACTATGAAGACATGGTATAATCAAAAGGCATAACGTACCTTGATGGACATGATTAGGACAATGATGAGTTATCGTTATTTACATTTATCATTATGGATGTATACTTTGAAAACATACATAAAGTTCCTAGTAAAATAGTTCCTAAGATACATTTTGAGTTATGGATATGAAGGAAACCTATTTCAAGGCACTTACATATTTGTGGTTATTTGAAAAAAGTAAGAATCTATAATCTACATGAAAGAAAATTGGATTTAAGAAAAACTAATGATTCTTTATTGGTTATCCAGAAAAGCCTAAAAGGTACATATTTTATTGTCTTAACCGTAGTACAAGAACTGCTAAAATTAGAAATGTTAGATTCATTGAAAATGGAAAAACTAGTGAAATTCAAAATCTTGTAAAGTGGAAATTTAAGTTAGAATACAAGTTCCTTTGGCTATAACTTCTCCTCAAGTGTTTGCTCCTAAAGTTGTTAAAAATTTAAAAACTTACAAGAACAACAAATGCATGACCAAACTCTAAATAATGAAGTCACTATGAATGAGCTTATTATTGAGGATTCATAAGAAGTAGCCTTAAGAAGATCTCAAAGACAAAGGAGATAAGATATTTCTTATGATTATATGGTTTATCGACAAGAGGTAAAATATGATTTAAGAATTGATAAAGATCCTATTTGTTTTTACAAGCCATTTAAAATGAAAATTCTAACAAATAGTTAGATGTCATGAAAGAAGATTTTGAATCTATAAATGAAAATGAATTATTAGTAACTTATTAAATTTCCAGAAGGTTATGAGAGAGTCAAGTGTAAATTAGTCAAGACTAAATGGGACTCTAATGACAATATTAAACAATATAAAGCTAGACTTGTCATAAAGGGTTACTCTCAAAAGGATGATTTTAATTATAATGAAATATTTTTTCCTATTTCGAAAAAATATTTGTTTAGAATTATTTTAGCGATGGATGATGTTAATTATAATGAAATATTTTCTCCTATTTCGAGAAAAGATTTGTTTAGAACTATTAATGTGGTCGTAGATTATTATGAATTAGAACTCCACTCAAATGAACGTGAAAATTGCCTATTTGAATTGGAATTTAGAGGAAGAAACACATAAGAATCAACCTAGGGACTTTCTAGTTAAATAAAAGAAAAACATGGTGTGTAAACTTAAGAAGTCGTTAAGCAAGCTCCCTGATAATGATTTCTCAAGTTTTACGATACCATTAATTCTTTTAGGTTTAAAGAAAATATCTTTGATTGGTGTATATATCTAAAAGTTTATGGGAGAAAATTTACATTTATAGTCCTATATGTTGAAGATATCTTATTATTAATGATTTCGGTTTATTGATGAGACCAAGAAGTCTCTCTCTTGAAATGAAAGATATGACCAAGGTATCTTATATAACAGGAATTGACATATTCAATCACATATCAAAAAAATATTATGATTATCTAAAAAATCATATATTAATAAAATTTTAAAGAGATTCAAAATGAAAAACTGCTCAACAATTTGTTCCAACTCGAAGGGAGATAAACTTAGTCTTAAGCTATGCCTAAAGAATTAATAAAAATGCATAGGAATGGAAAATATTCCTTATGCATATATTATAAGAGTTTAATTTATGCTTAAACTACATTAAACAAGATACTAATTTTGTTACTAGAATGTTGGGTAGATGTCAGAGTAATTCTAAATTGGAGTATTGGAAAGTTGTAAAGAAGGTGTTAAGATACTTGTAAGGAATAAAAGATCATATATTCACTTATAAGAGATCTTGTAACATCCTGTCCCCATATTAAGGGTTATGACCCGAAATTTTAATACATGTGAGCTCAAAGACAGATTAAGGAAATGTATTTTCTTGCTCATGCATAATGTTAGCATATATGCACATAAATATTGAATGTTTGCATATAAAAAAGTGGTACATGCATTCATTGACAACTTCCAAGTATACTTGATGTTAAATGTGATTTTATTGAAAATAAGAAGCAGAGGGAGTAGAAAGTGTGATCTTGGTATGAGTTGTGATAAGGAAAGATTTAGAAACAAAATTGGTAGTGATTTGGAAAATGTTCACTGAGTGTGCTTCGGTCTGTTGGCCATAACTTTTTCTTTGGTTATCCAAATAAGATGATTCTTGATTTTGATTCAACTAGAAACGTATGGCTACATTTCTTATGAAGACATCAAATTTCAATTCTGTCTCTAAGAGTCTCAAAATTTCATGAAGTTAAGAATTGGGTGCAGTACATTGGTATATGAATGGAAAATTCATCTTTGGACATTAGGGGCAAATTTGTAACTGATATGCATAAATTTGAGCAAAGTTTCCTTCTGAAAAGTTGTAGATCTTTCTTTTATCTTTCCAACGGTATATAGTATGAAAATTTTGGACATCTGAGTCGAAAGTTGTGATCTTTATAAGTGGAGATGTTCAGGAGAGTGCAAAAGTAAGACGAGTTACTGTTCATCCTATCGTCTTAGTATGACGTCAACATCGTCTTAGTATGATGTCAGCATCATCTTAGTATGACGTCAACATCGTCTTAGTATGATGTTAGCATCGTCTTAGTTTGACCTTTTGCTTCCTTCTTCTGTTCCATTTTTAACCCCTTTTAGAGGCCGAATCTCGCTTCGAGTCTTCATGAGATTGTAGCTCTTGAAGTCTTCTTTCCAACCATCTAAAGAACACCTTAATCCGATATCTGTAGGAAAAGTTATGACAATTTTCCCAACCATGTATCGTCTAACGATGTCACTTCGTCTCAAAATAACGTCATATTGTCTGTTCTATTTTTGACCCTTCAGATGATAGAAATTGTCTTTAACGTCTTCATGCAAGTTGTAGCTCTTGAAGTCCTCTTTTGAACCATCCAAAGAACACCTTAATCAAAAATTTCTACAGAAAGTTATGGATGTTCCCCAAAACAGGTTTAGTATGATTGAGGACAAAAACATGTTTGATTCTTTTGGCCATAACTTCCTCTCTAGACCCCTAAATGACCTGATTCTTGAACCATTGGATTCGTAAGACATTGCTTTACATCTCCAAAAAAATCAAAGCTATTTGAAATGAAGTTAGAAAGATTGAGTGAAAAGCATGGGACGGGTACAGTGAGTGTGTGCTTAAATAATATGAACTGGCGTTATCCCACTGAACATACTTCAGTATTTTGATGATTTCTGATCAGTAGAACTCCAAATGAGATGATTTTTATTTGTGGTAAACTAGAGACATGAGCTACAAACGGTATGAAGAAATTGGAATCTAATTCAGTCTCTAAAATGTGTAAATTTCAGATGAAAGTTGTGCATAGTATACTGTTTTGGACACGAGCAATAAAAAAAATGGTTGAATTATATCTTTTGAATCACTAAACCAAATTGAATGATTTTGGAGGCATTTGAAACTTAAGATAATGGGGGGTATTTTTCTAGGAGAAGAGTTATGTTAGAGTGTTCAAGGGTACTGTTGGCAAGACACTCAAGTATAAAAGACATAAGACATAAATGGAAGGGCAAATGGGACAATTCTTAATCATTAAGGGCATAATTGGAAGAAGAAGTGTGGTCTTGCTTATAAATAAAGGAGAAAACGTGAATGAGAAGATTCCAGAGAAGCAAAATATGTGGATGAGAAAAGAGGTAAGGAGGAGAAACATGAAAAAGAATGAAAGAGAGAAAGAAGAGAAAATAAGCTAGGGTTTTAATTCTTCTTCATCTTCAAGAAAGATTTGGAAGTTGTTCAAAAAGAGGAAAAGGAAGAGGAAGGAAAGAGCTTCCATTTGAGCTAAAGATCTCTTCATTTGGTGAAGAATCAAGGTATGATCATTTGAATCTTTTGGATTTTTGGAAGGATTCTAGTTTATGAAGTTTAGAAAATACTTGGGTTTAAATATTCTAGAATCAATTTTAGTGATTTTGTATTGTGGGAGTTTTAATTGAATTCCTATTGAATGAGATTTGGTTTGTTTTAGGAAACCATGAGAATCCTATCCAAGAATAAGGGGAAAGATAATCTTGATTTGGAGTTTTGCAAACAAACTAGGTGGGTAATATAGTTATGATTATTGTGTAAATGGGCAATGTGCCTAAATGTGTACATATGTTTAAATTGCTAAGCTTTGAATCGGAATTGGATCTTATGAGATCATGTGAGGTTAGAAAAGAGATGATGAGAAATTGAGTTACGATATAAAGTAACTAAATGCTCTTAAGGTGTAAGCTTATGAATCAGCTAGACACATATGAATTATGAAATGGGAATGGGCATAAAATATGTTCTAGAACATATATCCGGGATTGTCATTGAGCATGAATTGAACATAGTTCATTTATACAATTATGTATAAATAAATGTCTATACGTGTGCAATTATTGATGAGTGTGCAATGTGTGTCTTGCATAAATGGGTTGTTCAGGTCAAGTGTTCACATTTAGGTGTTCCCAGGATTTGGAAACAAATGCTATTTTGATGTGTACTGTGAGTAGACCTAGATGGTCATACTTTATTGTTTGTTTGTTATGTTATGAATTGAGTGATCATGAATAATTAAGAATGTGATTTGATTGTTGAATTCCGGACAATGAAGGTCCGATGATCGTGATATATGAATAAGATATTGAAATGCCAATTGTATGAGAAAGTGATTGAATGGGATATGCAATTGTGAGTGATGCATTCCATTGAATGAATGCATGAAACATAATGGCAGTTATGACTAGAGTAGCCACCGATCAGAGCTTTAAGCTCAACGTGTGAAAAAGAGCCTCGAGCTCAAAAGTGAATCAGAGCCTCAGGCTCAACGTTTAATGAGCCCTATATGGGATAGTCATCAATGAGCCCTATATGGGATAGTTATCAATGAGCCCTAGATGGGATAGTTTAGGCACTCAGTCACAATAAAGTAACAAATGGAAAGTGAATCTCATGTGCACTGCATATGAAATAATATGAATGATTCAGTGTATTGAATTTGAAATAATATGAATACTAAAGTGTTTTGAATGTGAAATGTGAAATAAAGTATGATCTGTGAATTATGCGCTATGTGACTAGGTGAGCCATCGATGATGGTCACTCACTGAGTTTGCAAAACTCACCCAAAAATTGCAATTATTTTTCAGGATCAAAAGAATACCCCGTTAGGCCAACGAGAGTATACCTACAGCATTCAAATGAAGGATAGAGGTCGGGATCAGTTCGCATCTGCATTGCATTTATTTACTTTGTATTGAATTGTATTTTGCCGCAACTTTTTGTATAAATTGTATTCCAAAATGATTCAAGTGTTTTGTAATTGTGAAGGGCCCGAATGGCTATTGAAAATTGTGTTAACTGAAAATGTGTATGAATGTTTGTAGGCCCAATTTGAATATCGATTTCCGCATATTATGCTTGTGGTTTAAAAAAATATAATTTATATCAACTTTTGAATGATTGAATGTTTTAGCATGCCACCCTTGCAGGGCACGGACTCAGATATCACCATCGATGTCGGGATGGGTCTTACGGGAGTGAAGCGTTACATTTATGTAGTATCAGACCCAGAAGTACTATCTTATATGGGCCTTCTAAAATATGTGTCAAGTTATATGCATATGCATGTTAGTCATGTCATAGCAGATTGCGGCAACTGATCCCCATTATGAGTCACATGCATGAGCATTTCCTCAAGAGTTTGAGTGGTTAAAAGCATTGAGAAAATTGATGATCTGACAGAATGTGAGAAAATAAAGGTTTATGGACATTTCAAAAAAATAGAAATAGTATCTGGCTTTGTATGAAAAATAATGATTCACCACAATGGGGATATGTACCCTTGAAGGTGATATAGGTGTGAATAGGTATATTGTTATAGATTGATTGAGGAAAATAAGAATATGAGTAAAAAGGAGACTAAAGTGTACAGGCAGAATGAAATAAAATTGGATGAAATTGGGACCAACAGGGTTATGCTAGTGTTGTGATAAGAGTCTGTAATTCAATATAAAGGGATATTAGGGCAAATTGAGACCAGAAATTCAAAATGGTTATGCATCGAAAATTCTAGATTGGTTGAGGATATATATATATATATATATATGGGAAGAGAAATAGTATATGGATGGACGTAAAAGATAAAGATTCAGTGTATTTGTATCGGTGGATATATTATTGAATATGAAATTGATATTGCATTCTGGTGATATGTTCTTAGAGGTGCTATAAATATGAATACACTATCATGGGTTGTTTGAGGAAAAATAACGATATGAGTAGAAATAATAAGATAAAAGTGTATAAGCCAAGTTGATATGACCTTGAAAGGATGCACTTGGACTTAGAATGGTTGTGTGATTATCGATATAAGAGTTTATGATTCAATATGGGAATATATCTGTGGAGTGGAGATTTAAGCTTCATATGGGTTATGTCCCTACAATTATAAATTGACTGAGAATATGTATATATGTGTGAGATGAAATAAATGAAAATTGGAAGATGAGATGATGATGGCGATATATGAAAAAATTGTTGAGTTTAAATTGATTGCCATTGTGAGTGCACATCTAATAATGGGATCACCATGACAAGTGGAACTATTAAGCTTACGTGTATAATATGCGTGGAGATGATATGGGAAGTAATCGGTGACTTATTAAATAAGTGCCAATCATAGTTCCTATAGTTCAAGGTTCAAGATGGGTTAGAGTAAGACATGAGAGTACTTAAAGTGATCAATTGGAAAGGAATTGAGATTGTCAATGATGTTACCATATGTGATAAATTTGAGGAAAAAGAAGAAGGACACGATTATGGCTTACTTCCCATGATCAAGGACTGGCACAAAAGGAGAAGAGTTATCTAGAATTGAATGGGATTAAAGTATCCTTAGCATAAGCTACCAA
>JAOTAX010000002.1:16676395-16689130 GCA_025629825.1 Erythroxylum guanchezii | reverse complement strand
CACGTGAATTTCAACATAACAATTACGGATTATATTGAAATTCTAGCAATGGGTTTGAAATTGATAATTCAATGAACACATTAAAATCACCAAATCACAATACCCAACAGGTTCATACACAAATAACCGAATAATTACGAAAATCCGATTATCCATATATAATACCCAAATTAATTAACATTGGATAACACAATCAATTTCTATTGAGAGAAAGAAACAACAAACTAATTAAAAAAATACTTAACCCGGGTCGTCGGCGTCGATTTTACCTCCGAACCGGTATTGGGATGTTTAGCCCTTCATAGGTGTTTTCCGACAAATAGCTTCAACCATCTTTCAATGCCCTACCAAAATCCCTAATTAACCTTTACTGTTTCAGCCCACTCTTGCTACTGTTTATGATTGGACAATTAAATGCGGAAGTTCAAGCAATATCCCACGCAGCAGCTCTCGGGCTACTCTTCACACCTGCGTCCACCAGCCGTCCAAGCCTTCAATGCCTGTGTCTCATGCCCAAGCCGCCACCGTCCACTGTTGTTCTCTCTAGCTGATTTATTTGTGTCCACTCACGCTAGCCTCCACTTGCGCCTGTGCTTCTATTGATTTTTCCTTGTAGCGTCGCACCAAGCCTCTCCTATTGAGTTCTTGCATCTGGCTCTCCCCGTATGCGTTTCCGTCTTGCTCTCTGGCGGCACTCCCCCCTTTAAACAAGTAAAGCTCAACCCATTTAAAAGCCCTTCCACGTGTAGCGTCTCCTCTGCGTGAAGCCTCACCCAGTAGCGTGTATTGCGCCTGTGTAGCTGTTGATGTAAAACAATTAAAATCGTCACCTCACTTGTGCCTTGTTGATGCATCTTGTGACACCGATTGTGCCAGTTACATGTGTTGTCCTCGCTGCCCTCTGTAAACACCCCTTCTAGCATGATTTTATTTTCCTCCTTATGCTGTAGCGTGGCTTGCATTTTTGTCTCTCTGCCGACACATTCATTCCTTTTTTGCGTGATATCTGCGCCTCCAATGTGCTGCCTTCATCTAATTTTGCTTCTCCACGTGTCCAGCTGTTTGTGATTTTTCCATTGGACCGTTTAATCGCCTTCTGTAGCTCCTTAATTAATTGCGTGTGTCTCCTACTGTTGATTTAATTTTTGCTCCTCTATGTAGTGACAATTGTGTGGATTTAAAATCCTCCTAACACCTCCCTCATGCTCCTATAAGACAATAAATATAAACCTCAGTGAGTCGGCCCTATTCACGCATGATCAATTAAACTCTCATTAATTATAACTTTAACTTGATAAAAAATTGTACTCCAATTTGCTTTAAAAATTGCCTTTTTGACCTCAAAAACATGTAAATAAATTCAACTTACTAGACAACACAAATTGAGCATAAATTGAGTATTTTATCATAAAAATAGGATTGAAAGCACATGAAAATATATAAGAACATATAAGAAAATTCAATCCTATCAAGTTGCAAGTGAAATGCCATGGAAAATAAGGAATGGAAATTGAGTGGTTAAGAATGAGGTTATATTAGTTAAGGAAGTGAAATTATGGTTTTGATAAATCCTTTAAGACAAGATTTGAGTGATTGATGAGTTTGATTTGGTGTTTGAATGTTTTAGAAGTGTTTTTGCATGAGAATAAGTGAGTTTTGTAAGATCATAAGTGTTTATGGTGTTAAGAATGATGTAGGAAGCATGAAAGAAGGTTTGGAGGGGTTTAGGGAAGCCCCATGTCCGTTAAACGGACTTGGGACCTTCTCGGGTCAAAAAGGACTTTCATCGCCCATGTCCGTTAAACGGACATGGAAGTCCGTTTAACGGACCTTCTCGGGTGAAATGGTGAAGTTTACCCGATACATGTCCGTTAAACGGACATGCACGGGAAAGATTGTGTTTTTGAACCATGTTAGAGGCCGAATCAGGTTTTGTTGTCTTCATGAAAGTTGTAGCTCTTGAAGTCTACTTTCTAATGGTCTAAGAACGAAGGCAATCCGAGTTTTGTGGTGAAAGTTATAGAAATCGCGCCAAGAGAGGTTCAAATCAATTTATGGTATGAACATGTGTGATGCTTTTCATCATAACTCCCTCTTCCGACCTCCAATTGAGGTGATTCTTGAAGCAATGAATTCATGAGACATGTATCTTCCTCTCCATGAAAATTTATATTATTTGGGGTTGAATCGAAGAAGTTTGCATGAAAGTAAGTGAGAGGTCAGTTAGGGAGCATGATTAGGGTTTGAGCATACTTGAGTTTTTTAAGCATATCTTGAGTTATAGAACTCCGATTGAGGTGATTCTTCTTCAAAATAAACAAGAGACATAGAGCTATGATTTATATGAAGAAGTCAAATTGAAATTATGATTTGGAGTTTTCCAAATTATATTCAAAAGTAGGAGAATTGAGTTCAAGCACAGTGACTGATTTGCATGAGCACACCATGGAACCATTTAAGAGTGATTTTTGGGATATTATGAGCATGGAGATGAATTGATAATGTCTAATAAGGGTTCAAAAAAAATATCCGAAAAAGGTTGGGCTTCGGAATCAAGCAGGGTCCAACAGACGATTGAGTCAGCAAGAGAGTTGGGTTCTGGAAACGGAATCCAACATCTATAGCTTGAGAAATGTATGGGTTTAAGTTTTCTAAGATCAATTTTGTGATTATGTATTATGGGTTTCTCAATTGGAATATCCATTGATTTGGGAATTTTTGTCTATGTTCAAGGAAATCAAGGAAGACAAGAAAAGGCAAGAGTAGAGGTTTTGAACAAGTACTAAGCAAGGAAATAAGGTGGGTTTCATGTTTATAATTTGAGTAATGAGCCATAAATGTTTTCTTTTGAATCAAGAGAGTAAAATGATTTCAATTACTTCATTAAATATTGCTTTTATTGTTTTTGATTGATTGAGAAATTGCTACATGTCGTGGTGTATGAAATTTTGATTATGAATTGTGAATTGCTACATGAAAGGGTTTTCGAAAAATTGCATATTTATGAAAAACAAGTTTTCGAAATTTTGCCATTTGGGCAATATGTTTTCAAGTCATGAATTACGTGTTATGTGGGTTTATGGTGGTCCCCTAAGTTAAGTCAAATGCACTTGTCTAAAGGCTTCTCCCGCATGCACGCTAGTGGCATGGAGCTCCTTCATGGACTCCCCTAAGTTCATGGCTACATAAGACCGCTATGCAGAAATGTATAGTACGTTCTGTTTTGGATCCACCCGAACCATTATGATGTGCTTATGTGTTTATGATTTATGAATAAGTTGAAAAATGCAGGAATTGTGTTGTTTGTGATTTTGATTACTTGACAAGAATTTTGAGAAACATGTGTTTTATGACTCAATAAGAATTTTTCCATGATAAAGAACTTTTTGAACGGTTTTGCTTGTTATTTATTATAAACTTGTTACCCACGAGCTTTTTAAGCTTACCCTCATTTCCGTCCCATCTCCAGGTGATGAGCAAGAAACAGAGTGAGAGTCAAGGCATTACTCCGGATTTTCATATTTTGTTTTGTTTTGGAATAATTGATGTAAAACAAGGCTTCAAATTTATTTCGAGAATTTTGGGTTTTGCATCTTTTATATATTGGATTTTGATACTGATGATGTAATGTGGCTTGGAAATGCCATTGAAGTATGTAAAACTCTTAATTTATGATGTTAATGAAGTATGGATTTGTGTATGGATTTGCAATGTGAATTTATGTATGGATGATGTGAGTTGAAATTAGATATAATTGAAGAAGTTATCAACTTGAGATGATGAATCTTGAGCATGAACTATTGTTATATATATATATAAGTGAGGCACTATGGAAAAGAAGGATAGGAATATGAATGGATAAGAATGATGTTGCATTAGTTAAGGAAGTGAAGTTGGGATAAATTTTAAGCTTTCATAAGGAAAACTTGTGTGCTGAACTCAAAGGAATAACTGTATCGATTTAGGCAGAATTAGCCAAAATTGTCTTCTTAGAAGTTGTAGATGATCTTTTTAGCTTTCCAACGCTACAAAGTTTGTAATTTTTGGATACTGGAGTGAAAAGATATGATCATTACAAGTTATGATGCTGCATAGGATATGTGTGTAGGACAGTTATGGAAAATAATGGGAAATAGTGGTTTTGATGAACCAAATGGGTTGAGAATTGAGAGTTTTATGAGACAAATTTGGTGTTTGAGTTGTTATGAAGTGATTTTGCACTAGAAGAGTTGAATTTGGGGAGATTATGAGTGAATATGATGTTAGATTGGATGTAGGAAGCATTGGAGGGGCTTTGGAGGGGTCTGGGGAACCCCTATGTCCGTTAGACAGACTTTAGGTCCATTAAACGGACCATTTCGAGTCAAAAAGGACCCCCAGCACCACTCATGTCTGTTAAACGGACTTGATGTCCTTTAAATAGACCTTCTCGGCTGAAAAAGTGCTCCAAGGCCCGACAATGTCCGTTAAACGGATATATACTGGGTAGCTTCAGTAAATCACGATTTTTGACCCTTTTTGAGGCAGAATCTCGCTTTGTGATCTTCATGAACGTTGTATATCTAGAAGTCTTCTTTCAAATGGTCCAAGAATGAACTCAATCTGACATCTTTGGTGAAAGTTATGGCAATCGCACCAACATAGGTACAAATTTGATTGAGGGTATAAACATGTTCGATTCTTTTGGGCATAACTTCCTCATCCGACCTCCAAATGAGGTGATTCTTGAAGAAATAGATTAATAAGAAATTTTCCTATCTCTTCATGAAAATTTGTATGTTTTGTACTTGATTTGAAAAAATTTTATGGAAAGAAAATGAGGAATCGGTTGGGAGAGCATGATTAGGGTATGAACACCCTTTAGCTTTTTAAGCATATCTTGAGCTATAGAGCCCTGAATGAGATGGTTCTTGTTTCAAAATAAATAAGAGACTTAGAGCTTCAATTTCTTTGAAGAACTCAAATTGAAATTCAGGTTTGAAGTTTTCCAAATTCTGTTCACAAATAGGAGAAATGAGTTTGATTATGGTGACTGATTTGTGTAGGCACACCATTGAACAAATTGTGAGGAAATATGCATGTGTTCATGTTTTCGCAAAAGTTGGATTCCGGAATCAAGCGGGATCCAACAGATGTGGTATCAAAGCAAAGGGTTGGGTTCCGAAAATAGGATCCAACATTTCACAACTCCGATGTTGGGCTCCAAAAATGGGGTCCAACATCAAATCGCTTATACCATTGTCTTGGAGACTGCTTCAGACTATACAATGATTTATGCAATTTGCAAACCCAATTTTCTTTGCTAACAACTGTAAACCCTTATGGCTGAGACATAAAAATATCTTCCTCCAAATCACCATGTAAGAAAGCGATCTTGACATCCCAACTCAAGGTTAAACTACACAACAAAAGCCAACAAAATACGAATGCAAGAATGTTTTACTACAGGAGAGAATACCTCGTTGTAGTCAATGCCTTCCTTACGAGCGTAGCCTTTAGCTACCAATCTGTCTTTGAATCTTATATTATCTTTTCCCAAAGATTCCATCTTGTTAACATATACCCATTTACAACCAATTTCTTTCTTTGTTCCCTTTTGGTAACTAAACCAGCTTCCAAATCTTATTTTTATGAAGAGATTTCATCTTCTCATCTATAGATTTCTACCACTTCATGCTCTTTGAACTCCTGACAGCTTCTTTGTAGGTGGATGGAATATCATCTTCAATAATAGGAAGTCCATATGCCACAATATTAGTAAACCAAGCAGGCTTTCGAATTTCCCTTCTTGATCTTCTAGTTGTAATAGAATCTTGTTACTGTGGTGGTTCTTGGGTAGATACCTCATCTTCATTATCCTCCTCATCATCAAAATCAACTATAAAACTAGTGTCTGTAACATTAGACCTTACTGGAACAATTGGGGTCTTCAATAACTCCACCTGCTTTGAACTACTCATGGTCTTAGTCGCTTCAATTTCCCCTTCATGCTTGTTCTAATTAACCAAGCAGTCTCATCAAAAGTCACATCTCTGCTTACAATAAATTTCTTCTCATCTAGACACCAAAGTTGGTACCCTTCACGCCAGTGTTAAATCCCATAAATGAGCTCTTTGCTCTTGGATCCAGCTTGCTTTCCCTAACATGATAGTAAGCAGGACAACCAAATATGTGTAAATACTTGTAATCAGTACAAGGTTTACCAGACCATAACTTCATGGGTGTTTTGCCCTTGTTCGCAGTAGCAGGCAACCGATTAATAAGATGGCTTGCATAAGTGATTGCCTCAGCCCAAAACGCCTTGCCTAAACCAGGATTAGACAACATACACCGGACTTTCTCAAGCAAAGTACAGTTTATGCGCTCTGCCACCCCATTCTGTTGTGGTGTCTCCCTAACTGTGAAATGCCTCATAATACCCTCATCTTGACAAACTTCCAAAAAAGGATTAGACTTATATTCACCACCATTATTTGATCTGAGAGTCTTGATCTTTCGATCTCTTTACATTTCAATCATCTTTTTCCACTTCAGGAATATCTTTAAAACTTCATCTTTATGCTTCATGGTATACATCCATACTCTTCTAGAGAAGTCATCAATAAAAAAGACAAAATAATGGCTACCTCCTCAAGATGCATTCTTGGAAGGTCCCCAAACATCAATGTGAATATAATCTAGAATGCCTTTATGGTGGTGAATAGCAGTGCCAAATTTCACTCTAGTTTACTTACCTAGTACACAGTGTTCATAGAATTCCAATTTACATGCCTTTGCACCTTTTAATAAGCCTTGCTTCATTAATCCTTGCAATGCTTTTTCACTAGCGTGGCCAAGATGCATATGTCATAACCTTGTAGTGTCTAAGCTATCTACGTCAGCAGCTTCAGTGATAGCTACACCACCAATAACTATACTCCCCTGCAAGAAATACAAGTTATTTCATCTTATACCTTTCATCACCACTAGTGCCCCATACACAGCTTTAAGAACTCCACCCTCCATGGTGATCTTGATACCCTTGGATTCCAATGCTCCCAATGAGATAAGATTCTTCTTCATATCCGGTACATACCGAACATCACTCAATTCTCTTACTGTTCCATCGTGCATCTTCAAACAGATTTTGCCTATCCCTTGTGTTTTGCAGGCATTATTATTTCCCATCAAAGTAACTCCACCATCCAGCTCCTAGAAGCTAGAGAATCATTCCCAAATGGGACACATATGATAGGTGCAACCCGAATCCAAAATCCACTCGTTGGAGTGACCATCAGCGGATGAACTAGCCAAAGCAAACTCTAAATCATCATCTCCAGATTTTGAAACATTTGCTACAGAACCCACTTTCTCCTTCTCTTTATTCTTCAATTTGGGGTAGTCTTTTTTCCAATGGCCCTTTTGGCGGCAAAAGGCACATTCATCTTTAGCAGGAAACTTCCCTCGTGACTTTGAACGAGATTTTCCCCTCTTCCCATGTTTTCTTTCCTCTGTTCGTCCCCTTGCAGTGAGTGCCTTAGTTTGTGAATTGTGAGTCTTCTGGTCCTTCTTACGACACTCATGATTCACCAATTGCACAGAAACCTCATCAAGTTTCACCTCAGATTTTCCATACAACAAAGCAGTTGTCAAATGATCATAATTATCAGGCAATGAATTTAACAAACATAGTGTCTTATCCTCATTACTAATTTTTACATCAAGGTTTGCTAAATCAGTAAGTATTTTATTATAATCATTTAGGTGTTTTTTCATAGAAATACCTGGACGATACTAAAATCGGAAGAGTCGCTTCTTCAAGAAGAGTCGATTTTCTTCACTCTTGATCATATACTTTTCCTCCAATTTCGTCCATAAGTCCTTAGCAGAAGTTTCCTTCATATAAGGGTATTTCAGCTCCTTATCAAGGAATGATCGAATAGAGGCACAAGCATGGAGATTAATTCACGTCCACTGCTTGTCATCCATATCTTTGGGTTTATCTTCCAGAACCATATCCAACTCTTGTTGATACAATACATCCATAACTTCACATTGCCACATAACAAAATTATTAGAGCCATTGAATTTATCAACCTCTAACCTTGTAGTAGCAATTGGATGTCTATTGGATGTAGGTGTCGACGGTGACGACATCGACTCCCTCTTAACGGGCTCATCTTTGTCTCCAGCCATCTACTCGCTCCTATTCACAAATACGTACTGTGTTGTAATCACTGTTCATATGAACTGTAGCTCCGATACTATTCACAATACTGTAGCACAAGATTGTAACACTGGCACTGTTCATAAAGACTGTATTATTGGCACTGTTCACGGGAACTATAGCACTGACAGTATTGACCGACACTGTATCTCCAACAGATTTTCACTCCTATAACACCCCAATTGAAAAAACTAGAGCTCTGATACCACTTGTTGTGTAGAAACGTTAATAAATTTGGAGTGAAAAATAAAACAGCAATAAGAAAACCAATATTTTTATATTGTTTCGGCAATGCCTACGTCCAGTTTAGAGACGACTAAGTATTTCACTGTAATCAATGAGAATACACAATAGTGTTTATCACTCAAATTCTCAAAAGACCCAAATTAACCTAAGCTCACACACTCCTACTAGGAAAAGAAACCCAAAAATTTTACAAATACTCCTTGTTGTTTTTTTCTCTCTCTCCCTCTCGGCTCTTTTAAATTTTCTGCTCTCTTCTCTCTCTCTATTGTTGTTTCTTTTTTATAGAGAAGTCAATGGGTGAAGGCTAGCTACAAAATATAGCTGGCCAACTTATTGCACCGAAATCCACCGAAAGTCACCATTTTTGACTTTGAGACAATACTCAACAAATCAAATGTAAAAATTGTAAATGAAGTATGAACGTGGGATGCAAGAATTGAAGGAATGGATGACACAGATCCTTCAACAAACTCATCATAGAGAGCAAACTAATAAAGAGTGTCATTGAAGGGCCCCTGAGTTTGGAGGAGGAGGATCACATAATAATTATCAGTATCATATAGCAATACGATCCTCCAAGACAGAGTTTCTAGTGTTAAAATGGAAAAGGTTGAGGAACTGGAAATATAAATGTTATCAATACTTTCATTTAAATAGAACTTAATCAGAGTTGAAGGTAGGGATAGTTGTAATGTATTTGGAAGAAGAAGCATTAGCTTGACATCAAATTTACATATGAAGTAGGTTGATAGTGGAAGAGCCTAGCTGGAAGGGAGGATATCCTAGCTCTAGACAGATATTTAGTAAAGCAATGTTTAAAGATCCTGTGGGAGAATTGAATGAGCTAAGCCAAATGTGTCAGTGAGCAAGGTTTGATCTTTTGTCTCATAGATTGGTGATGTTGGAACCATACTTGATCAACATGTTCTTAAAGGGGTTAAAACCTAAAATTAAGTACCCAGTCAAAATTTGGGGGCTAGAGCCCTATAACAAACTAATGATTTAGTTAAGAAACATGAAGTGGTGACTCACAGTTGCTATAGGAATGATCGAGGTGGTGGAAGGGATTTATGCAAGGTAAAAGGAACCAAGTAGGGATATTACCTAAAGATGTAGCAGGGGTTAATGGTAAAATGGGTGACAAGAGTTACAATGCTTATTAATAGCCGAGAGTCAGATGAAAAAAGAGTCAAAGGACTTCGCTTTTTAATTGATGAAAAATATTGTCTAGGCCATGAATGTAAAAAATGTTGGTGTGCATATATTACGAAAGAAGGAAAGGAGGAGAAAGATAAAAGGAGTAACTATGAGATGAAATAACTAGCTATCTCTTTACAAGCAATGGCAGGTACTACTTTATTTCAATTTCAACAAATGAAGCTTTTAAGGAATTATAGAGGCGTAAATATCCATATTTTGTTAGATGGGGAAAGTACTCATACTTTCATTAATGAGAAGTTAATTAGTAAGGATGAGATTATGATTGAAACATAGATTTAATATCTATTCCAGAAAGAGGGGGCTTGTGAATAGAGATGGCAATGGACCAGTCTCACAAATTTTTTTAAGTTGAAAAAGTTAGGCCTTGGATTAGTCTGGACTTGGTTTGGCTTATAGATCAGTCCACTAAAAACACATGAATTTAGGCTCATAGGTCAATCCATTGTCATCCCTATTTGTGAATTCAATGTCGCGCAAGACATAAGGAGTTGGAATGGACATTAATTTTGTAGAGATGTGTTTGTAATAGATGTTAGGAGTGCAATGTTATCAACTTTAGATGGCATTATATACAATTAAAAGGAAAGAGTGACAAAGTTTGAATGAAAGGGAGAAAATAGAATTAATAAATAGGAGGTATAGTGAATTATTGGAGATGAAATGGAAACACCTTTAAAAATTATTAAATGGCAAAGAGGCAGTATGTCAGCTTTTATTGCTTCAGTAAGAGGATCAGTTGTAAAAACCAAAAAAACCAAACATTCCTCAAGTTGGTTTACAAACTATGGAACTGAATGTTGTGAATCACTTGTCTGATGAACACAAGATGGAAGTACATATTATGTTGGGGAAATATCAAGATATATGTTAAGAGCCTATGGGCCTTCCTCTTTCAAGTTTAAATGATCACCCAATTATATTGAAAGAAAGAGTTGAAACTAATATTTTGAAAACTAGACTAGAATTAAACCAATAAGATAAGAGGTATAAAGTTTAAAGGTTTAACCGGTATTAGATCGCCATAAAATTAATATATAAGAAATAAAAATAAAAATTATTAAAATAATTTATTAAAATACCAATACCTATTAATGTATAATCAATTAATAATAATTCAAATTAATATTAAATGACAATTTTGTTTTAATAATTCATGTGTTCCTGGGTAGCAAGATTCCTAAGGTGATTGTTTACAAAAATTGGATAAGTTTACGAAAATCAGTTTTTACTAACAAAGATTATTAAGATAAACTAAACAAAAAAAAAATTGGTCATTTTAAAGTTATTACAGTTGAACATATCGGTTTGCTTCGATTTTTAATCATTGGTTAAAATGGTCAATAAAAGGTCATACAGATACGAAGAAACCCAAAAGCAAGCAGTGCAAGAGTTGGATGATGAGATGATACAACAAGGTATAATCAGAGACAATGTTAGCTTATTTACTTCACCAGTTATTTTGGTGAAAAAGAAAGATGAATCTAAGAAGTTTTGTGTGCATTATAGGGCTTTACGCCAAAATACTATTAAAGATAAATTCCTTATTCCACTCGTTGATGAGCTATTGAATGAGTTGAATAGGGCAAAGTAGTTTTCAAAGGTAGACTTGGGAGCTAGATATCATCAAATACATTTGCATAAAGAGGATGTGTATAAAACAACATCTAAAACTCAATAAAGGCAATATGAGTTCTTAATCATGCCTTCTGGTTTGACAAATATTCCATCAACCATTTAGAGCTTAAAATTAATTATAGTATTTTTTTTTAAAATGATATTTTGATATAGTCATACATGGGCAGCATCCCCTGTACTTGATAGAAGTATTTTAGGAGTTAAGGTTTTATCATCTCTTTGTGAAATTTTCTAAATATGCTTTTGGGGTGAAGCGTGTAGAGTAATTAGGTCACATTATTAGTGACAAGGGAGTCATAATTGACCTTAGAAAGATTTAGGTTGTAATGGAGTGGCCAATTCCTCAATCATTGAAACAATTGGTGAGTTTTTTGGGGTTAGTTAAGTATTACGTGAGGTTTATCAAAGGATATGGTCTCATTGGTAAACTTTTCACGTAGTTGCTAAGGAAGAATGCACTTAGGTGGTCCAAAGAAGCTGAAGTTGCCTTTACTACCCTTAAAAGAGCACTAGTGGATACTTTTATACTCACTCTTCATGATTTCTCTAAACCAATGGTGATTGAAGCTGATACTTCAGGAGAAGGCATAGACGATATGCTTATGCAAGAGGGTTATCCTTTGCCTATGTCAGCAAAAATTTATCTTTGAAGTATCTTCATATCTTACCTTACAAGAAGGAGTTGTTGGCATTGGTTTTCGTTGTTAGGCAATGGTCAGATTATAACATGGATAGACACTTTATAGTTTGAACTAGTTGAAAGAGTTTAGAGTACTTACTGGAGCAAAAAATAACCACATCATTCCAATTAATGTGGTTGCCTAAATTTCTGGGAATCAAATATAAGAAAGGTATGAAAAATAAAGTTAATACTGCTTTATCCATAATTTCCAGTAATGAACTTTATTCTATAGTATTCTCTAATGTTCAAGTTGATCTACTTTCAAGAATACTGTTGGGACCCGATCGGGGAACCGGATCCCAACCGGAAAACGGAAAAACGAAATCGGAGCGAAACAAATTGCGAAACGAAATACTCGGAATCCAAATCGAAGCGAATCGGAAAACGAATGTCCGACATCCGGTAACGAAGATTAATCGAGAAACGAAGCGAGACGCGTAGGAAACCTTAGACATTCCAAAACCGGTATAAATTTTTTTTAAACCGGATCCCAACCGAAAAACGGAAAAACAGAATCGAAGCGAAACAAATTGCGAAACGAAATACTTGGAATCCAAATCGAAGCGAATCGGAAAACGAATGTCCGACATCCGGTAACGAAGATTAATCGAGAAATGAAGCGAGACGCGTAGGAAACCTTAGACATTCCAAAACCGGTATAATTTTTTTTTTCTCTTTACTCAATCTCATTCAAATCATAATCAATCCATACAATTTCCTTTTTGGAAATTTATCCTCATATAAC
>JAOTAX010000002.1:16649191-16670200 GCA_025629825.1 Erythroxylum guanchezii | reverse complement strand
TGAAAGGGAGAACACTGAGTCGTCGAATGATGGGTGGTGGTACCCATAGAGCACCTGCAATGCATCTACCATGCTTGATAGGTGATTCCAAAGTGTTGGCAGTTGATCAAACTTTAAAGGGTCGTAAGATCACGTTGAAATTAATTCAGTTTCATATGCAACAAGCTCAAACCACATAAAGCAATTAGAAAATAAGCATTATTCTAAATGACAATTTACTATTGGTGATTCAATTTATGTCAAGTTACAGTCATATCATCAACAAAGTGTAGTTTCGTGTACTAATCAAAAGTTGTCTGCTTTGTACTTTAACGCTTTCTCAGATATCAGGCATATAGTGACCATTCTCAATAACCAATTGGTGCATCGATGAAATAGACATACATTGCAAGTCTTAGTCTAGTGGTCCATGTTGGGAAATCTAGATAGAATCCAATCCCGACCGCAACAGAATAATTAAGAAACTTTTTCGTATTTTTGATTTCCCGAAAAACTAAGATCTCTTTAATTTTATAAAATGATTAGCACATAAACCATAACAAAAACATGAATATTAATTCGTACTTTATTCTAAAACTTGATCATAATCTTTTCGTATCTCTCAAACCATTTTCAAAACCTATCTGTCTCAACCACTATAGTCATACAAATGTCTGGCCTCTAATGATATCCACATAATAAGTTGAGAGAACTATATAACTCTTACAGAGAAGGTTAAGTAAGAAGTGATAGTTTCATTAGAGCTTAAGCTCATTTATAATAGATTTTGGACGTTTTAGTAATTTCATTCTAATTTATGTTAAACTTTAATTAGAACTACCAATTATGCCCAAATTAGATTCAATATCTCATATTGACCCTTATTTATTAAATATTTCATATTTAATCATAAAATTTCTTAAACTTTACGATCAAGTTTAACTTGATTAAAATAACTTTGCTCCCTTTAACTCATTTTATATGTGAGACCTATTTGATTCCCAAATATGTTGACAATGATTATTAATTTTAATTTTAATTTATAGTTAGAATTAGATAAATTAAAACTCCTTTAATTTGTCTTTAATTCTTCAATTAAACAATTTATAGTCATAAATCAAGATTGGTATCTAACAACGCATCATGACCACCCAAACATTTAAGAATGTCAAAATGATTTTGATTAACCTTTCCATGCATGATTTTTCTGTATAATAGAATCATTTCATCATATAATGTTATAATCAGACATAGAACATGGAATTAATGTCTATATTATTTTGAGTCCAATCATATTAGTTCCCCACTATTAGCTATTGATTCAATTAATGACATTTGTAAACTATTTACAAATTGTTATTTTACCTTAGCCAAGGATTTTACGAATCAATACTAATCGAAAATAACGAAACATTCTCTCTAATTACTTTAAGTTGATTAATCATATCTTAATCACTCAACTATCTCTATATAGTTCAAGCTACATTCAATAATTACTGATTAAACGAACCATGATTGAATATACCATAAGTAGTATCAAAACATAACAATCCATATGCAAGATAACTTTGGTGACCTCAAGTCAAAGATCACTTATACAATCATTATAATGAGAATTTCATAAATATACAAGTACTGTTTCAAATAGATTTCTCATGTCGGATATGTTCAGTAAACTTATTCTTTAACAAGCACCCACACGTTTATTTAATCTCTATAATTTAGCCTATGAGATCGATTATTTCTTTTATAAGAAAAAACATAACGTATGTTAGTCTTTTTGCATTCTCTTAATGTTTAATCTTAATAAAACAATGACTCG
This sequence comes from Erythroxylum guanchezii, assembly GCA_025629825.1. Lineage (NCBI taxonomy): Eukaryota > Viridiplantae > Streptophyta > Magnoliopsida > Malpighiales > Erythroxylaceae > Erythroxylum > Erythroxylum guanchezii. The sequence continues at coordinate 16,668,399 of JAOTAX010000002.1, read as the reverse complement.
GAACAATTTAGGGATAATACATAAATATAATATGAATCTCATAATTATAATTTCATTTGCAATGTACAATCATCACATGAACTTTATCATACACATCTAAATATGTACAAAATAAATAATGTCCTTAAATAATTATCACTAAATTACAACGAAAGCGATTACCTGTATGACATAAATCATCAGTCCATTGATGACGCATTGGATGTGTCTTATGAATATTTATATGATCTCCATCCACGTTAACTTTGTAGATAAGATTCCCAACGAGGAAGGTCGTGTTAAGACAGGAGCGAGAACCAAGGCAAGAGAGGAATGGGATACGACAACATTTTGTGCACAGGAAGGCATAAAGAAGACGATGCCGTTGAGTTTAGTAATAATCTTAGCTGATGACAAATATAACAATGCTATTGGTTAAAGTTTAGGGAGTTAGTTAACAGATACTGTAACAGGTGTAAACTACCGACAAATAACTAATTAACAGACTCTTAACAGGTGTAAACTACCAACGAATAACTAATTAACTCTACTCTCATCTACCCTCTTCTCTCTTCCCTCTATTCTGTAAAAATACCCAATTATCTTGACATCTAGGATTTCGCCTTTACAACTGCAAAAAGAACCAAATAATTGATATTAATGGGCGACACATGACAAGGGCATCATCCATTAATCTGTTTCAGTAAAGCACATACACTCCTTGCACCGGGGATACCGGTAAACACTCCTAGCCGTTGGTCTTTCAAACACATGTTTAGTTTGTCTAACAGCCTTCCTAATTCTCTGCTCAAAAACTTTCCACTCTATGGTGTTATTCTTCATGAAGATGGCAGCAAGCCTTCTTTTATTAGGCCGAATAGTTGGCATCCTTCCTCCACCATAGTATATTCGATAACCAGAAACCAAAGATGATAACTGACTTCCCGAGTCTGTCATGGCAAATGCATCAGCAGCAGTGCAGCCTATGAAGTCCAGCACAGCTAGCTACACAAGTAAAAGCCCGTTTGAGAGTTACATATCAGTATTAGAAAAAAAACCAGAGAGTGCACAGTTCAACAACGGAATGGAAAAGGGACAAATTCCTTGTACTAAGTTTCTCGTATGATCATGGAATATATAATCATTTGACGACCTATAACCTGCCTGTTACAAATAACCTATACTAGGTTATATAGTAGGTTGGAGAATGGACAAAAGCCATCCCAACGCCTGTCTAAAGCATGTCCAGTAAGCGTAAGATGTAATGTTTTTGCCAGATAAATAAGCCTTACAAGCGTCCAACAGGCAGTGGTCATTTATCTTTATCTCAGGGAATTTACTGCACCCAACTATATCAAAGTTAATATCTATTCTCCGTAGAACTAAAAACTTCAGGTAGAGCAAGATGCAAATTCCACTGAAATACTTGTAAGATGTGCTAGCTTTCTTCCATACTTCACCTAATGCATTTTTCATGTTGTCATTCTTCTTTCCACAGTGCTAGAGTAGAAAGATTCGTTCCTTACATATACTTAGAAATCATATGGCAGTCAACTTGGAGAACTCAAACCAGATTACGCAAGTGAAAATCCAAAACTGTATCCTCACTGTCCATCGTTAATGCTTTGTTACCTGAGATGAGAAGTTCAGAAATGGCTGAAGTTCAGCTGAGGAAAGCAGTTTCTCTTTCGTAACTAGATTAGGATACAAGCCGGTCAAAGCATTTAGTCTTTGTACCCCACCATAGATGTTTGCACCAGCAACAAATATACGTGTCTTTCGATTGAATCCAAGAGCAGCAAGCATAAGTACTGCTTCTTCAGGTGTTAATGGGCATAGGCCTTCAGATCTGAGTGCGGCTGGTGAAGGCAAACTGCAGCAAGACAATCAATTTTCTGACAGAAAATCAAAGCTCTTGCACCATAGATTATTTGATTCCAATAATAACAAGGAACAAATGTCACAGAAGGACAATATTTATCCTCAACTTAGTTACATATTATGTGAACTCAGATATACCAACAAGGCAATTGCTGATTCACTAGTTAGTAGAGACCACCTATTAGAAGTCGATGCCAATTGCAGTTTGACATCCTTCAATACAAGACTAATATCTAGGAAACTAATACTCCAACTCTGGCCACAACAACATAATATCACACCTTAGATTGAACAGTTAAAGATGAATTCCTTTTGAAATACTGAGACTGAGCCTGCATAGAAAATGTGGAAGCCTTATCTATTTCAATAGTGGGAAAACGTAATATGCCCCCCTAATATGCTGGAATCATCATCGCTTATTTCTTAGTCCATAAACCATTAAGTGGAAACAAATGGAAGAAATCAAACCCAAGGTCATCTGGGCTTTCACCCAACAAGTACAATCACATGCAGTCCAACATATTTGGTTATGGCAAATGTTTATCAACAATATTGTAATAATGGATAAAGTAGATACTTCCACGCAACAAGAACACATCATGAAAAAGGCAAAAAGCGCTTACTTCTTTGTCTTCTTGAGATGTGACAATGCAGGGAAATGGATTTCACGATACACTTCCAACTCTTTTCCCTCTTCTTCACCCCCACCATATTCACATAGAGAATGAGCTACCATGTCAATTTCAAATCTTAAATGTAAAGCTAGATATTTTGAAGCTTTCACAGCACCACCATGTTTCTTTTTTGTATTTGGTTCTGCATAAGAACCAACAAGATGATGATCTAATGGTCCAGGATGAACTGCATGTTTACGTAACCTTTGAAGGAGCAGAGCACCAGTTTGTTGTATTTTGGGAACAAATTGCAGTGCGTGAAAATTACATCTGCATCGAAGTCTCTAGATGAAGTCCCCCATTTCAGGACAAGCAAAATACGTATAAGGAGTAAGGATGAAAAAGAAATCCAATGCTAACACAAGTTACAATGAACTAAAGCATTGGAAGTCGGAGATTTACCTGCAAATCAAATGGTATTGGATCAAATGCTAGGCGATTTCCAAATCCAATGAAATGCACAACTCTATTTTTAAGTATAATAGGCAAGATATTTTTCATATAAAAGCTTGGCTTGGCCTCTTTCCTCACATCTGCATCTGTCACCTGCACAATATTTTATGTCATTATCACAATCATACTGCTGACTTTGGAACTCAAATAAACTCTGGAATGCAAGAACTCACAATGCTACCAATTGCCTCCAGATCTAGTGACTGCAATTCCTTGGGAAGCTCCTTCACTATCTGAATATCAGGAGACAGCTGCTTTAAAAAATGCTCCTCCTGATAGATATCACCAAATTGACTACAAAAATATGAAATTGTATGATGTTAACGCATTTAAACAGAGATACATTAAGTAAGCAAACACAGCTTCTTTTGGTATATAAAAGTAATTAAAAGTTGTTCAAAGTAAGTGACCAATAATACACACTACAGGAAGTGGTAATCCTTAACCTCTAATGAAGGCATTACTTCTACGTTTACCAAAAGAAAAATGCGGTTCTCATATCCTATGATGAAGTACAGCCAGTAGTTAGAAAAAGAAGTGTTGACAACTCTTTCAAAAAATATGACGCGTGGTATACACTATAAGAAGCAGCAAATCTCTACCTAAAACAAAGGTGCAGACAACATTAATTCTTCCTTCCCCATTAGGGAACAAAATGCTGTATAATAAAATGAGCCATAAGAATTTTCATGAAGGATTGAAAAGAGTAGGTTTTGACCATAGAGTACAATCCACCATTACCTATATAAGATATGAAATATCATTATTTATCTAGTTTAATTTGTCAAAAGACCATAATTTATCCTCTTATATTTGATGATAATGAATGATATAGAACTATGGAACATTAAGGTAGATAGAACTAACTTTCTCACACTGTCACACATATCTGGCTACCTTAATATTATCAAAATATAGATGTCTCATGTATAAGCTTACTTTAGAGAGAAATTAATCCAAAATTTCTCAATTCAAATAAAAAATAATAACTACAACAATAAACAAAGAACTTTTAACGAAAGCATCATATTTTATTTTGATCTTCTATTTGTTTTAGTACTTCAAAGAAAAATAAGATATCCAAAAAACAGTTTTTATTGTATGTAACGTATGTCAGTTATGCCATAGCATACATTCAAACATATTCTATTCAACTTTACAGGAAAACTCATACAATCAAGATTCATTTCAATTATATTGTGTTTGTTGTTATACTAAAAAGAATATGAATTTGGAAATTGAATAGAAATTCCTTTCTCAAGACTATAGAGCTAGCACAATAGTCCCAATAACTTTATACTTCTTATAGTGTAACTGTAAACAAAAATCAAATAAATACAGTCAATAAATCATTCAATCCAAAAGCTGAAATTGTTTGGTAAGAGACAAAATGTGATGATATCTAAGACACCTCACATGATCATAAAGCCTGTTTGGTTAGGCTGGAAGTGGAAATATTCACCATATAGACTACGATAACATGATTAAAGCTTAAGGCTTCCTATGTCCAAAACCACTGAGCTAAAGAACTTAGGCTATTGGCTTAGACACAAAATGATAATATATTAAGGCCAGCAATACAAATAATTAGTGTAAGACAGACCTATTAGTGTAAGATAAATAGAGAGAATAATACATACTTGTATCATGTCTACTTTATAGTTCACAACTAGACTTAACCCAAAAAAAAAAAAAAACTTATGATCACATACATGACTAAATTCAAGTAAAATCAAATAGATGGATAAAGATCTACCTCACATCCTTCCAAACACTACTATACATAAATGTGGGAATGACAAGAGTTGAGTTCAACAATCTTGCAACGACAACAGCATTACAGACCTGGTTCAAAAAGTGTAAAGAAGAAAATAATAATCAAAATAATGTCATGCAAACCATCATCAATTGGTCAGTCGAGACCAATCATGAACTTTAGAACTAATCACAAACAATGCTTACAGCTACTCGCTGCTGGTTTATCCCACCATTTGCAGTGACCATAATGTAACCATTATTTCCCCCTATCAAGTTACGACAGAAAATGGTGCATTAGAACCACCAACAGACTATTGATAAGAGGCATGCTTGATTTAATTTTTAATACATTATATGATCATATCAACATGCAGTGGAGATAAAGATGGAAAGATAGAAATCAAGCAGAAAAGGAAAAGATTCACCATTAGGTGCCCAGTTGCGCAGATCAGCACAAGGTTTCCATGCAGAGGCAGGAACAAAAGGCTCTTCCCACAAGTCCTTTGGCGCAGGTTTATTCTGTCCCATGCATGAAGAGTCAGACACTAGGTTCATAAGATTGGAATTAAACAGTTTCACCACACGGGGAAATGACTTCAATAAGAAATGAAATTTAGATACCTCAGCTAGAGTATGTGCAGCCAGAGCAAGCATCCTTTCATAACCTTTTAACTGGCGTTTACCTTTTCCTATTTTTTTCCATTTTCTCTGCAAGCATATAGAAAAATGAGAAAGGAAAATAGAAAATCCTAGTAGAAACTGCACCCTTAGATCCAGAAATAGTTATCCTTTACAAATGACAACACATCATGTAAATGAATGAATATACATCTACGGACTCTGGTTTAGCCAATAGTTCCAAGACTAAATTTTTTTATTGCAAAAATCAGATAATCTCAATCCCTCCCCTAGTTGGAATACCGAGGATTGCAGGAAACAGTCAAATCTAAATATGGAATCAAGACAGAAGGATGGCACTTGAATGCAACTAAGGTTAAACTGCTTCAATGTCGCAATTTTCATCTCTTGAACCAATGCATTCATTGATGATTTTATAAATTAGAAAGAGTAAATACATTAGTCCCTTCCCTCTCTATATCTAGCACGCATTCATGAAATTCTCTTGCGAATGAAGACCCATTCCGTTCAAAACAAATAACCTTTTTCTTGAATTCAGAAACCTCTCGTCAAAATGCACGTATATTCATTATTGATGAGTTTTACAATAGCCATTGGACCAATAATCTAGCTGCTTGGCAACAGTCAGGTTAGAAACCATGCTTTCCTCTCCCCTCTCGAACAAAAGCACTGGTGTGTGTTCCGGAATAAGGGAAATTGTTGACATACCTTAACTGAAACCGTGACAGAAGATGAATTCTGCGAAGAATGATCTTGGAGGCTGACGACTTGATCATCTTGAAGCCGCAAAAGCATAAACCAATTAACCAAAAAGAACAAACCCACCAAAGCAATCACAACCACCACTCCTTTCACTCTCTTTCTTTGATACCATACCCTCACAGCACCTCCCTTTCTTTTTACCCCTCTCTTTACCTGGCTTTGTTTCTGATCCAAAAACAAACCCACCAAACTAGACCAAGGAGATGACACGCCATTATGGGTATCTGAACACCCATCTTCACTCGCAAAACGTGAAGAACCAAGTCGAGGAGATGGGCTCGGAGAGGATTGGTGGCCAATTGAAGCAGCTGAATTGGACCGGACGTGGAAAGAACTGGTGGTCTCAGACCGATCCAGGACCAAAATGTTTAGACTTGCAGGTTGATCTTGAACGTAGTCAGGAGGGGAGGCCATAAGTGAGTTTCTGGTTTTGTCGTGCCTGAAAAGGGTATTGGTCGGTTTTAGGCTTTTAGGACAAGAAGAGCTAGAAAAGCGGGAGGTAACTTTGCTAAAAATGGAAGCTTTCGGTCTTGTCTGAAATGCCGTTGATTGTCCAGGCGTTGTTTCCGGTTGCTGACTTTAAAAAATTAATTAAAAAGAAAAGAAGTAATCGGCTTGGGCCTTGGAGTTGGATATTGGTTTGACCAAGGTGAGAGTTTGAAAGCCACCTTTCGCTGCTTAGTATTCCGGACCCACCCACCATATCACAACAGTTCCTAGTTCCTACTTTCATCCATTTTGCCTTTTGCTTCCCGAGAGCAGAGATGACATTGAACGACTGTTGAACAATGTTTGTTTGTTTTCTTCAATGTAAGGTGGAAATAGGAATTGGTAGAAGGAAAACTTAATGTGGGCTACTACTATGTGAATGCCTTTTGCTTGTTCCAAGATCTTAGTAGTTTTCTTGCTTTTAAAACAAACAACAATATAGTTTGAGTTAAAGTTGTATCAATTGCTCATGTGCTTATTCCCCTTTGAGCTTAATTTTAAAAGACTTAGATTTTAAATTTTAATTATGAATTAGATTTGAATTTAAAATTTAAGATCAAAAAATTAAGAACCCAATTTGAAAATTCAATTCAATTCATAAATCAAATCGAATATAAACTTAAATCTTATTTAAAAAATTAAATTGATCTTTAACTTAACCCAACCCAACCCAACTTATACGTAAGTTTAATGGAGACAAATATACCAATGCAATGTGAGCTAAAACCATGTTTACTCAAACCCTGCTTTAACATATTGTTATAGGATAAACAATTAAAGTTTAATTATTTAAACAATAAAATAATTAAGTGCTTATAGTTCAAATGAAAAACCTTTTATATAAAATATAAAAAATAAATATGTGTCCTATAAAAAGAAAAATAGTTGAATTATTATTTTTGTAATATGGATTTTTTATTTCATAATTTAAAGCTCATTCATTTTAAATTAATCTTGCATTAATTAAAAAAATATTGACCATAGACTATATTTTGACTTGAGACCGATTCGATCCGATCCAATCTTATATGAAATCAACAAATTTAGTTTAAATTAATCAAATTTTAAATTGGACCTAATTTTTTTAAAATTTTTGAACCAGACTTGAACTCAGACATAATAATGTCATTTTTTTAATTTTAAATAAACAATAACTATATTCATCTTAAAACCGATCGAACTTGAACTCAGGGCACCAAAACTTCAACCCGATCGAAATTTGGATTACACGGGGACTTGAGCAGCAATTTCTGAATAGAGGTCATTAACGTTGAAGTTTAGTTGGCAAAAAGTTGGACCTTTTTCATTAAAACACGATGTACTAATATAGAAAATCTCCTTGCGCTACAAGTATAAAATCCATTGAAATGTGTAATGGGATCGTAACGAAGCTCAGGTGATAAGAATCTTGGCCTCATCATACTCAAGATGCTTACAGCTGGGGTAAGTTGGCTAATGTATCAGCATCCGAGAGGGCACGTTGTTTCTTTTCTTCTTTTGTTCTCTGTTTCATGTGCAGCAATCTGGCTTGCACTATAATTTAACAAACGAATGGACAACAGGAGCATCCATCTTTCATCGAAAGGCCATGTGAAACAAACTGTTTCCATAATCAACCTTTGTCGCATCTACTTTGATGCATGCCTCACATCACATGGCCTTCAATTTTCAAGAAATGATAAAAAAGGAGTTGCCTCACATCTCTTTCGGGTTGAAGAGCAATGACCCAAACCACATGGTCCAAATCCTTGGACAAGTGAACAAACTGGCAAGTGGGCACCGTAAAGTTGACAAAAAGAAAATTTGTCAGGTATGATTACCACAATCCATGAACATGAAGACGACACCTTTAAATAGAATAAGCAGAGCTGCTAAGAATAAAATCACGGGACGTATTAGTAGAGCCGTCCAAGTTCGTCCAATATCCAAAAGTGGGGCTAAATTTACTGGAAAATCATCTAGAGCTGGGTTTGCTCAAACCAAGAATAGAACAGAGTGCCAAGTTCACATCAGTTTTCACCGCATAACTCAGCTGCAACTTCTTTTGTAAGTAACCTAAACAATTTTTCATTCTTCACTACATGCTACATCTTTAAATATAAAGTTCAAAACACAGAAACTCGCTCGTTATTGGAAATCTTATTGTGCCGCAGAACATCTTTAACGTACATTTTACAATCAGAAGAAAATTTTGAAATACAATATATTGGAACATTTACAGCTGAATTATGCAAGTTACCATCTTTAGGGCATAATTACACAACTTTATCATCTGATTGTGGCAGCTACGCTGCTCTGTGCTCTTTCTCAACCTCTCTCTGGCTGTATACAAAACTGGAAGCTTCACTTCCAAGTTTGAGAAGGTTGGGACTTGGGGATACTCAAAATGACATATCAATAGCCTCATGCTCTGGGGTCCTGAATGAAAATCCCGATTCATCACTTGATCTCCTTTTGACCACACTGGCCCTTTGAACCAATCTCACCAATGCTTGCACAACTTCGGACATAGGGGGGCGAAACTCAGGTTCCGGCTACAGAGAAAGAAAAACAAAGTTCTTACTATTACCAAGTATTGATGATGGAAGTTAGCTCACAAACTTCAATATAGAGATCAAGCAACTAGGACCACATTCAGGCTGATATATCCACAATCAAGTTCAAATAGGTAAAAGCAAAAAGAACGTTAATAAGTAGAAGCGTTCAATGACATGCAAATAATCTCAAACTCAAAATGTTTACCTGTTTAACCAATTAATGTTATCAGTAATGACTGAGTTGGCACTTCTCATCGTCTCTTTATTGAAATGGTCAACAGAGATACAGTAAAAATTATGAATTTATATTACTTTGACTTAGCACCACATGTTTATGTTCAATATAGCAGCTCACCTGAACACAGAGAGCAATAATGTCTGCAAAACGTGAAAGTGACTTTGCAGGATACATGCCATTTAAGGCAGGATCCACCATTTTTGCCAAGGCATCAATGTCATGCAGTTGGGGAGTAGCCCATCTCACCAATGATTGCTCTGATCTTGGCCTTGAACTAGGATAGACAAGATAGCACTCATGAAAAATAATACAAGATATAGCCCCATGGTGCAAGTATGTGTAGGATTGGAGGAAGGGTGTGGTAGGACATGTTTTCATAGGTCATAAAACTGAGCTCAACTCCATCCCAAAAGGCACCTTACGATACAGGGAGGATTGGTCAAGTCTGATAAGCTTATTAGCTTCTTGCTCTCAATCGATGGGGGATATAAGCACACCTAGAACCCTTCATGATCTTTGTGTACGTGGACATAGACTTTGCAGTCGAACAATATGGAATTAATGTATGCATCCTCTCCTTTCTCTTTTATCTCTCCTTTATCTCAACTTTCACACAGTATAATAACAGCTATTTTAACATTACGTTTACTGTATGAATCAAGGACTCAACCTACAATTTGATAAGCTATCAAAGGAGGTATTACCTGTCAAGTGGTTTCCGACCAGTCAACAATTCCAACATTACCACCCCAAAGCTGTACACGTCACTTTTTACTGTATAAACTCCTGATAAGGCAAATTCAGGAGCACTATAACCAAATGAGCCAACCATTTGGGTTGAAACCTATCAAATAGAAATAAACAACACTTATTCAGTTCACAGAAACTAAGATATATCTATAGTAGTTCACAAAATATGAAATTAATAAGAATCAATCATTGCCAACCTGAACAAACTATCAAATCGCTTTATGTTACCTGTCTCTCAGTGTTTGGTGTCAGAGCAGCTAAACCACAATCTGACAAGTGGGGATTGAGCTCTTCGTCGAGTAAAATATTTGCTGATTTGAAGTTTCTGTGTACAACAGATGGCAAGCAGACTTCATGCAAATACCTGATGAGCAGGTTACAGCTGAGAAAGGAGGCACAGCCAGAACATAATAGAAAGACACAGAATGACAATAATAATGTTGTACAAATGTGACATACTCTAAAGCCCGGGCAGTGCCAAGTGCTATCCTAACGCGAGCATTCCAAGGTAATGTCATGCTGCCATCTTCAGCAAAGTGAAGCACATCATGAAGACTCCCATTTGTTACATATTCATACACCAAAAGACGCTGCCCATGCTCAGCACAGTATCCCATAAGTGAAACAATATTCGGATGCCTCAGGCGTGACATGTTTGAAACAGCTTCAAGAAAGTTATCCTCCTCCTGTAATGATAGCGCTGCATTGTCGATCTTCTTAACAGCCATTATCTGGATGAGCGTGACAGATAGTGATCATTTCATTATTCTGGAAAAGTAAAAGAACTGCCAACTAGAGCCCAGAGGGAGAAGAATTATCATATTCATATGAAACCTACAAGACCATAGCTGATGACATGTTGCTGTTTAAGATCCATGCAACATCAAATGGTCATTTGTGGATGCAAGGGGCAACACTAAAGAACCAATTTTCATCAATATGCCAGCTTGACATTAGTACATAGCATAGGAACTTGTATCTTTTTAAACAAGAAAATTTCTCAAGGAAAAGAAGCAATTAAGGGGCCTAATCAGCAGAATACAACTGTAACCCAGCTGAGGGCACAGTAAAGACAAATCTAGAATTGTAATTAGGATCTAACCAGGATACTTGGCTGCTGAGAGGCTACACTAAAAGGCCTTTGAATAACTACAGAAGTAACATCCCCACAGCATTTCAAAAGATAAAGAAAACCAAACTAAATTATTCGAAATATAAACATGGTCATATATGCAGTGGCTAAGCTACCTTTCCATTAAGAAACTCGGCTTTGTAAACACGACCTAGAGAACCTTCACCAATTAGAAACTCTTGACTAAAGCTATTTGTAGCGGTTTGCAAAGAAGCAACAGTATATGAAGTAGCAGTAATTGGTGACTTTATTCTCTTTCCGGATCCGGAATTTCCCTGTAATCTGTCACCCAGCAATTTCTCAGCAGGTGGGGGCTTCAGATCTGTAACAGCAGCCATATTCTTCACTCTCTGTTCTTGCACATCTATACTAGCTGCAAGGAAGTAGATTGAAGCATCTTATAATTAGAAAATTCACATTAGTTAGCCCAATTTAAATTCTTAATCCCACAATGTTTCAGTCAGATATCCACGAGGTAGGATTCATTATTTAATTCTACAAACAAGATATTTTGTCTAAGGTCTACGCTTACAATAGATTAATCTAAAGAAAGTAAGCCAGACTAAGTTAGATAAACATGCAAATGCGGTGTCATTTAGATATAAATTATGCGTTACTATGCATCATGTATTTTACAAATTACAAGTTAAAATCTATTTTACAACTTCACGTTGCCAGAAAAACAAGCAAATCTCAGAAAGGAAACCTACTGTTTATTGTGCTACCAGTATGATTTCTCCGGGAAGCTATAGAACCAGTGTCTTTTCTTTTATTTCTCCGTGCACAAAAAACAATAGCAAGTAGTGCAACAACAACCAGAAACACAAAGCCCAAGGCTATGCCTACAATAGCTCCTGTTGTCAGTGTTTTATCTGACTGAGATGGTTGTCCACTAGAAGATGGGGGTGTATGTTCTCCTGGTCCTGAACGACTATGATTGCCACGAGATTTTCCAGGAGGAGATGGGGTAAAGGGTGGTGGAGGAGGAGTAGGACCATTGTCAAAGGAATTCCCAGCATATCTGTTTCATTTGCAAAAGTTTAAGATATGCACAGTGCCAAGGTAAATTATGTAAATTTGGCACAAAAGAAACAGAACACTTCATAACATTACATAAAATTGGGGATTGAACTGAGCTCTCGAGGTATCCATCCACTGAAATTATTGTTGGCAACATTTCTGTTGAATGTATGAAGTGATATAAGAATAGATTAGTAGAAGATGTTTTTGCAATGACAATTTCAGAAAGGACTTACAGAGTTGTCAAAGGCAAAGTTGTGAGGACATTGAGAGAACCAGTCAGTTGATTGTTCTGAACATAGCTACCATATTTAAAAAGAAAAAAAAAGGTTAACAATCAAACCATATAATGTGTTCTATTCATTTCTTTGATTTCGTTATCTTCTGTTATTCACTCTAACACCATCTTACTCACAGTGTTGAGAGGTTTGTCAATGAAACAAAGGAATCAGGAAGGTTTCCACTTAAATTATTGGAAGACAGATCCCTGCATCAACAAACAAACTGACATAAGAAAACAGCCAGAAATGCTCATTATGAGAACCTACAAAAGAACATTCATAAGACTTGGACAATGAAAAGGCTGACAAACATATATTGAATGCAAACTATATTGTTCATCACCATGCGAATATTATTGAGGTTAGCAAATCACTTGTACATAGTTATCTGTTGCCAATCGAATGAAGGAAAACATTCTTAAAAATTTTCTATGTCATTATAAAAGCTGACCCTGATAATGTTACCAAATGCAGATATTATCCTTGAAAAAGAAAGCAGCTTGTGATCATGTAAGGGATTCAAAAGCTACCAAACAACAATTCCAACTGCTAATTGCCTATGATCATCTGGGCATAATATACCATGACATGAGCTCACATGGCATACGAAAAATACCCAAAAATTTGCACATGTAAAAAGGCTAGTAAGAAAATAATGAACAAGATGGTGGGTAAGTGAGATGTCTTACATGGTGGAGAGTCTAGCAAGATTGGTGAATATATCCCCAATTGATTGAGAAAGTGAATTACCACTTAGATTCCTGAAATTTAATGAGGTCAGAATTGTATGGTAATGGAATCTGTAACATGGAAAAAAGAATGACGAGCACTAAAGATGCATCACTCACAAGTACGAAATTGAAATCATGCTTGATAAGGAATAAGGAAGATTCCCACTTAAGTTGTTTTTCGCAAGATTTCTGCATAATGGAAGATTGAAGATGATTGTAGTTTAAATAACTGAAATGCTAACACCGCAAAGCAATGGAAATGCTCAACAAGAAGGATCATTACAGGCTTGTAAGGTTCGGCGGCAGCTGATATGGGATTGAATCGTGAATGTTGTTATTGCTCATATCACTGGAAAACACAACTTATAATTAGTCGCTCAACAAAAGATAAAAAGAAGAAGATCGGATCTGATATTATGTTAAAGACAATAGATGAAACATAGAGGCAATATTCTCACAGTGTTCTCAATGACACGAGGTCTGAAAGCAAGTATCCCACTGTACCGCTGAGTCCTAGTCCAGAAATCTGACTGTAGAAGAACAACTAAAAACAAGTTAGTTACTGAACATGTGCAGGATGGAAAAGAAGAAATAGAACTACATCAATTAGAGGATAAGTAGAGTTGGCAAATTATCGTACATGGAAACAACAGCGGATCCATCGCAACTGACCCCTTTCCATGATTCTCCGCACGGATCACCTCCATTACTTTTCCAATTGGTTAGCTGTGAAGGACTGCCTAATGAAGTGTACATGATCTGGAGCGCTTGAACTAAAACAAAAGAATTCCACTTGGCTAAGAAACCAACCAATAGCTGAAGTTGAAGAAAAGCATCAACACCAGTCACAGCAAGAAGTTGCTCAAGATTAAAGAAAACAAAAAGAATTCTAGATCAATCAGTATGAGAAACCTTTTCAACGATTTGAGAACCAGTAATGCTTGGCCTAATATAATTCTTTTTCCAATTTGAGCAGAACAGTATTTTTCTATCCCATTCAATGCGAAATCGAGACATTGATAACAAACAACATAAGATGTACTCGAATAATTCCCAACATTGTCCATGAACACAAACAGAACAGAAATGATCAGGTTTTCCTTCAGAAAATAATTAACCAAGTCAAAAGAGAAGTTCTCGACTCCCAGCTCAGTCCTCCAAAACCCAAAAAGGTGACAACTTTAAGCTGATCAAACACCAACAGACGAGGCAAAAAGAAAAAAAAATGAAAAAGAACCTCAAAACATTAACTTTGAAGGGATATGTAGAAGAAAAAAATTTGCTACCATCAGAAGCATCAGTGGTGCATTGCACGATAAGCAGTAAGGAGAAAGTCGACGCAAGCAACACCAACTCCGAGGGTAAAGAAGAACACAGAGAAGAACAGAAACAATGAGCAACGCGTTTCACAACCATTGCCGAAATGGTTCCTTGCGGCATTTAATTAGGGGTCAGTTTCAGGAAAGCTAGAGGAGGACATGGCAGAGGACCCTGAAAGCAAAAGCTAAAAACAAGAAGAGAAAGGGTTGTTCAAGTTACTAAGGACGAGATGAGAGACAGTAGTTAGAGGCATCACCATTAAAGAACGGGGACAGAGACGCGGAGAGATTCGAAACTTAAGAGTAATGCGGAGAGAGAAAGGGGGAGTTTGTATGTACAGTTGTTAGTGTGAAATTTGGGTGTCGGCGAAAAAGGGGAGAGAGAAGAGTTGAAAGGGAAAAAAAAAAGGGAAAACAAATATGGAAGAAAGTAAACAGAAAAAAGGTTTGAAGTAGACAAGCAACGTATGAATACTGTTTTTTTAAGGTACGCCTTTTACTGCTTGCTTCCGTCCATCACTTTCTCTATACCTTTCTTTTGACTCAGCTCTCCTCCACACTACTATTCTATCTACTTGGTTGGTTGACCATGTCAGCTAACGGATTGCTGCACAATTTGTGGGTTAAGTTAAGGTTGTTGAAATTCTTAAGTAGAATATGAACTAACTAATCTCTTTGAAAACGATGTTTTATGCGTCATTTAAATTGAGAGCTTCAAATCTGCAGATAGACAGCTTAGCCAAGTTGTTTTTGCTTATAGTAAGTGTCAGTAATTTGCTTGTAATACCAGCAAACGTCAGCCTCTCTCTTAGCTCAACTTTACCAATTAAGCTGTTTCGGAAGAAACAATTGAGATTATTAATTTTAATTTTCTAATATTATTCTAAACAATTTTAATAATCTCAATTTTAAATTAAACCATTCTATATTTGTTTTTAAAACTTGATAGCTGCTGTAAGTAAATTCTGTTAATATCTTAAACTCTTTTACATTTGAAATATACCCTCTTACATTCCATTCTACTAGTCCAAACATTAATTTGCATTTGTAAAAGTTTTAGCTTAAGAATTTTTATACAGTCATGTCAAAATTTGAAATTTAGCAATTAAGTGAATTTAAATGATTTATGTTAAAATTAGTTATTTGAAGTTACAATGTCATTATAGATTTTTATTTTTGTTCTTCGCAAATTCAATTTTTGAATATTCCTTTCTCTTGATTTTCTTTTTCTTAATTTTTGATAATCATATAATCATTAAAAAACAATTGTCTTTGGTAGTTAGGAAGCTATCAATCTATTATGGGTGATATTAATATATATCATGTTCACTCACATATAATGAGTTTAATCAATTAAAATTATGCAGTTCTTATATTTGTCCAAGAATATATATGACGAGAATTGATTATCATATATTTATTACCAATTGAATTGATTCTTAAGTAGATTTTGTATGATATAACTTAAGTCATGTCATATCTAATTCATCATATTATAATTATATTATCATCTTTCATTAAAAGATGCTAATCACCTTTGAATACATTTTTTATACGAGTTAATAATCAAAATGATCTTCTTCTGTTTTAAATTCTCTCAAATTTAATTTAATTTTACTTGCCTAGAATTATCCTATAAGATTATATCATGTAATGATCTTTTAGTAACATTCTAAAGTACCAAACTTCAAATTTAATTTTTAAAAATTAGACAAGAGTCATAAGGATAAATTATAATGCTCATTTAACTTCTTGGGTCTTACACAATTTGAATTGATATCTTATGGCTTGCATTAACCCTTCTTACGATCAGTTTTACACCAAGTAAAAGTAGTGTGTTACATCATTAACACATTTTTGTTAAAGTGAATTTCTTTTCATGAAATATCAAATAGCTGCTGGCACAAACATACTTAATGCTTAGCATGAGATTACTAGTCTAAAATTCATCTTTTCAAAACTCTCATTTGATAACTTTAAAAAAGATATGGTGACCATTGAATCACTCCAAATTATTTTTTTATTGTATTATTTAAAGCAACATTTGTGGTTTAAACTTCTTACTCTCAATTATCATTTACATATTCTTTTATTCATATTCTAAATATTTACTTTGAGAAACATATTTTAGAATCAAGTATTACATGATGTTTATTATAATAAACAGTGTTATCATGTATTTTATACTTATACATGATAATACAACAAATGAACATACATTTAGAAATCTTTATCAGCAATATGTCAATATCTACATAATCTTTGTAACTTTAGATATCCAATATGTGTGTGTGTGTGTGTATTAGTTAAATTAGTTTTTATCAAGTCTTTGACCATATCACGTGTAGATATATACTTCATATCCATTTCACCATATGCAATTATATTTTCATGTAATTACACTTCGTATAAGTAATTGTTGCTTTACCATCATAGTTGAATAATATTAGATCAATCTTGCTTTTAGTGACTCCTAAATGGACTAAGAATCACATAAGCCAAATAAATTTTCATATTGTAGATAAAAATTCTTTAAATTTGGCTTCCATTATAGATTTTTAAAAAAATACAAGATTGTCTTTTACTTTTTATGATATTGCATCATTATTAAGTAAGAAAATAAATCAAGAGGTAACTTTTCTTTCATATAAATCTCCTCTATAATATGTATATGTATAACCTTGTATAAGTAGGCCATTGTCAACATTACTTTTTATATTCCTAAATATTCTTTTTATTGCTTTTCAATGTGTTTGCCCTAGATTTTGTTGATATCTTCTCACTATTCTAAAAACGTCTTGTCTTGTACATATCAATACATACGGGAGAATTCTAACTATATTGAAATAAGAAAATTTCTTCATTTATTCCCTTTCTTGTGATAATGATAGACAAATCTTTTTGTTGAGACCTTCACCTTTAGCAATAGAATTATCAATTGTTGCAATCTTGTATACCAAATTGTTTAATACTCTTATAAATATGTTGCTTGTGAAAAAGAAAATAATGTCTTGAAATCTTTACTTTAAGAATATATGCAGCTTAACCATATGTCTTTCATCTCAAATTCATATGACAACTAATTTTGTATTCCTTAATAAGCTAATGATCATTACAAGAAATTAAAATGTCATTCATATGTAAAGATAAAATAGTAAATTTTTCTTTGGATCTTTTAACATATAGAAAGCGATCTTCATCAATCATATGAAAGTCATACAAAACAATCAAGTTAAGAATAAATATCATTATTCTAATAAAGTAAATTATGATTAAATAAAAGTCAATACCATACTGGAACTATAGACTATAAGGTAGCATGTGTTGAACATTCTTAAATGTTGAATATCAATACAAACTATTATTAATATAATGAGAAAAAGAAGGTCATCTACAATCATACATGTATCGTGGAGTCGAAAGAAATTGATAAATGAGAAATGAGAAATGAATTGGGTGAGGGCAAGATAAACCTTGTGTATTACTCTTGTTGAAATAGCAGAAGCAGCCAAGGTCCCACTACACTCCCACAAAATGCAGAGGTATCCACAATCATGAAAATATTCCACAACTTCTCTTGGATTTAGAATGTCGAACTCCATAACTTCAACCCTTTTGGATGCAAGTAATTTCTGAAAACTCCTCCTAGCACCCCTTTGGGTTACAACTATAGTGGGCACATCAGAAATATCCCAGAGATTAGCTTCTTCAAAAAGGTCAAGTGTCTGTGTCATAAAAATGCGTATGGGCATATGCCCACCTCCATGTCGAGCTGTCAGTCTAGGATCTGAGTGAAAAAAAATCACCCTAAAGAGAGATATGTAGGAATATTCAAATCATAAACACAGATGCCCTACGGTCAAAATTAATGATCATACTTACTATCCCTGTACAAAGTGTTCCCCCCAACGATAATGACATCACTTCTACCCCAGGGTTCAAAAACTCGATTCCTAGACTAACTGCTACTTATCCAAGCAGCATGGCCACTGCTAACTGCAATTTTTCCTATCAATGTCCAAGAAATAGCATTAGAGACTATTCAATCATCCAGACTTTTAAGGACTGTTGAAGAAAAAACTAATGGGTAAATAATGCTCACCATCAAGAGTCATAGCGTACTTGAGAAGAGAGAAAGGAACACAAGAAGCAGCTCTATAAATCAAAGGGGCATTCATAAGGAGGCATGCTTTTCGAGCTTCCTACAATGTTGATAGCAATGTGAAATCATAACTTTTTATAGAATATTTGATTTACCTCAAAAATTTTACTTTTGAGATCCTCTTGAAGCACATCAACTTGCAAACCTTGACTTCTTTGTGCACGTACAACATTGCCTTGAAGATGGGATAGAAGATGCCTTATGCCAATCACAACTCTTGAGACCCTTGCCTAATCTAATCCTCCCCATACAAATTGTCAGTTTATAATAATAAAAAACAATGTGCCAAATGCTATAATATAGCCGCAAGAAAATTGTTGGACCCCGAACCTTTTCTATTAAATGAGAAATTGTTGGCTATTATTCATGAGTAGAGAAAAAGGAAAATCCTTGAAATTGAAAT
>JAOTAX010000002.1:16606712-16620533 GCA_025629825.1 Erythroxylum guanchezii | reverse complement strand
ATGCCATTAAAGCTTTGTAAACTCCTATTTTTGTTGTTAATGGAATATGAATTGTGTATGGATGTTGTTGAGTTGGATTTAGATATACTTGAAGAAGTTATCCACTTGAGTTGATGAACTTTGAACATGAATTGTTGTTGTTTATAAGTGAGATATTATGGAAAAAGGAAAGATAGGATTTTTATGAATGATGCGAATTAGTTGTAAGGGATGAGTCAAATTAGTAGAGATTAGGAAGTTTAATGAAGTAAAGTTGGTCGTTGAATGGTTATGCTCATGACTTTCCAAGTGGCACATTGTAAATTTCAAGTTTCTCATAAGGGTCAAATTGGATTTCTGACTTCAGCGGAAAAACTGTATTGATCTAGGCTGAATTGGATAAAGGTGTCTTCTTAAAAGTTGTAGCTTATCTTTCTAGCTTTCCAATGATATATATAGTATGAAATTTTTAGACATTTGAGTTGAGAGATATTATTATTAGAAATTTGTGTTATTGCATAGGGTGAACTTTCGGGACAACTTCATTAATTGGAAATTTTAAACTTTATAGAGGCAAAAATTGTTTTTGAGGTCTTCATATTTTTAAGTCTAGAAGTCTTCTTCGAAACGGTATAAAAATGACCTTAATCTGATATTTGTAGTGAATGTTATGGCATTTTTACTACTGCAGGTCGGAAATAGAAAAGCAGGAAGAAGCTCCGCCCATTAGTGAAGACTAAAGTGCTAATGCGTCAACCTTTTTTTTTTAATTTTAGTAAAGCCACTAAGTGCTCACGTTTTTTGTCTGGGTGGAAGCTGTTCTCCCTGTCAATTGAAAAGGCACCCATTTCTGAGATTGGATCCTGCTTGCCAGCTTCAGAATAGAATATCGACTCCTGTGGTCAACTTATGATTCCACTTTTATAAAATGAAGTACCAGCCTCTTTGACTGAAGGGGGAGTATATGCACGATCACGACTTTTGTGATCGCTCTTTGCACGATCGTGACCCGCAGTTCCTCCTCCTCACCCCGCCCCCTCCCCCAAAAACCTGAACATGTTTAACTCTGTTGACCATAACTTTGTTATCCAACCTCTAAATGACCTGATTTTTAAAGCATTGGATTCCTAACGAATTCCTTTATCTCCCCATAAAAATTTATAGCTTTTGGTATTAATTTGAAAAAGATTGATTAAATCAAAGTAAGGGTATCGATTGGAAAAGTATAAATTGGATATTTCACTGAACATGCTTCAGTATTTTGAGGATATATTGATCTGTAGAGCTCCAAATGAGATGATTATTATTTCTAAATAAAAAAGATACGTAGAGCTATAACTATTCTGAAGAGATTGAATTTTAATTCAGTCTCTAAGACTTTCATTTTCGGTAGGGAAGCTGAGTATGGTGTACTGTTTCAGTACAATAACAATCCAAAAATATTTCAGCTATAACTTTCAGATTTCTAAACCAAATTGAATGTTTTTGGTGTCATTAGAAATTTAAGACAATGGCGAACAAATGTTCTGAAGAAGTCAAATTGAAATTCCAATATCAAGTTTGCTAAATTATGCTCCGAAGTTATAAGAAATGAGTTTGATTATGGTGACTTATTTGTGTGGGCACGCCATTGAACAAATTGTGAGGTAATTTTAGGATGTTATGAGAATGAAGATGAATTGTTGATGGCTTATGAGGGATCATTGAAATAACCCTACAAGGTAATATGTACGCTCAAGTTTGGGCTCCAGAAACGGGGTCCAACAATCAAACTATGAATCACAAAAAACCCATTTCATGATTATACATAATCTTATAAGTAGACACACAACCATGCATCTTACAGGTCATGCTAAATTCTTAATTTGCTTGCATTTTCTTGTCCCATCTTCACCCTAATCCAATCTCCTTCTTGTTACACAAAGACAAATTAGTTTGAACATTAAGAGGATGGATCAAAGAATGTGTTTGTAACTTATTTTAGCTCTTATGCTTTTAATTTGTATCTTAAGCATTTGATAGCATTAATCACCAAGTGTTATAAAGTGATTGTATAATCAATTTAGCACACATTAGTTTCCTACAGAATAACATGTTTAATATTCTACTCAATACCTCACTATAGGGATAGAGGGTTCCCTTATCACCCTCCTCTATCACTTTTGATATCTTAGTAGGCTCACTATTCACAAGTATATAATAAGAAACTAAAGTGATTCATTGATAAATCCTAATGAAAAAGTTGTTAGGGAAACCAAAAGCCTTAAGAGTATTTAAGATGAAAATCCAATCTAAGGTATCAAATGTTTTACGAAAATTTATTTTATTTGCAGAATTCTTCTAATTTTATGTTTTGAATAATTCTTATTAAAGTAAAAAGTTTTCCCTAATTTGCCTCTCATTTATGGAAGCTCCTTAAGAAGGGTCTATATAATTGGAAATGATTTTGTATATGGTATTACAATATGAAATGGGTCTAAAATCCTTAAGAGAGTTTTGTTTTGAAAGGTAAATACTTCATTACAGGGAACTAAAATGTTCAAGTAAATACATTATGAATGAGTGAATACTTATATGATATAACTAAAGATTCTATACAGCTACTAGCATAAAGCTATACAAACTTATTATCAATAAGTAACTAGTTATCTTAATATTAAAGTTAATAAGTTAACAATTTAGGTTAGAAGGGAGGACTTAGCTTGTCATGTAATCTACTAGCCAGAGCTGCAAGGCATATCTTAAGGAAAAGCCTCTATATAGCTATTTCCACTAAGATATGAGTCTTTTTAAAGATTGTGTTGTTCCTAGCTGTCTAAATGAGGTTAATGATAGCTTAAAGTCTAAGATTTTCTTATCCCACCAATTTCTTACCATAATTGCCTTGACCTAATCAACTATTTGTTTCCTAATTGTTTTAATTGATGCTAAAAAGATCAAGGTGGTAGTTCCATAGCTTATAAGATTAAAAAATAAATTAGAATGACTCTAAGGCTTATCTATATAGTACACAATCCCTTGTTTCTATTATAAATTTGATCTTGTCCTTATTGTTCAACTTCTGTCTTACTGCCAACCAAAGCAGGACTATATGTGAGGGAGGTACTACTGAGTCCCAAACTAAGTTAAGCTAGCTACCTTTAAGACTAGAGGCAATAATTAGCAGTCTATAAGTGATGTTAAAGAATATTATGCTACTTCCCTTTGTCTAGTAGATATGATCCCTCCTATTAGTGTTTGGTGAACTTTTAGATAGTAGTTGAGTAATCTTTTGAGAACTTTGAGCACAATAGAAAGGCCAATGCTAATTACCATCTATAATTAGATTAGTTATCTTACTAGAGGCAAGATGAATAGATTGTAGGAATTTGATTTCTCTTTGTTTGTACAGAGGGCTAATTAAAATCCAATTGTTAAAACCATAAAGAAGTTTAATTCCCATCCCGAATGTAATGTCTAATGTGTGAGTGTATGAAACTTTTAATGGAAAGAATTTCTTGTAGGGTGTGAGATTGATTAACTTTCACCTAGAATGTCCATATACTTTCTCATCTCAAGTGATACTTATGGATCCACTTGACCCAAAGATTTTCCTTTTTTGCACAAAGGATCTATAGCCTTTCAGTTAAAAGTGTTCTGTCTTGATACTGAGTAGATGCTTAAGTTGTGAAATCCCATATCTGTTAGAGAGGAGAACGAAGTATGTCTTATAAGGGTATAAGGGTATGGATACCTCTGCATTTAAGACAAGTTTTCCCTAGTGTGAGAAGAGCAAAACCGTGAGGATCTTGGCCCTAGGGACAATATCTTTAAGAGGGTAGTCCAGGCTGTTACAAATGATATCAGGGCCAGTTTCCAACCCGTTGTGCTAGTGTAGGATGTTGGGCCCTAAAAAAAGGTAGATTGTGAGATCTCACATTAATAGGAGAGGGGAACAAAGTACGCCTTATAAGGATATGGATACCTCTTCCCTATAGATACGTTTTCCCAGGAGTGGGAAGAGCAAAACTGTGAGGGCCTTGGCCCAAGGGGCAACCCAAATGGGACAATATCTTTAGGTGGGTGGTTTGCATTTGTTATAAATGGTATCAGAGCTAATTCCTAACTAATTATGCCAGTATTGGATGTTGGTGCCTAAGAGGGGGTGATTTATGAGATCCCACATCGATTAGAGAGACGAACGAAATACGCCTTATAAGGGTATGGACATCTCTCCCCCAAAGACGCATTTTTTCGAGAGTGGAAAGAGCAAAATTATAAGGGCCCTGGCCCGATGGGTAAGCCCAAAGCGGACAATATTTATCGGTAGGTAGTCTGGGCTGTTACAAATGGTATTAGAGTCGGTTCTCAACCAGTTGTGCCAGCAAGGATACTGGGCCCTAAGAGGGAGTGGATTGTGAGATCCCACATCGGTTGGAGAGGGGAACGAAGTACGCCTTATAAGGATATGAATAACTCTCCCCTTTAGACGCGTTTTCTCGGGTGCCGAGAGAACAAAACCATGAGGGTCTTGGCTTGATGGGCAACCTAAAGTGGACAATATCTGTGAGCGGATAGTCTGGGCTGTTACAAATGGTATCAGAGCTAGTTCCTGACCTGTTTAGTTAGCGAGGACACTAGGCCCTAAGAGGGGGAGAATTGTGAGATCCCACTTCAGTTGGAGAGGAGAACGAAGTACATCTTATAAGTATATAGATACCTCTCCCCCTAAGACGTGTTTTCCTTAATGTAGGAAGAATAAAACCATGAGGGTCTTGGCCCTGGGGTCAACCCAAAGCGGATATTGTGGGAGGGTAGTCTGGGCTGTTACAAATAGTATCAGAGCCGGTTCCTGACCCGTTGTGCTAACGTAGGTCACTGGGCCCTAAGAGTGGGTGGATTGTGAGATCCCACATCTGTTTGTGAGGGGAACGAAATATGCCTTATAAGGGTATGGATACCTCTTCCTTATAGACATGTTTTCCTAGGTGTGGGAAGAGCAAAACGATGAGGGCCTGGGCCTGAGGGGTAACCCAAAGTGGACAATATATGCGGGCGGGTGATCTGGCCTGTTACAAATGGTATCAGAGCCAGTTCCCACCTCGTTGTGCCAGCATAGGATGCTGGGCCCTAAGAGGGGGTGAATTGTGAGATCCCACATCGGTTGGAGAGGGAACGAAGTACGCCTTATAAGGGTATGGAAACCTCTCCCCCAAAGATGTGTTTTTTCGAGTGTGGAAAGAGCAAAACTGTGAGGGTCTTGGCCCGATGGGCAGCCCAAAGCGGACAATATATGTGGGCGGGTGGTCTAGGATGTTACAAATGGTATAAGAGTCAGTTCCTGAACTGTTGTGCCAGCAAGGACACTAGGCCCTAAGATAGGGTGGATTGTCAGATCCCACATCCGTTGGAGAGGGGAACGAAGTATGCCTTATAAGGGTATGGATACCGTGAGGGCCTTGGCCCGATGGGCAACCCAAAGTAAACAATATCTGTAGGCAGGTGGTCTAGGCTATTACCTAAGCCCCCTTCTTACTTAGAGACAGACATAATACTCTAATTTATGATTGGTATCTCTAAGTTAGCTATGTCACTTTTCGGTAAATTCTATAACTCTTTTTAGAAAAGCCAAATGAGAGGGCCAATATGTACTTAGATTTTTTAGAACGTCAATAGCAAGCTAAATTCTACCATTATAAGATAATCATCTTTTACTCTAGGCTCTGATTCTTTTCTCCATTGATCTTATTAAAGGCTTAAAATATCTAATTGTTAAGTTATTAGTAGATATAAGAATCCTTAAATATTTAAAAGTTAGAGATTCAAACTTGAGGCTCATTTTATTAAGGATGAATTTGCTATATGGGCTTAGTGGCAAGAGATATTTATAACTAGCTTTTATTAGGATTTTAGCACGGGCTAAAGATTTTCTTAAAGGAATCCAAAAACTTCATCGATAGTTTAATAGACTCCGTATTAGCACCACATAATATGGGTAAGTCATCAGAAAATGCAACTTGTGATACCTTGATTTTTTACATTGATGGTTGTACATATATCCATCTCCTTATCAATGTTTAGATATGTAATTTTGCTCAAAACCTTTATTGTAATTATGAATAGAAAAAGGGACATATGATGCCCTTGTCTAACTCCCCTACTTACTACAAACAAGTGTAATGGTTCACCATTGACTATGACTGCAAATAAAACTGAGGTGATACATGCCTTGATCCATTCCAGAAATTTGTGAGGATAACCAAAAGTATAGAGAACTTTTAAAATGAACTGCTAATTGACTATGTCAAAGGCAATCCTTGAGCAAATTATGGGAAGATACCTTAGGGATAAGGAATATGAAAGCCTTATTGATCTTCTTTAATATTTTCCCATGGTTGAAGAACTCATGAACTACTTCAATTACTATGTCCTTAACCAACGTCTATCATTTATGGAAAAAAAAAAGCATTTAGTCCATCTGGACTAAGTGTTTTATGAGGGTGAAAGTCAAACAGAGCTTCCTCAATTTCAAAAGTAATGAAGGGAGAGCTTAGGAACTTTCTTGAGGGGATATCTATGCCCTAACAATATCTTGAAAAAGAGCTAAAAAAGAAGAGACTGAACTCAATGAAGCACAAGCTGACGAAAGATACTTATGAGTTTCCTCCTTCATTCCTCCTTGATTTTTCATTATAACTACATCTAGCTCCTTGATTTTTCATTACAAATACATCTGGCTTAGTGAGCAAGCTAATTCTATTTATATTTTTCGTAGCCAAGATAGCTCTAAAATAGAAGTTGGAGCTTCTTTTCCTCTAATTTATCCATGTTATTCTTGATCTTTTCTTAAGATTCAATAATTGACATGTATTGCCTAATTATAAGAATGAATTGATTTAGGTTCGAGAACCATAGGATTACTATCTCCTACATTTAAATAAAGCATATCTCGTACCCTTGAGAGTTCCTCCTATCTTTTGCTTAACAACCCTTGAAGTGTAACTATTTTGCACCTTATTTAGCTTCTTCAACTCTTCTTAATTTGTTGCATCTTCCTCAGATAAATGTACATTTTATATCCTATAAACTCTTTCTCAATATATGTTCTAATCGCTTGCTTAAAACCATCACATTCCACTAAATGGTTATCAAATCTAAAAGGAAAATGTATTTTTTCCCTTTCATAAATATGCTTGAACAATAAAGGGAAATGATATGAGATTAATGAATTTTGAAAACTAGCCAAAATATTCTAAAAATTAGATAGCTAGTGAGCATTTACAATGGCCCTATCCAACCTTTTATAGATAAGCGTACTTCTTTTTTGCTTATTCGACCAAGTGAAGAAACAACCATCCATTCTTAAGTCTATCATTTGGACTTGTACAAGGCAATCCTTCAGCTCATCTTTACTACTTTGATTCACCTTTCCTTCAACCTCTATAGAATGTAGTATGGTATTGAAGTCCCCTAAAACTATCCACGGGGAAGTGATGATGTCTCTCATTCTCTTTAAGTAATTCCAAAGTCCATTACTCTAGAATGAGTTATTATAAGCATAGATGATTGTGATATACATTTTCATATTCTTTTAAACCATTTTAATTCTTAAATATATGCTAGTTAGAGTTATTAAAATCCAAAATATCCACCTTAAACTATTAAAGTAAGATCATTATCCTTCCATAAAAATTCTCTTTACGGTTTGTGATAATCTTGTAACCTTTCTTCAAAAATAAAGGTCTCCTACATTTATTCTCCACTAATTTAATTTCCATCAAACCCATAAAGTAAGGATTTATACTATCTATATAATCTAACTCAACCTTCTATTTAGTGTGTTGAGTCCCTAAACATTCCAAACTAGGAAAGAAATTAATTGAAATTTAAGGAATTTCTTTTCTTTCTACTGGATTTCCTCTTTGAGAATGGTATAAATTCTAGGTTCTCCTCTTGAAATTGCTCACCCTTTGTTGATAAAATGTTACTAGCTACTTTAGAAACCTCTTATAAGGTCTTCGAGTTTATTTCCTATAACCTAGTTAGTTCCCCTTCTTTTTCTTTATGAGTGATAGAGCCAATTATTACCTTAGGAGTTAAGGCATCAGAACCAAAACAAGAACTAGCCTCTTTACCCATTTCATTGTCCCCCATTGCCTTATTCATTTTCTTTACTAATTCATATGGTAATCCTTGTTGATCTTCTTCCTAGTTTTCTTTATTCCCTCTATCTTTAGCCCTATTAGTTTGGATTAACTCCTTATATCTACTTGTTTTAAATTTATGGCCATTTGGTTTCCAATTTTCAATTTTGTTATTGCTACTTTCTATTCCCTAATTGTATGACACTTGAACTTGATCCCCAAACACCCTTCCCTCTTTATCTAGTGTCATTATAGTTATTATTTCAAGTAGTTTCTTCCTTAGCTTAACTAGAATGCATACTCTAGTATATTGAATCCTAGACATTATAAGTAGCTCAATTCCTCTGTAGTTTAGTAATATAGTGCAATATTGTGTATGTTTATTCACAAAAGGTATTTGAATTTATTTCAAATCTTCTAAATGTAACCCTAGTTTCCATTTTTACAAGAATAGAGATTTGGAATTATAATGTCATGTTCTTACTTCCAACAGTTTTTATACTTAGTTACAAGACTCAAATCTAAATAGGAAAAAGTTTTGATTAACAATTAAAACTTCCTGAAGGCCATAACCTCTCCACTGAGATCTAGACCAAGCATTTAGTGCAAGGAATGTTGGTCTCCTGCTAATGAAGAAACCAAGAAGGGTACCTCGCCACTTTATATTTCCTTCCTATAGTACTTGAGGAGGGGAGTACTAAGAGGTTAGTAATTAGACTTGAGACTAGGGAGGAGTCCCTTAGAACCAGTGACTAAGTTTTCCTAAGAGGAGGAACCTTCTGAGAAGTTCTTTCAGTAAATAGGTATGGACCTTGGTTAGAGCTTTTTGAAGAAGTGCTTATATAGGTTACTTAAACATGTTCAGAAGGCCTAAAGTTTTGGGTGCAGAAGGGGTAAGATTCTTGGAAGAAAAGTAAGGAGTATGTAGTAGAATTTTGGGTAATAAAGCCAAATGGAGGAAAATTTTATAGTGCTAAGTATGGCAAGATGATATGTGTTTAAATTTTGATTCATTTGATATATTATACACTTAGTAATTAATACCTTAAAAATGCTTAGGATACTCACTTAAGCTCATAGTTGATTTTAGGTACATTTCGGAAGTGAAGGAACTAAAGTAACTTGAAAGTATATTCATTGAAGCCATCCTCTCAATGTCCATACTCTATTGATTCATAGAGCAAGAAGAAGAAGAGACAAAATGTGAACAATCAAGGTGGAACAACATTCACGACCTGCTGGAAAATTGTCATTGTCGTAAGTGAAGTCTCATAACTATGACAGCCAGCTACAGGGTGTGGGATTCTCAAGGTAGCACTCATGAGTGTGAAAAAACATGTCACACCCATGAAAAGGCCAAGTTTACCTTTTTTAAACCTAATCTTTACCATATAAAGTAAAAAGTTTGTGACGGTGAAAATATAACACATTCAGGACATAACCTAGCCGACAATTCTCTCTTCATTTTCTCATCGATTTCTTTTCATTTTTCAACATCGACAATGGCGATGGAGATGAGGGTTGATGGTTGAAGCTTGAAGATGAAGATGAAGATGGAGGGCTAACTTCATGACACCGGTTCAACAGGAATTTTGATGCCAAGTCACGATTAAACTATTTCATCTTATTAACGTTGTAATCTCTTTCCAAATTGTTATGTTAATTATATTGATTGAATCGAGTTTTATGTAGATGATCTTAATACATTATTTTAAATGTTCTATTACGAACCTATTGTTGTAATGTTGAATGTAATCTATAATCGTTACATTTGATGTTTGCTTGTAGCACCGCACTCTCCCTAGACCCGAACTTGACATCTATGGGTGGTATCCGAGTCCGTGCCCCACGAAGTTGCTGTGCTAGGACACTCACTTAGTCAAAAATTGGTATAAATTTTCTTTTTTTCTCTTTTCTTGATATCACAATCAAACATATTATGCGGAAATCAATCAACACGTAGGGCCCATTTTCACTCATAAATATTTGCAATCATAACAATACAATCAACAAAATTTCAATAGCCATTTGGGCCATTTCAAAAATACAAAACACTTGAGTCATTTTGGAATACACATTTATACAAAAAGTTACGGAATATACAATTCAATACAAAATAGAGAAATGTAATGAAGACGCGAACTGATCCCGACCTCTATCCTTCACTTGAATGTTGTAGGTATACTCCTGTTAGCCTAACGGGATATTCTTCTAATCCTGAAAAATATTTGTAAATTTTGGGTGAGTTTTGCGAACTCAATGAGTGACCATCATTGATGGCTCACCCATTCACATAACGCATAATTCACATAACATAAAGTTCACAACTTTGCATAGCTGAACACATATCACATTTACATGTAAGAGCAATTCAATTTGGCATTTCAAACAATTCACATACTTGACAAAATGCATATGAAATGCTCATGAAAAACTTTTCCAATTGTTACGTTGTTGTGACCAAGTGCCTAAACTATCCCATATAGGACTCATTGATAACTGCCCCTTATCCGCTTGGGGGATACAGGGATCATTATACATAGTGAGCCTTAGGCTTTTAATCACTGTCTGAGCTCAAGACTCTTGTCACTCGTTGAGTTTTAAGCTCTGATCTATGGCTATTCAGGTCACAACTGCCATTATATTTCATGCATTAACGAAATGGAATGCATCATTCACCTTTGCATAATCCTATTCACTCACATTCACATACAATTTTCACTTCAATATCTCATGCATATAACACAATCATCGGACCTTCATTGTCTGGAATTCAACAATCAATCACATTCATATAATGATTTGGCAATCAATTTAATACAAAATTCAAATAAAGCAGACAATAAAGTGAGACCATCTCGGTCTACTCACAGTACGCTCCAAATTAGCAACTACTTCCAAATTCTGGGAATGCCTGAATAAGGACACTTGACTTGTTTGAAGCTCCAACATCTTTAGATCATGGGAACCTTAATCCCTCATACACCCACGTACATCAACTTGAAAGTTGACTGGGAGGTTCAGTTTTTTTTGGAATAGAAGAAAGAAATATCCAAGTGAAAGTGGGGACAAACAAAGAAAGGCAAGATTTAACTTTGGTGAATATTTGAAGAAAAGCTCTAGGTTGGAGGAGCTCTAGAGAAAGAATTTTCGAGAAAAGATAAAGACAAGGACAACAGCTTGTCTTTTAAGGCAATAAAAATCTTAACTTTAGCTAGGACACCTGTCTAATTCTTATCCACTTATCCACTTCCCTTTATTAAAGCTCACTTAAGTATAATTTATACTTAAGTTTATGACTTAATGAAACCATTGAAATCACAAATCATAACCCTTTACTCACTTTCAGAGTTTTCCTATAACATATTCTTTTGGGTCAACATTACATGTCCTTTTTAACCCCGACACTGAATTCATTTTGCAACACATTCTTCTAGAATATGTTCCCTTATGTCTTATATCTCTAGTTTACTCCAAATCAAAATCATCTCATTTAGAATTCTATAGATCCAGAGATCATCAAAATATAGGAACATGTTCAGTAAAATAACTAGTTTATGCTCTTCCAACCAATACCCTTACTTTCATTATATCATTTTTTTTAGTCAAAACCAAAAGCTATGATTTTTATGGAGAGAGATAGAGAAATGTGTAACGAATCCAATGCTTCAAAAATCAGGCCATTTGGAGGTCGGACGACAATGTTATGGCTGAAAGAATCAAATAAGGTTCTGTCCATATAAGACTAAACAGATAGAAGACGAAGCAAAAAGTAGACGAATGCAAAAGGCAGACGAATGCCAGAAGCAGACGAATCAATAAGCAGACGAATGGCAAAGCAGACAAATGCAATAAGCAAACGAATACGAAGAGCAGACGAACGCAAGAAGTAGATGAAAAAAGGTCTTAAGACGAAACAAAGCAAACGAAGCAAAGTCTTAAGATGATACAGGGTTAACTTAAGACGAAGCAAAGTCAACTTAAGACGATGCAAAGTTTAAGATGAAATGACGTCATCACAGATAAAGTGACGTCATTACAGACGAAGCATCTTTACGGACGATACAACCTTACAGATGAATCATCCTTACAGACGATACAAATTCACAAATGAATTACGTCATCATAGACAAAGTGACATCATTACACACGAAGTGTCTTTAAAAACGATACAACCTTACAGACGAATCATCCTTATAGATGATACGACTTCATAAACGATATGACGTCATCACAGACGAAGTGACGTCATTACAGACGAAGCGTCTTTACAGACGATTGATCGGCTCTTGTTTGATCTTAAGATTAATCCCTTAGAAGCCGAATCAAAAATTTAATTCAAAGGATTGCAATATAGGAAGCAACCTCTGATCGTCTCTCTTAATCGGAACCTAGGGCAAATGATCTAAGCTAGCCTAATTGTCAAAAATGCAACCTAAATTTATAAAAGGTGGGCTTTTGGTCATTTGTAAAACTTAACTAAATTGAACTAATCAAAAGAAAAGTATATAAAAGTATTCTTTTAGATTTTTGGGAAACAAAATTAAAATCTCAAGTAATGATCAAATTGATAAATCCTCTTGAAAAAGATGCTTTGGCTATCATAGTTCAAAACAAATCTTTTGGGAGCAAAACCACTAAGTTTCCAAATGAAGAACCTTGAAGAACTCTTTAAGTCCAACGTTTTGATCAATGAACTCCATTTATCAAATTCTTATTAAATGCATCTTAGTGTGTGTTAACGAATGAGCTAATGCAAGTGGTCAATATAGATCAAGCTTAATCTCAATATCAAACATAACTAGGTAGATAAAAGGGAGTTAACATAATCACCACAAATACATAAATGAAACTTCATATATTAAGCATCCAAATTCTACATAAGAAAATCCATAACAGAAAACATTGTTCAACACCTGATTAAAATCTAATTAAGAAAATCTAACTACACGGCAATAAACCCTAACTCAGAAGCTTATAACATTGCATTCAAATTGTGACAATGTAAAATAACTCCCCTTTGAAGCCCATCGAACTCAAGCCATCGCTACATCTTCAAGAGGAAATGGTGATTTAGCCACGCATAACTATAGAAATCCTCACGACCGTAAGAACACCGAAGGCACCCATGCAGCAGTAGCAGCAGACGATGAAGTGGACAGTAGGAAGTGGACGGCGATGATGGATGAAGGTTGAGAGTGAGAGGAATGAGTGTCGGCCGACCATTTTAACCTAATTTGGTATGTTTTTAATGAGATGGACTTGGGTCGGGTCGAACAGTGGGAATATTTTCTAATTTTGGTCTAGGTTTTCGATAGTTTGTCGCGACGACAGGCAAATTGTGCCGCGGCATACGCTTGCTGGATCCTTTGCTATGGCGAATTAATTAAATTACACCGCGGCGAGCTTTTCCTTCATGTATTCGCCGCGGCGGCAAGTTTGGTTTGTCGTGGCGAATACCTTGTAACTTACGTCCTCATGTTGACTCCATTTCACCCATTGACTCCCTTTTTCCTTGGGGCTCCTACAATCAAAAATAGCAATTTACAGTGTCAATTGTCCTTAGAAACATTTATAATGCAATTAATGTCAATTTGTAACAATTTTTACTGTCAAATTGCATAAAATAGAAGCACACACTTAAGGACTAATTTGAACATAAAATCAAGAATTAAGAGTCAAAAAGTATATTAAAACCCAAGAAAGTGTCGCCAATTTA
>JAOTAX010000002.1:16575446-16588347 GCA_025629825.1 Erythroxylum guanchezii | reverse complement strand
ATATGTAAATGCTGAAGTGGTCTAATCACCCTGGGGTTGGTCCTACCGGGTTTCAGGTGTGGAAAAACACCAAAGACTTGTTTCATCAATATCGATGTCGCGATCTCATCAGGATCCATTTAGTTCTATTGCTCTCCATATAATGGATCTCTATCCAAAACCATTTTATGAATTCTCCGAGTCACTCTTATGCGTGTAACCTATTAGGTTTCCGATTATATTGGTCACTTAGATTAACACTTAATCCAAGCAAGTCATGAGTGGTGTCTAGCAATACATCATGACCCCAAATAGACTTAAAAGTAAGTGGTTTGATTAATGAACCCACGCTCATCACTAACCATCTTGTGAACCCTCTCATAGGTAATTACTATGTAATTCATCCTTTCACCATGTTATACCCCACTTGGTTGTGAGTATGGGCAAAGTGTCAGCTTTCACTAGGTTGACTACGTCAAATCTAGTCCAAGTGATATCAGTTCTCGTTATGGGACTCATTACTCTATATGTCAATGAAGACATTCTTCATGACATATGTACTTCGGCCAAAGGTTTCCAAGTAATGATCCCGACAAGAGGTCGTGGGTATCATCTTCTGCTATCACAGAAGTGGTGAATCCTTTATTAACTACTCAATTACCTTCGAATACCTCAAGCTGTACCTAATCACCACCCTATGAGCGACCTCTACAAGGCAGCAAGGAATAGAGTCAAAGCACAGAATTAGTATCTAAAATATCCTTAAGTACCTCAAGTATAAGGATACTTGCACCATTGCTATGATGAGATTATCACTGACATTAGAATAGGACATTCAAGTGACGATCTCATGGTAGGTCATCCAATGTACTTACTACCTTTAGTAAGCATCCACATCTCAACTCTAAACATCTCATGTTTACAGTTTTTGAGACCCACTGCTTGATCACATCAAGGAGTTTGACATGTGCTAGTTTATCTGGATTAACGATGTCCAATCTCATTAATCCTATGACTAAGGATAATTTAGATACTGATATAATTGCACATGATAGGAATATCAGTAGTATGATCACATCATAATTTCCTTTATGCTCTGTCATATATCATGGACTTCATTAATTTGCTTATAGATCAATATTAATTAATAAATAATGAACACCAAATTAATGAAATATGTTTTTCTTTATTATTGAAAATAAAGTTGTACACAACTTTATACAAAACACGCTAAAGGTGATTGCCTTTAGGGCACTACTCTAACACTAGTTCCATAAGCACTAGTCAAAAGAAATATGTACAGGTTGATCCAAGTTTTTGTAAATTATCATTTGAACTAATAGGTTTTAGATTTAAGGATAATTCTACCATAACCTTTAGATAATTATAAGCTACCACAAGTGAGGAAAGAGCAATAATTGGGACTATTAGCAAACAAGTTGACAAACTAGACACTTGATTTGGTGTTTTTCAATCTATGACAACTGATTTGGTGTATTTTGTAACTACATTGTTTTTCTTATAGGATGGTTGTATTTATGATAAATACAACATCTATGTTTATATATGACATATCTTGTATACACAGTGATTTGATATTATTTAAATACTAAGTAGGTTCTATTATATGATTTATGGATTATATATATATATATATATATATATATATATAGGTTCTATTATATGATTTATGGATTATATATATATATATATAATCCCAATTCCTTTACATTATGAAATTTGCATAGATAAGTTGAGTTCAACATAGGTCTTGTAGATTTAGGACACCATAAAGTACTACCGTTATCAAAAACCTTAGTTTTTAGCAAGGAATCATAATAGAACATGCATAAAGCATATAGAAATTGTAACCTAGAATGGGAAATTATGAAGGAAGATCTTGGTTTGTGGTTTGAAGTTGGAGACTGCATGTCAGACTATGTCTAAAGAGGATACTTACATTAATTAATGATGTCTTTATAAGATATGGACCTTAAGACAAATTCACCAAGAATTTGCTACTTGAAAAATATATTTATATATTCCATATCATAATCCAATCAAGACAATACCTTGAATTGATATGAGAATTTAACTAAATTAAAATCAAGTCATATTCAACTTGAAAAAATTTGTCAGTTGGGCCATACTATGAATACTTATCCAGTTAACTCAAGATATAAGAAGTACCAACAAAGTGCTTAGGAAATACCGTTAACTTATTTGCCTTTTAGAGTATAAAATACAATTGGAGGTGATGGTCAGACAATGCATGAAAATCCTAAACCATAATCATAAATTTAACAAATCATAATCATAAATTTAACTGAGAATCACAATTCATAGTCATCCCCACACTGAAAACCAGTAGTAAACATATAATCAAAGCCAAATTATACGATTTAGAAAGGATGATACATTAGTTAGATAAGAGACGATGGTGAAACAAAGGAAGGAAAACAAACCCTGATGAAGCATCTAGGAATGTTTGGAATTGGAATGAAAATTAGAGATTAGGGATTTCAACCTAAAATTGAGAAGAATGCACAACAAAATAAGGGAGGAAGATGGATGTGTCTACTTTGAACCAAAGAAAACCCCAGACGACAACAATGGAGGACGATAAAGGAAGCCCTAAGAGCTGTCTGCTTTTGACTAGAGAAAGCATCAAAACGACATCGCCTTTGCTTATTTTTAGTCTAATCGACATGATAACATTTGGACTATCCCAAAATGTTGCTATCTTAATAATCTTTTTTCAATTTCATCAGTCTTTCGCCATATAGGATAAATATGCCTACACAAAAATTAGTAAAATTTGACAGCAGAATTTTTTCTGATGGATGGTTAATGAAAATGGTTGGTCAAGGTTATTTGGATACATTTGAAAAATCTTAAGGTTCTTTTTAAACGAGTTGAAACAATAGGGTTTAATTCGAATTTTGACGTAAATGCTATGGTTCTTATCGACCCTTTTGTCCAAAGATTTTATGTCACACAAATCATTTAACTTAAATTTCAAAATTACAAAATTCTAAACTTTTATTTGAATTTTATAAAAAAAGACAGACATGACGTTCTTTATATAAAAAATGAGACCAACATTATATATTAGAGCGTGGAATGTGAGTCCACCACTTTAGTTGAGTCTTTGTTTTTGTGATTTAAACCATTATTAAATGAGTTTGATGTTCTCTTCTTGCTTTTGTCAAGGTCACTTGGAGTGTAAATGAAAAAAGGGCTTCCAATGGTAAACCAGAAGGAATCATTATTGTCTCCATTGCCATTTCCTGTGGCGACAACAACATTGCATCGCCCAACGTATCGACTCTACCAAGTACTTTGCTCCTATTAATCAAGCTAATCACCTTTTGAAGACAAGTACGTCCACAGGAACAAAATCCATGAGGTCACAATACCTACCAATACTGAAGCATTAACAACTTTCTTATGGAGCAAGATCAAAAACCATAACACAAAAGCCAAAAGCAGGCATAAACAATATATTGAGAGTCCCCCATCCTGTGAACTTACGTCCAATAATGGACTCGCCTCTCTCCAATAAACCACACAAGGGAGACTCAGCCAGATTGTCAGTTGCAATGCTCAAGCCCACTTTTAACATAACAATGTCAAATATATAAAATAGGTTATTTCATTAATTTGAAAATTTTAACCGTATAATATTAAAATTCTTTCTAATGCTATTAAATATAAAAATATTAATTAAATTTTAGTATAAATTGGCCAATAGATTTTTACTTTTATCTAAAAATTATATTAAACAAATTATAATATTAATTTAAATTATTAATTTATTAAATAGCTTATTTAGAACACATAATTTATAATAAATTATAATTATTCATTGCAACCTTGCCAAGATGACCCAACACAAATTTATTCGAATCTATTTTTCCTTTTTCATGAGCTCCACCAAAATTTTGTGTTTTGTATTGTACTGATTGATATCGTTTGATATGTGTTGTATTGATCGAATAATAGTATGAAAAATTATAATACCATACAAAATTATGATTTTGGAGAATGACAACTTTTTCACTGAGTAGTAATTGTTATGGCTGGTAAAGTCATTACTAACATAATATCAAGGTTAAAATGAAATTTAATTTGTATCATACTAAATTATACTCAAAAATTTTGAGTTGTGTTGTTCGTATTGATCCGAATACTAAAATATCAAAAAAAATGTTGAGTTAAATTTATAAGTTAAGAAAAATTGAAAGATTAAATTAAAAACTATTAATACATGCATAATAATTTTAATAAATTACGTTATTGAATCAAAATTTAAAATATTTTTAATTTTAATCATAATAAAAGACTAAATTTTTATATAAATTAAAAATTTTCTTCATACTTTTTAGCTAATTTCATCCTTCAAACATTGTTTTTAAAGTAAATTATATTTAAAATCTTAAATTTTGTATTACTAATCAAAACTATTAAAAATAGCAATAAAATATTCAATTGTTAATATATTATAAAATTAACTTGTGGTTGATCTTATAATTGACAGTGCTGATATGACCTATTATAGCAAGACCCTTTGAAATATAAGTATCTACACGATAAAAAAAATATTTTTCAAGTAAACTAATATATTAGAAATTAAAAAAAAAAGAAACGTAATAAAAGCCTTCAATCATAATATCCCCTGCTTGGTTGTTGGGAAAATGGTGATTTTGAATAATTTCTTTTTGGTTAACCTGTATATAAGTGGATTTATCATTCCTTAATAATATTCAGTAAGAATTTTCATAGTTATTATTCAGTAATAATAACATGTCTTAATCTCCCTCGTGTATGCAGCCGTTTAAAACTTGGAGTCAGAGCTTTACTTCCCGTAAGGGATCTACTTGGCTCGAGCGGGAATTAGTCTGGGTGTAGATGGATTAAAAGTATCTTCCCATAATTAAGATCTGCCTAAAACACCTCGTGGACAACAAAAAAAATAGTTATTGAATTGTGTCTTGGTTTTTGAGAGAGCATGCTTTGAAGGTGGATTTTAAGCTTAAGACACACCAAGGATCATCTGTACAAAAAAATTTTAGTGACAGAAACAAAATCGTACAAAAGTATAAAAGGTAATTATTGGATGTGTCACTATACAATTTGGTCGTCATTTATGGTCAAGTAGTAATTTTTTTCAGGAACCGAACCGGAAAACACAAAACCAATGACTTACTCCGTGCAATCCAGAGGTTAATTTCACTAAATAAGAGCGCCAAAGTATTGAGTGAAGGTATTGTTAAATAGAGTTTTAGAGCGTGATCAAGGTAGTGACCGAACTTTAAAGTAGACATTCGTACAAGTTCATTCGAATAGTTTAGAGAGCATAACAAATCAAAATTGCTTAATTTATGGACTACTTCCTAAATATCTAAATACTTCTTATCGCAAATCTAAAGAAGACATGTTAGTTCTTGGGGTAATGATATGTCTTTACCTATTGCAGGAACGGAGTCAGACTCAACTCTAAGGGGGGGCCGGGAGCCAACATCTAAATGCAAAATTTTTTTTAAGAGGGTCATTTATATTTGTAATTTTAAAAATTTTAATTATATAAATAATTTTTTAAAAAAAAATATTTGAAAGGGGGGCGATGACCCCCCTCCCCTATAACATGGCTCCGTCCTGACCTATTGCCAATGGATAACTTTAGTTG
Organism: Erythroxylum guanchezii; assembly: GCA_025629825.1. NCBI lineage: Eukaryota > Viridiplantae > Streptophyta > Magnoliopsida > Malpighiales > Erythroxylaceae > Erythroxylum > Erythroxylum guanchezii. The sequence continues at coordinate 16,582,679 of JAOTAX010000002.1, read as the reverse complement.
TGTTCCTAATAAATTAGTTGATGTATAAAATTTTTTGTTAAGTAAATATTTACATTTTAAAAAGGACTTACCAATATGGTAGGTTATGTTAATATTGTTAATTATAAGGTTAACAGCAAATTAATTTTGTAATAAATTGAAACTTTGACTATCTTATTATTATTTTTACTAGTTTTTCACTATTATTGTAAAATAGATAAGTGAAAATTTTAAATACAATATACCCTCATTTTCTATTTCTTTTTTAAATTTAAATTTTAATCTTTATATTTAATTTATTTTTCAAAATTTTCCTACTTATTTATCAACATCTATTTGCTTTAAGTATATAACTTAGGCAGGCAGATTTAATCTATGTATAATAAATATACACAATAAAACATAAGTGTGATTATTGAAAATTCATCCTTATTTTTAGCTTTTTAATATAGACATGTAAGTTTTTTTATGGAAAATTTAAAGGTTTCATTAATAGAAATTGCTTTGTACAAAAATATGTGTTTCGCTACCATTTGTATCAGTGCTACATCTTTTCACCATGACTCAAAAGCATATTGAATCATTTTTACTAACTAAATGCACATGTAGTGTTTTTATATGATTTTCTAGCTTTACAAGGTTATGTCCTTTGCTCCTCAGATGCTCTCCTTCCGATTCCTTCTGCTCAATCCATTTCCACTTCTTTACTAATTAGTCTAGCATATCTGTATGTAGATGTTTAGGTGGTCTCTTGTAATCCTATTAGCTCCCTCTTTTTGGCTTATTGATTATGTCATCGTTTTCTTATTGCAGATCATCTAGATGGTTGTTATCTTCAATATGGGCAGTTCTTCATTCGTTATATGCTATCTTTGTAAGCTTTTCCTTCTTTTCCTCTTTAGCTTTGTTTAACATCTTCCCTAGATTGTTTGATTTGGACGTTGATTGCTTCACCCATGGGTTTGTTGTGATGTCCCTTAGGTGTTTGTTTGTTTGTTGAGAAATCCTTGGGTTACCAAGATCAAGAGCGTTTTAGTTGTTGTAGTTTCTGGTGTCTCCTTAGTTTGATTCCATGCTTTGGATAATACTTGCTACATTTTGTCTTAGCCTCACTTGCCAATATTTGTACTCATATAGATTGTGTTATGCTCCTTAGTAGATAGTCTTCCTTAGTATCCTCCCTTTTGAAGAAACGTTTCTTCCTCTCCTTCCATAATCTATACATAGATAAGCCCGAGTTGATTGTATAAACCATGTAATTGCCACTTGTTAGCCCTTTTTTTTTTTATTATAGCTGGTTGATAAATTCAGTGTAGGTGAGACTGCATTTTTTGAACTGATTTATCTCCTGAATTTTTCCCTAAATTGACTTCGAGTATGGACACCTGAAAAACAAGTCTTCATGATTCTCTAGGTCTTATTTGCGTAAGTATCATTGCTTTTTAGTTTTAGATAGTTCAGCCTATCAATAGTAGGAAATCTATTTAACATTGCTAGCCATATTATAAAGGAGATCTGAGGAGTAAGGAAGTTATTCCATATAGTTTTATGCCACCTTAATGTAGTTCGTCTAGGCCTTAAGACTCTTTTGTATGATTCCTCGTTGTATTCTCCATTAAGGTTCCTAAGCCATAAATAAGAATCCTCCTTCCTTGAATTCGATTTGTAGTTAGGTATAGCTAGGATCAGGCCAAAGGAAATATCTTTCCATTTATCATTTTTGATCCATCTGCTCACCCTTGCATTCTTAGGTATCCCTTGAAGATGGTTCAGTATTGGGCATTTTATCAAGGGTATTATTTTTCTCTAATTACCATGGAGTAGTGAATCGACTTTCTCATTTCTTATCCTACACTCAATATGGTTTGTCATGAAGTTCCTCATCTTTAGCAGTTGAGACATAAAAAAGGAGTAGGATGGTTTAGGTGCAACCTCCCAAATTGTCTTCTCTCTTAAAAGGTAGATGTGAATTCATCTAGTCTATAATCTCTTTCTTATCAAAACCTTGTTGCTCAGGTTAATGGAATTAATTGCCAACCTCCTTTCTTGGATGGGTTTTATGATTGTGCTTTATTTAACTTTGGCATATCCTTTCCCTTGATTCCTTCCTTTCTATAAAAATCCCTAATTAATCTTTTCAAATATTTGATTAAGTTCTTAGAGAGGTACATGTGTGATGCCTAATATATATGTAAATAGTTCGGGACTGATCTTACCTATTGTAATATCCCTTTATAAGATAGGTCCTTGTTGCTCTATGCTCCTAATCTCCTCTAAAATTTATTAACTAGAGGGTGCATTATTTGAAGTTTAGTCTTTTTAAGGCTATTGGAAGACCCAAATATATTATTGGGAGTTTATGAGCTTTAATGCTTATTAGATCAACTAGTTTAGGCTCTAATGCTTGAGCACTTGAGGATAAAATTAGTTGACTCTTCCCCTCATTAATTTCCAATCCTATAAGCTCTTTGAATTGTTAAAGAGTGTCCATCAATATTCTAATTGAATTCTCCTAAGCCTTGGTGAATAAGAATAAATCATTTGTAAAGGATAGAACCACCATTCCAATCCTCCTACACTTATTGTAGCATTTAAAAGTAAGTTTTGAAGCAACTCGTGTTTTATCAGCTTTGATAGAGTTCTATGCACAGAAAAAAAAAAAAGATGTAAGAGGAGATGGGGTCACCCTGCCTTAGCCCCTTATTTCTTTAAAAATTCTTGTAAGTTCTCAATTTACCATGATGTGTTAAAGGATGTTGTTATCATAGATTTTCCGAGACATTGCTAATATTGTTTAGGGAAGTCAAAGACCTCCAATAACTGTAAAATAAAATACCAGCTTATTGAGTCAAATTCTTTCTTGAAATCCACCTTTATGGAATAATTGTGCGGGTTATTTTTCTTTGTGTAACCTTTGAAGAACTTTTGTGTTATTAGCACATTGTCTCCTATATTTTTCCCTGTTAAATAACCCCTTGTGTTTCCCCACTTATTAATTTTAATATCTTCCTTAGCCTCCCAACCAGTATTTTAGCTATGATCTTATATAAGAAATTGTAGTAGAAGATAGGCCTGTAATCATTAAGGAAGTTTGTTGTTTGAGTTTTTAGGATAAAAGTAATTAAAAGTTTCATTAATTTCCTTTAGAATCTTCTTTTTCTCGAAGAATTCTTCAACTGCTTCAATAACCAAATTTCCTAATAGTGGCCAGGCTTTATGATCAAAGATCCCATTTAAACTGTCAGGACTTGAAGTTTTATGAGCATTCTTGAAGCTTTATGAGCATTAAGCTCAAATACAACATTATAGATGTCTTGAGCAGTAATTGATCTTGTGATAATTCCTTATCTTCAATATTCATTTTGCGTTTTATAAATGTTCTAAGCATCTACATTTGAATTGACAAATACTTTCTTTCCTAATAGCCTTTTAAAGAAATTTAAAGCCTCCCACTTTATTTATGCTTGATTTGTGGTTATAGGCCCATCAAATTTGGCTAAAGAGCTTATCATGTTCTGATTTCTCTTAGCCACTATTGAATTATGAAAAATTTTTATGTTCCTTTCTCCTTCCTACAACTACTGAGTTCTTGATCTTTGCTTTAATATGGATATATGGATGGAAACTATTTTGGCATATGCCTGAACTGTCTCTCTCTCCTTCTCCTTAAGAATTTCATTGTTTGGGTTCCAACAAAGCTATTATTATACTATCAGCATTTTTATTTTGTTCTGTTAACCTCCTGATTAGAACTATCTACCCCTTTAGAATTGAGTTTCTTCAGTTCTTGTTCCATATAATAGTTTTCTAACACACTTGAAGCTTTTAACTATATGTATAGGAACTTCCATTCCTTTTGCCAATTCCTTCATGAAAACTTTCCATATTTATAAGGAAATTATTAAATTTGAAGGGAACTGCTTTCTTACAAGAGTTGAAAATATTTTGCACTGCTACCAGGGAGTGATATGAGAATCAAAGTTTTATAAACTACCTTTTGCTTTATGTGAATTTTGTCATCAAACCTTCATTATTAAATGCTCTGTCCAATTTCTTCCTAACTAACCATCCTGAGACTGCTTATTACTATAAGTAAAGTATCTCCCATTAAATCTAAGGTCTGTGACCCCAATATATATATGCATCCCTGTTAATCATCTGAGTAGTTCCTATCACTCACATTTTCTCTGCTTATGATCTATGGACAATTAAATTGAAGTCTCCCATAATAATCCAGAGACCCTAATCCATTGGTTGAATACTTTCTAGAATGTTCCATAACATTGTCCTTTGTAAATTAAAGTTGGAACCATAGATAAATTTTGACAACTTAACCTGGCATCCCTTCCATAAGAAAACCACCTTTAGATGTATCATATGATCACTTGAAGCTAGTTCCTTAACCCTTACCTTTTTATTATCATAAGTGACTATTGTTCTTCCATAGTGATGACGTTGGTAGTTAAAGAGCAGCAAGCACTACTTTCCTAGTACTTTAAGCTTAGTCATGTTCTCCTTGCTCAATTTAGTTTCCAAAAGGTTGATTATTGTTGGTTTGATTTCAATTATAAAATCTATAGGCAAAAGTTAATTTTGAAGACAATTGATACCCTTTATGTTTTGTAAAACCATTTTCATTTAAAGAGGCTATTTGTTGTAAGACCTTTGGTCCTCTTTTCCTCCCTGACTTCCTCTTGTTATCACTTATAAAGCCCTCTTAATTAGCTTGTTGGTATGACAAGTTGTCCTCTAACTCCTCCTATGTCCTTTGGGATTGCATATCATCCTCTTCTTTTTGTTTGGGTTGTTCCATTTCCTTTTTATTATTGCTTGAATATTATTCCTCTCCTTCATATTTCCTTCCTAGTTCCAAATTGATTTTCTTGAAGCCTATCCCTTTATTCTTCATATTTTGCTCCGTCTCCCCTTGTTGTTGGTTATTTCATTTTTTTTCTATTGTCTACACTGCTTCCTTATAAAGTCACCTGATTGGCATTTAGGGTCATCAAATCATCATAGTCTCCTCTCATAAATTTTCTTCCTGTTGGCTTCCACAATTTCCTTTACTACCTTAATACTGGTCTCTACTGATAAGAGACTCGGATAGAATCTGCAAATAGTGTCTCATTTTCCCCTAATCTTATGATTGGAACCTGCTCCAGGAGTTCCTTTCCTAACTCCATATATAAGCACATTCTAGCATATCCTATCCTTTTCCTTTTTTGCTTTGTTTTCATCCATATAAATAAGTTTTCATATCTAACTTGCAATCATGCTTAGACCTTTTTTTGACCAATATTCTAGTGGAATAATGTGAAAGTTTACCCAAATAGGCACATTGTCATAACTTTATTTCTCTAAATTTAACCCTAGTTTCTAAGCTTGTAGGAATATTGGTTGATTTCCTGCATGCTATAGTCCTTCTTCTAATGCTCTCCTCCTCCACAGTTGAGAATATGAATAAGAATACACTTTCTTTTGATAGTAAGACCTTTGCTACCCCTTTTCCTCTCCATTGCTTGTTTGCCTAGTTAGGTATAGTAAGGTAAGGAAGGCGATTTCCCACAAAGAAGCCAATTAGTGTGGCATTCCAGCTTTTAGCTTCATCCTTAAGGGTTTCTGGATCTAGTGATAAAATTTTCCTTCTATCCATGGAACTTGGTGGGCAAAAATCCAACTTGTGTCCACTATAGTCCCCTAACAACTTCCTTCTAAGTTAGTCTGGTGCTAATAGGTGTGGTAATGGGTCAGGGCTATAGGAGGCCCAGGCTGGCCAGGCCTAACTTAGTTTCTTTTAAAAAATAATTTTCAAACGACGACAACCGAGTATAGTCCGAGCTGGACTACCATCCCTAGGTGCTAATTTGAGTTATAGGTTTCAATGTTTAAGAGCTGGACTACCATCCCTAGGACTACCATCATTGTTTGAGCTATGTTTTTTGGAGATCGTTTGGGTGTAAAGAGTTGGTGATGGTCAAACTGAAGAGGGATGGTGATTGATTGGTAAGGGATGATTTTGGTAATGTTAGTTGTTTTACTCATGATTGTAAGTGTGAAGGCTACTTGCAAAGTTTGGGACTTGTTACGTTTTGTTGAAAATGTGAGCAGTGAAAAATTGTTAGAGAAGGTGCAAAACGGTAACTTTTGCTCTCAACTGCTACAGTAACAATCGCGAACAACTGCTACAGTAACAAGCGCGATCTGGCAAATCTTGCCACCATCTCCATGGAATCCAAACTCCTAACTCACGAGGAGGCCACCATCTCCATGTTAGTTGTTCTCCTCTTGCTGACGTAATGTTCGAACTCTGGGTGACCTTTTTGCTTGCTTTGGTATATCTGCTAAAAGTGTTTCCCCTTTTTTCTTCAAGGAAATCTTCTCCATATACCGCACCTGGCTTCCTTCTCTGTGAGAAATCATTTTCTGATTTATAGATTCCTCTGATGATTTCACTCCTTCAATCATGAGCATTTTCTCACTAAGTTGACATTTTAATCTTCTCGTGGGAGTTCCCTTTTTGGCACGCTCCCCCTCAATTCTTGCTATTTTCTTAGAATCTCCTATTTATTTGTCCAGATTCTTTAGACCCATTTTTTCAATGGTCGCGGAATTGATAGAGCTTTTGACAGTAATCTTCATTCTGATTCCTCTGTCTAGAAGAACTCCAGAATCTCTGAATATCTTCGTCAACAACATCCCATATGGTTGAATATTCAATTCCTTCTTCGTCTTGACCATGCAGTGGAAAATAAGGAATGGTAAATCAACAGGTTGTCAATTAAGTAGATGGAATAGGCACTGTTCATCTAAGGTTGTCACTAGATGCCTTGATCCTGCCCTTGGTAGAATATAGTGGCAAAGAATCGAATATAAGACTCTCGCCTCTGGCACAAGACTGGATGCCTTCTTCTCCTTAGGATCATTGTTTTCATACTACTATCGATTAGTTTCATTTTCCTTCTTGTTAGCTTGTGTCATCCATCTCGCTTTGCTTGTGAGCTTTTCTCCAACAGATAGACACTTTGTGACCTTCTCGATCATCTTTATTGTGACTATAATAGACAGTTTATCTATTGTCGATACAATAGTATTGTCTACCATTGTCATATTCTTCCAGAAATCGTAAATTTCATTATGAAACACAGTCTCTTTAACTTGGAAAACTTTTCTCCACCCGGCTGCGATAATCTCTGGTTCAACGTCCATGTTGTCCTTCTTCAAAGACTCAAAATCCACAAGTCTTCCGTAAATCAT
>JAOTAX010000002.1:16563229-16575346 GCA_025629825.1 Erythroxylum guanchezii | reverse complement strand
TTTTGAGCTAATGTTACAGAAGATAATTGCTCTAGTTTTTCGCACAATGAGATTTCTTAAAATCACTAACTTTTTCAATCTTCGAATCTGACTCATATTTATAGCCTTCATCTTCAACCGCTTCTTGATAACTGTTTCTTGATCTTTAAAGAATCAGTTATTCGGTTTGAGTTCTGTAATTAACTTAAGCTGATAAGAAAACCGTCGTAGTATCGGTTCTTCCGTCTGATTTCTTTGATTGCGCCTTTCGTCTGCTTTTGCTTTTACGCTTCCGTCTGTATTTGCATTTGCGCTTCCGTCTGTTTTTGCTTTTGCTCTTCCGTCTTACTTTTTTTTATCTGTTCCTTCCGTCTCATATGCTTTTGCTTCCGTCTTACTTTCTTCTTTTTCATTACTATTTGTTCTTCATCAAAATCATTTATGTAAAGTCATTTTGACTTGACAATCTACACCATGTGCAGGAAAACTGGGCGCTCAGGCATCATGGCCATCAAGTTTGATTTGGAGAAAGCTTATGACCGTTTATCGTGGGATTTCATCCAGGATACTTTATTCGACGTGGGATTGCCCGCTTCCCTGATCAGTCTCATCATGAAATGCATTTGCACGGTTTCCTTCCAAGTGCAGTGGAATGGCGAGCTTAGCGAGACTTTCCACCCCTCCCGAGGAATTCGTCAGGGGGACCCCCTCTCACCCTACCTTTTCATCTTAAGGACACACTATTAGGCACGCAATTACCCAAGGCCGTTGCCAAATTAGGATGGACCCTGATCGATAAGCCTACTTCTCTTTGGGTCAAAGTTCTCTCCGCGAAATACAACTTTGACGTTCACCATCTCCCCCACACCATCGACACCACTGGTGGCTCTATGGTTTGGAAGAGTATTAAGTCTACTTGGCACATAGTGATTCAAGGTATGAAATGGGTGCTTGGCGATGGTGCCCGTACTAGATTCTGGTTGGACCCTTAGGTAACGGGAGTAGGACCTCTCATTCACCAGGCTACCACCCTTCCCTCTGCTCCTAATAGTCACCTCAGTGTTCGTCAGTTGGTGGATTTAGACGGTACTTGGAATTGGGACGCCTTGCAAGGCTCCCTCCCGATGGACATTTGTCATCGCATAACGGGAACGTTCCCCCCAAGGCCTTTCTTGGGATAGGATAAGCTAGCCTGGGGTCTTTCTGACACTGGTCATTTTACCGTGACTTCTACCTACGCCATGCTTCTGGCGCAGGAAGACACCGGGGTGCATGGTCTTTGGAAGGCCATTTGGCACTGGTCTGACTCACAATGAATTTGTTCCTTCCTTTGGTTCCTCGCGCAGGACAGGCTACTGACTAACTAACATAGGTTTTGCAGACACCTCACATCGGAGGGGTCTTGTTCTCACTGCGGCTTCGACAAATCCTCCCTTCATGCAATTCGAGATTGGGCCAGAGCCCGGCAAGTGTGGAGCTCCTTTCCGCAGCATATTCTCCGTTCAAACTTTTTCACTATGCCTCTCCATCAATGGCTCTATACCAATCTCCAAGCCCACAGCCGAGTGTTCAGACAGAGGTGATCGACTATTTTTAGCACGACTTGTTGGTTTTTATGGGCCTGGCGTAATGAGTCCCTTTTTGATATTCACTTTCTTTGGCCTTCCTCACCTCTTTCCGTTATTTTGTCTTATGCAGATCAAATCCACAAGTCGACCGCTTGGCAAAGCAGCTTGATCACCGGACATCCCCAACTCCAAGAGCACCTCATCGGATGGTGCAAACCTTTTGTCGGGTGGGTCAAGTTGAACACTGATGGCGCTTGTTCCTGTTCCTCCTCCTCGGCGTCCGCGGGCGGTCTACTCAGAGACAGTTCAGGCAATTGGCTTGGAGGGTTTATCGATAATCTTGGTTGGTGCTCTTCGGTTTCAACGGAACTCTGGGGAGTGTTTACAGGGCTCACGCTCGCGTAGAACCTAGGGTATCGTCGGATTGAACTGAAAGTTGAGTCGGCTGTGGCCATCCAACTCCTCTCCTCCTCGGTCTATTGATTCTCGATCCATAATCCCATAGTTCAAGGGATTCATGAGTTGTTTACGCGGAACTGGAAGGTGGTCCATCGCCACATCTATCGTGAGAGCAACCGCTGTTCGGACTGGCTAGTGAGTTATGCTGAGCACTTTGCGCTTGGCACTACTTATTTTGACTTTCCACCCATTGGGTGTCATGTACTCCTCCTAGAGGATATGGCGGGAATCTGTTTCCCGAGATTCGTTGTATAATCGGTTTTCTCTTCCCTCTTATGTAAAAAAAAAAGTGAGCAGTTACATAGTGGTTAGGAGAGACATAGATATAAGACGAAAAGTGTTCCGGAATTTCTAAAGAGAGGTTGGAGCATCTCTATATCATATGATAATTTTAGTTTTAATATTAAATAAATAAAAATATTTAACTATTTAATACTAATTAAAATTAAATAATTAAATTATTGCAAAAAAATTCATATGAATTATACATATATAAAAAATAAAATTAGAAAACAATTTTATAATTTTCAACATTGTTCTACGCTGACATTTGTAATCTATAAAGAAGCTCTCCTTAGTCCTCTGTCCACATGGACCAAATTGTCTTGATGACTTGGCAATTCCACTTTCCATTAGAAACTATAATAATTTAATTTGCTCCAACAACCAAAGCCGCATTGATTGAACCTCATGAATTAGCAAACAAAATGAGCCATTTTATAAATCAGACACCCCCACTGACCACATGCCACCACGTACACCAAATCTATTAACGTTAAAAAATTGGAGAACATTACCAAGCGCCCCTGTTTCTCTCCAATGCTCTCTCCAGCAGTCCAGCTCCAGAAAAATGAGGAAAACACTGGACAGCGATGTTTGAACACGAAGAAACAAAGATGGTTCATCTCATGTTCGGTCGTCTTCTAAAATACATACACACACTGTGCACGATTCCTTTTTATTATATAAAAAAGAGAAAAGTAAAGCTTATATAATTGCATAGAGCTTCTCTTAAAATGAACAAGAGAGCTCTGGCCATCTTGCTTCGAACCAGGATGAGACCCAACGATCAACCCAATTCCTCTCTCTCCCCTCTCACCCTCAACGTAAGCCAATTTCTTTCTTTCCCTCAAATTTGTTAATATGTTTGTATCTTTCCCATTCTTCTAATCCTTTTTCTTTTGTTTCTAAAAACAACAGAACGGGGTCAATCGCACGTTGCCCAATTCTAATGGAAGTCATTTCCCATCCAATGATGGTGGTAGGGGAAGCTACAAGTCCAACGGCTCCGCTGATAAGGAAAGGTAAGATCTTTCGTTTCTTTTAGGACCTTTTCTCGCTTCTTTTCTGAATGGGATTGTCAGAGGAAAGACTGTTCCCTTTTGGTGTGTTTTCGGCTGTTTAGTTGATTTTGTTACATGAACGTGTATAGGGATTTTGATCTTGTCCGGGAATCAATGCACTCGGCTATATCAATGAATAAAACTGAAGTTCTAGATGCCGTACTTGATGATTTCTCCGAGGTTAGCATTTTGCACTTTGTAGTAGTTCCATTGCTTCGTGATGGAGATGCTGATATTTCATGTAAGTCCTGATGCTGAGGGACTTGTATTTCAGGGTTATTTTAGCCTTTCTACTGAAAAACGTCGCAAGTTACTGGTTATACTCGCTAAAGGGTACGATCTAAACAGGACCCAAGTGCGTGAATTGATAAAGCAATATCTTGGACTTGAATTTCCTGATGGTGAGCATTCTGATGATATATTTTGTAGATTTAGCTAGTTACATAGCATTCTTGTTACTTGTGTGGATCAGTATCTGTGATCTTGAGTGGTTAAAAGTTATGGGTTTTAGGTGATGAAAGCCTATCAAGTGGTCCAGATTCCGAAGGAGCCCTTTCTGCTTTCTATCGTGTAGAGCGAAACTTGAGAAAAGCTCTTCAGCCAACATATGAAGTCCTTTTTGAGCGGCTTAACACGCACCCTGGGGGATTGAAGTGTCTGTCTATTCTTCGAGCCGATATATTATCCATGCTTGAGTAAGCCATAAGACCTTGTCTAGCATGCTGTTCTATTTGATGGTCCACTTATTCCAAATGCTAGCCTTGCCCAACAAATAAATCTTTTTCTTCCTGCAGTCTTGCAAATGTAGTAGAAATGGAGTGTTTTTAGTGTTTGCTTTTCTTGTATTGTTAATGTCATGTTGATATTAACTTGTGTACGAATATATTTTGAAATACAAAGAAAATAGTATTCATTCAGCACTTTTTTACACTCAACAGGCAGGAAAATGTACCTTCTGTCCGAGCATTAGACTTCTACTTGAAGGAGAAACTCATCACATGGCTTAGTCCTGCTGCCTTGGAGCTTCACCAGATTACATGGGATGATCCTGCTTCTTTGCTAGAAAAAATTGTGGCTTATGAGGCATGCTTTTTCATTTTTTTCTCCTGTTTACAGATCTTATAAGGTGTTTGGTACAAGTTTCCTAAACAGCTGTCTTTTGCATAGGCCGTGCATCCTATCAGCAATCTTTTAGATCTGAAAAGGAGGTTGGGCATTGGTCGCCGCTGTTTCGCATATTTACATCCAGCAGTACCTGGTGAGCATCTATTTTGCGTCTTGCAAGTTCTTATCTGTATATTTCATACTGCCAATCTAAGAAGCACGGATATGGATACGGACACGCGACATGACACGGACACGGACCCGGGGACACACCAGCTTCTAAAATTTGGTGGACATGGACACGGACACGACATATATATATATATATATTCTAAAATTTAGAATTAAGAAAAAAAATCAGAATTCATAATATGATATATATTGATTGATGTGTTTCAAGACTTCCAATATCTTGATGGTTCATATATATTTAGTACTTTATAAGCCCCTCTAAAAAAATATAGAGCATACATATGTACTCTTTGTGGGTGTCCGCGTCGAACACGTGTCTGACACGGTCATATGTCCGACATGCGGACACGGCTCCATTTTGCCGTGTCCGTGCTTCTTAGCTGCCAATGGAGGGACAAGACATTGAATTTGTCTTCACAGAAGCATAGAACCATTTTTGGTTACACTTGACTGTGCATTGTGTAAATCCAACGACTATCTGCTTGTGGAACTTTGCTTCTTGGCATTATGTCCAGTTTTAGGTTTCAAACTACAATGAAAAAATTTTAGTTGGATCTCTTTGTTGCTCTTTTGTTTTCTTTACTAATTATTCTGGCTCTTGCTTTTATATTTCTGTCAGGTGAGCCCCTCATCTTCATAGAAGTTGCACTTCTTAAGGATGTGGCCCAAACAATACAGGTTATTTCGTATTACCATATTTGTAAAAGTAGATAACACAGGCTAATTTCTCTTACCATTCCTGCTGTTCCACTTACAAGACTTTTAAACTGTTTTTAACCCTATAACAGGAAGTTTTATGGGATGACCCTCCTATACCTGAATCTGAGGCAACGTGTGCATTATTTTATTCTATATCGTCATCACAGGTAAGAAAAGTTACTGTTAATATTCTCTTTGGTTTTATACATTTACAGAGTGGTGCCTTTAACTAGGTCTGTTTGATCTATCTAGCAAATAATTATTTCTTCTCTTATTGTGTGGTTTGAACAGATTTATACTTTTAGATGAATTAGATGTGTCCCAAATACAGTACATACACATGTAGACATGATATTTAGTATGCAATGTGATTTTCCTTTGTATATGCTAGTCAATATCTAATTTTAGTGGTTTCCTATTTTTTAGTCACTATCTTTCACATTAGCTTCTCTGTACCTGGTTACATACTTACAGAATAATTTATCAGCCTGGCTTGGCAGGGATCAACCTAGGAAAGTTTCTTATTAAGCGCGTGATCACACTTGTCAAAAAGGACATGCCTCATGTAACAGTAAGTAGTTCTGAAACCTGAAACCATTTCTCTTGAAACATATATTCCTATTACACTTCTCATGAATTCTTCTGTGTGTTTGCATTCGCAATGTTTATCAATTGCTTAGCCTTCCTTCCATTTTTGTGTTCCAAATTTGAATTTAGTGACCTTTTTGGGATGACAGCAGTTATGATTATCTCATGTAAGGTCTTTGCATTTCAGTGCCTTAACAGAACTGTTAATTAAAAACTGATTGTTACTTCCCTCAGAGTATTTATCCTTAACTTTTTTAAAATTTTTTTTTTTGGCTAAGATAGTGAATGATAACATCAATCATTAAGCATGGGCTCAACCTTGGAAAAGAAAAGAGCAATGTATTTGTGTCCATGTTGTAGTGGATGAAGTCGAACCTACATGTGGCTTCTTGACATTATATTTCATCAGTACATCATTTTAGGTTTCATTTACAAGCTGATAAGCATATAACTATGTGGGACTAAGGAATTGAAACAGATCAGGTGACAACAAATGATACATTCTAAAATAATTGCTGAATCCAATCATATGACAGATGATTGCACAAATAACAAATTTCTTTAGCTGTAGACACAAGGTTACCTACACCTAGTCCTAACGTAGAGTTGTTGCACAGTAAACAATTTTCTTTTGTGATCGGATTAATCAGTAGATTGTATATGCAAAGAATGACAAGGAACGGTCCTTACAGTTTTGTTAAACTCATTCTGTTTATACGGTTGAAGACTGCTAAAATCTCGATTCTGGAGTTTTTCACTGACATTCTTTTATCCTTTGCAAAGACATTTGCAACTCTGAGCCCGATTCCTGGATACATGCAATGGCTGCTAGCAAAATTGGCCTCTCAATCAATACTTTCTGAAGTAGATAAATTTTCACAATCCGCAACTGGTGGATCCAATTCCACTTTTCAGGAAAACTTACTTGAACCAGATGAAGAGAGGCTACTTATGAATTGTCCCAAGTAAGTTTGAAGTTCAATACATCACATCGTAGTTCTGTTTCTAGATTCTGTTATTCTATGCATCTTCTCATTCTTAAGAGGATGTACAGTATATTTCCTTCTACTTTTTCAATTTTTGTGTGTTTGTTTTGGTAATGGAATCAACAACATAATTTTTTTAAAAATAATTGACTCTCATTACAAGAACCTAGGGTTGTACATCGACAAACATTCCTCCACATGATGGTGATGATGGTGCTGGTAAGTGAGAGAACTTTAATAGATTTGCCTACTACTTATGAAAACCTGAAGGTCCAAAAGATATGCACCATCAAATTGCCAGCAGTATGAATGACCATGTCTGTAGTCTCTCCTTTCTTTGAAAGAATGAGAAATATGTAGTTTTGTTGGTAATTAGAAGAAATTTGTTTCTTTCAGATCACTTGATATTTAGAGTTTAAGGTCTACAAGCTTTTCTAGATTCTTTGGCATAACCACTAACAACATGCTTACTGTTTTTGGGAAATTATAGAAACTAGAATTATCCCTTGTACATCCCTTACATTTGCAACTATTTACGGGCTTGCTATATCTCTATAGTAACACTAGTATCATTTTAACTTATAGCATTCCTGCTGGGAAAAATGGCATGGAGATAATGCTGAAGTTGTTGACTTCAAACAGCTTTGAGTGGACCAAATCATCTGAATTCATTTTAGCACTGAAGCCCCCTCTGATGAGACTTTGTGCCAGGTATGTACTAAGGTTAGCTATCTCAATGTGAAATAGGGAATTAACAAATGTTGTTTGTGAAAAGCTTATTGCATGTTACACTAATTATAAATTCTTTTCCATGAAAAGGTTGTTAGTGCGCGTTTTATAATTGTAATTATCTCAATGAATGTGTTCAGAAGAGTTCTCTCAATGAACATTATTTCCTTTGCTTCTTGGATATCATGTGTCTTGCATGGTAAGTGGCAAAGGTTTTATATGCACACTACTAAAATGACACTAGCCTTTGTTTTGGAAGTAGTTTACTGATGTTCGTTCTATGAATAGGTACCTTCTGCAAGAGAAAAAGAGAGGAAAAGCTTTAGATTCTGTGGCAAACTTTCACTTGCAAAATGGAGCGGTATGTTGTGCAACCTGATTACTTCTAGTATTATCCTAATACTTTCTAACAAATTGAATTATTTGGAGGATGTATCTTTTATTCATGTAGACTTCTTATTAGCAATATTTTCATAATATGACAATCAAGAGTTGCTTCTCTAGATACTATGGTTGAACATAATGAGTTATCTTTGTAGCTTATGGACTAGGAGGTATGTTTAAATATGATGTTTGCATGTGAAACAGATGATCGAAAGAATAAATTGGATGGCAGACCAATCAGAGAAAGGCCTTCGTCAGAGTGGAGGTATCATGGTGAACTATGTTTATAGGTAACTATTTGGTCAAAAGCAAAATTTGTATCCAGATTGTCTTGTGATTTATCAATGAAGAAAGCTAATGATTCCACATTCAGCATTGTTGTATGGATTAGACCCTACTTGACTCTTTCCTTTAGGAAGACCTATCCCACATGTCATAATAGGAGTTAAATCTACCAAGTTTCCCTCTTTGTTGAATTTGAATAAAAGAATGGATGGATTATCCTTTCTATCTTTTGGATATCTGGGGTTAAATAATCTCTAAATTCCACAAAATTTTGACCTTTACAACTGACACCCTTGACCATAACTTGCAGGGTGGAGCACATTGAAGAGTATGCTCAGTCATATTTTAGCACTGGCCATATAAATGCTTCATGTGATGTCTATCGATACATTATGGTAATACTGGTGCTTAGAATAGTTACTTGGACTTTTTTGCATTGAACAAACTTAAGATATCTTTGCACATGAACCCTATCATGGAAATTGATGTAGGACAAATAGAAGAAATATCAACTAGTATCTAAAATCACAAAATTAAGAAATATGATTGATATTAGGCTGCTGGAATATCAAGTTTTAGGTCTAGGAATGTTGAAATTTCAAAATTGGTATGGTTGAATTTTTAGGGTTTGATTGCTGAAAATTTAGGCTTAGAATTTCAAGGTTTAATATTACCAGAATTTAGGATTAAAATAACTGAAATTTAGGTTAAGTTTGCTGGAATTTAGTGAGGAACACAAACAATGGAGAGTAGGAAACTAGGAATCACTTCTAGGGTCTAAGAATCACTCTTAGAAGAAAGCATCATACCTTGTAGTTGAAAGCTCAAGTTTGTATAGAAATTTTAGATTGCTTGTCACTGAAGGGTTGAATATACACATATTTATAGAGAAGTTTTGAGAACCCTTATTCTAGTAAGAAAGAGTTCCTAACAAATTTAAATTCTATTATAATAAAAATTCTATAAGTTCTAAACAACTAAGATAACATATCTAAAATAGAATAACATATTTAACTTACTACTACTTCCTATCTAATAAGAAATCCTAACATAATCTAAATTTCAGTCCTTATTTTTAATGTCAGCTCAATTTTCAATCCTAATCTTACCAAATTAAAGATTGTGGTTGACTAATCTTTTCTCTTTTATTTCTTTTATAGACTTTAAATTCTTTTGCATCAATTCTCCCTCGGCTTGTCTAAAGTCATCCTTGATGTAGAATGTAATAATACTGATCATATTTGTCTAGATTGAACTTCTGAAGTTCAATTTCTAAAATTCAAGTACTGTCAGAAATCAATCTTCCTTTTCCCTTGATAAGAAATTGTAGGTATCTTTCATCTCTTATGGCTATAATTTGTTCATTAAAAACATTCTCGATCACATCTGGAGAATGTTTGGAATTTTCACAAGTGCAGTAGGAGATTGCATATTATCATATCTATGATAAATAGTTAAGTCCGCAACATTAAAGGTATGACTAATTCCCATGTTACTTGGTAATTCCAAAACAGAAGCATTAGTGCTTATCTTCTTGATGATCTTATAACGTCCAACATTCCATGAATGAGGTTTCTTATATTTCCTTAGACGAATCATAACCATCACCATATCCCCTTCATTGAATTCTACCAATCGACGATGTTGATCAGCGTGCTCTTTACAAAACAAGTTGCTGATTGTTATCTTTTGTCTTATCCCATCAAAGATGTCCTTCATGTGTTATGCAAAACCTTCAGCTTCAACACTAACTCGTGCTGTTTGTAGTAACGGAATCAAATCAATAGACTTTCTTAGTTGAACTCTTGAAACTATCTCAAAAGGGCTTTTACAAGTAGACCTATTTATAAAAATGTTGTATGCAAATTTTGCCATAGGAAGAATTAGGTCTCAATTTTTTTTTATTGCTTTCAACCAGTCATCTTAACAAATTTCCCAAGCTTCTATTTATCACCTCTGTTTATCCATCAGTTTGGGAATGGAAAGAACTTGAAAATTGAAATTTAGTGTTTAATGTTTTTCATATAGTTCTCCAAAAATAACTCATAAACTTCACATCACGATCAAAGACGATGGTTAAAGGTAATCTATATAGACGTACAACCTCTTTTAAGAATAGTTTAGCAATGTGGACAACATCATAAATATATGTGCAAATGGTTTCATAATTAAACCTGATAGGAAACCGATATAGAGATTGTATTATTACTATATCAGTAGGTACAATAAGGAATAACTCCTGGAAAGGTAATCTTCCCAGGCCAATGCAATAGCAGTATAACAATCCGAATGAATAATCCCCCTCATGCTATACAGTTCTGCCTATATTCCCTTACCCACACCATGCACAATCTCTCACTATAACCGACTCATAACAAACTGATTATGTGGCAGTACCCCCCTTTCCCATGTTGCCCCTACGGTGGGCTGTGCACAAACAGGCTGGGTGCTATCAATTCCCTCCCCCTCATGAAGCACCTTGTCCTCAAGGTGGATGGAAGGATACTGCCCCTTAATAAAATCAACATCCTCCCAAGTTGCCTCCTCTGCTGGTCGATCTCTCCACCGTATGAGCCACTGAAGTACAATACTCCCTTTAGACTTAGAAGTTCTTGAAGCTAGTATTGCCTCTGGTTCAGCCTTATTTCCCTGATCTATCTCCATTCCTTGTGGAAGGGTATGCTCCACCGAATGGTTGCCCAAAGCCCTCTTCAATTGTGAGACATGAAAAACTGGATGGACCCTAGATGAAGGAGGCAATTGCAGCCTATAGGCAACTTGTCCCACTCTCCCAATTATCTTAAAAGGGCCATAGTATCGAGCTGTCAATTTAGGGCAGATTCTCCTTGCAACCGTGAGATGCCTATGGGGTCTTAGCTTAACAAAGACTAAGTCACCCACCTGAAAAGACACCTCCCTTCTATGACCATCAGCTGATTTCTTCATCCTAGATTGTGCTCTCCATAAGTTGTGCTTGAGTTGACGAAGTCCTTCATCTCTATCAACTAAAGCAAGAGCCACCGATTCCACTTGAGTCTCTCCTTGAGTGAAATGTAGCAAGGTAGGAGGTAGATGGCCATATACAATCTCAAAAGGAGTTCGCCCCGTCGAAACATGGTAATTTGTGTTATAACAAAATTCGGCCCATGCAAGCCAATTGGACCAATATTTAGGCTGTTCAGAAGTGAAACAGCGGAGATAAGTTTCAAGGCCTCTATTGATCACTTCGGTCTGGCCATCCGTTTGAGGATGGTAAGATGAACTCATCTTCAAGGTCGTCCCTTGGAGCTTGAACACCTCCTTCCAGAAATTGCTAGTAAAAAGTGGATCTCTGTCACTTATAATGGAGCTAGGAATCCCATGTAGCCTCACAATGTAACAGATAAAAACCTCAGCTACAGCCTTAGCCGTGTATGGATGTTTGAGAAGTGAAAAATGGGCATAGTTGGATAAACGATCAACTACCACCATAATTACCTCATAACCTTGAGACTTAGGAAGACCGGTAATGAAGTCCATGGAGATTTCATCCCAAATCAGATGTGGAATAGGCAAGGGCTGAAGTAGACCTGTTGGAGACATAGCCAAGTATTTATGTTTCTGACAAACAGCACATTCATGCACGAATTTCTGCACAGCAGCCCTCATTCCCAGCCAAAACAGCCCTCCAGCCAACCTTTTGTAAGTCTTTAAGAAACCTGAATGCCCTCTTGAAGGAGAAGCGTGATACTCTTGCAAAAATTGAGGGATGAGCACCGAGGAAGCTGATAACACCAATCTGTTTTTATAAAACAACAAATC
>JAOTAX010000002.1:16543072-16563129 GCA_025629825.1 Erythroxylum guanchezii | reverse complement strand
GCCCATTTTTAAAGACCATAGCAGCCCCTCAACTTCCCATTCTTGATGCTTCAGAATCTGCTGAAGTGCAAGTAGAGGAGAAGTATGCGAATTGATGCCCTACAAAGTTACCTCAGTTCCCTTCCGATCAAAGATCATAAATATATTTTTCCAATCGACCCTCACTACCCCTAAAGTTTCTAGCCATGCAACCCCTAAAGTCAAATCAGGGCCTCCAGTGTCAAACACATAGGCATTCAATCTGAATTCCTCCCCATTCAGTTCCAACTTGATCTCCTTACACAACCCTTGTGAGAAGGAACGATGTCCATCGCCCAACCTGACTCCGAAAGTTCTGGTTGGAGTAACAGTTAACCCCATTGCTTGAACAAATCTCCTAGACACGAAATTGTGGCTAGCTCTACTGTCAATCAAAATAACAACAGGCACTTCATTCAGCTTACCTCTTAGAACCATTGACTTCGGAGGTGAGGACTGATTACCATCTAGCTCCCTGAATTCCACCGAATTGCACACTAACTCCCAATCCTCTTGTTGTTCCACTGCTATAGGTGACTCTTGACTGCTCTCTCCCTCTTCGGCTTCATCTCCCTCCCATACTATCAGTTTAAACTCCTTGTTTGGGCAGCGGTGGAGTGGGCCGAAAATCTGGCCACATTTAAAGCATAGCCCCTTCTCTCTTCTTTCCATCAGCTGGTCATAGGATAGATTACGAGTGCCTTTCCACTTCGGGTTCTGGGGTCGGTGGTTTTCAGTGGTAGGACCTCTCTGTTGAGTGGATGTCACCTTCACGTCATTTTTAATGTTGCTTACTGCATGGGTCGGTTGGGTGGGTCGGTGCGCATAAGGATTTCCCATTCGGTGCCTAGAGTTCACGTGACTCCCTTTGACTCTCCTCCTCCACTCTCCTTGTCGAATAACACCCTCGCTGATCAGCTCCCTCTCGACTTTCCTTGCTATCGAGATGAGTCGGACACGGGTTCGTGGGTCGTGGGTCCGAACTCTATTCTTCACCTCCTCTCGTAAACCACCCAAGAAGCAGCTCATGTACCATTCATCCGGGAAGTTGCCAATCCGTGAGGCTACTCTCTCAAACTCGTCAATGTAGTCGTCGACTGAGCCACGCTGAGAGACGGACTTCAGCTGCTCGATCGGATCACCGTCGTCCCTTCCTCCATAACGTTCGAACAAAGAACGTTTGAACCTTTCCCACGTCATTCGTGGGTCGAACTCCCGAAGGTTCATAAACCAGTACAGAGTCGCTCCTTCCATACTAATTTGGACCATTGGCAGACGCAACTCCGGAGGGATATCGTGAATCTGGAAGTATGACTCAGCTCGAGTCACCCAAGCAAACAGGTCGCTCCCATTAAATGTGGGGAGGTCGACTCGACGAGCAGCGTTTCTATACTCCTCCCATGCTCGTTCAGTAGCGGCCAGAGGCGTGTGATCATGGTGTCGATTACTACCAAGACCTTGCACCCCCCCTGCCAGCGTGTTCCTAGCCTCCGAGAACGTAGGATGCGCTGGTCTATTATTTCCAGCTGATGAGGATGCGTGCGCATGGGGTACAAACCCCGATGGGGCATCTCCTTCATTCACATGTTGTTTCTGTGGATTTTTTGCCATCAATGGCTGAAACCCCTCACTCACTTCTGATTGCAACAGACCCTGCGATTTGGCTAATGTCTCAACGCTCGCCATCAGAGTACCGAGCTGTGTCCGAAGATCCTTAAGGGTGGTATCATGGGACTTCACCATTCCCTCTTGGGCTAAGAGGGATGACTCCTGCCTCTTAACAGAAGCCTCTACTGCCGACACTTTTGCCTCCATTCTTGTGTGCATACACTCTCTTCCTTCTTGAGTTTCTACTCTCAATGAAAGCACCAATTTGATAGGAAACCGATATAGAGATTGTATTATTACTATATCAGTAGGTACAATAAGGAATAACTCCTGGAAAGGTAATCTTCCCAGGCCAATGCAATAGCAGTATAACAATCCGAATGAATAATCCCCCTCATGCTATACAGTTCTGCCTATATTCCCTTACCCACACCATGCACAATCTCTCACTATAACCGACTCATAACAAACTGATTATGTGACAGTACCCCCCTTTCCCATCTTGCCCCTACGGATGTAGGTTTGGATGGGCTTGGTGGGCTGTGCACAAACAAGCTGGGTGCTAACAAAACCACATGGAATCAAGAACATACGTATTGTTGCTTCTTGTAGTCAGATGCACTAACTTGCATCATTCTTGAATTTTGACTTTGCAAGTGCACTCATAGCTTCTCATTTATTCCTATGTTGTACTAATTGTGCATCTTCATTCAAGTCTACTTCTCCTTCATCAGCTACTACAGCACAATCTTCATTAACAAAACCAATGATGTCATCATGTTTTGAACCAACAAGCTCTCAAACCTCAAGTAGTTGCTAGTTAATCTTTTTCAGCTCCATGTTCTGTTATTTTAGCTTGCTGTCCTATTCTTTCAACCTGTTGCACTATTGTTTCAGCTTGCTGTTTAAGTGTTTGTTGTTCAATTGTTTCAACTTTAGGGTTTACCAAAGAATTCACTTGGTTCTATTTTTCTTTATCTTTAACGCATTGATCATCTCCTACTGTCAAACTCTCCATGTTATGATCATCTTCTATTGCCAAACTCTCCATATCATCAAGCATTTGAGCTCCTTTTACATGTAGGCTTGAAGATTCGAATTGATCTACTAAATGTAAGGAATCAAAATCAGTCTTTGATTTTTCAGCAATGATTTTCCTGTATGTTGTGTGTTGTTGATCAATATCAGTCGCTTCTTGCTTATTACCACGTTCTCCATGTGCAACATCAACTATAGGTGGTTGGTTGGTATACTTTTTTCTTGGGGGAGTTTTAACTTTTAGGGAATGTATGTCAAGGTTGTCTAGCCTCTTCAATATTTGTTGAACATGTTTTTTGATGAGAGTTGTTACATGTAAGTTAGTTTTTTGGGTACCTTGTGAATGAGGATCATCAATGTCCATTTGTTCGCAATATTTAGAAGTATTTCATCTTGCTCTAAGTCTCTAAATATTCTTCTATATGCCCTTCTGTTATGTGTAGTCACTGTACACCAAAGCTCTAATATCAAATTGATGTAAGACAAATAGAAGAAATATTAACTAGTAGCTAAAATCACAACATGAAGAAATATGACTGATATGAGACTGCTAGAATATCAAGTTTTAGGTTTGTATTTTGGCTAGGAATGTTAAATTTTCAGATTTGATATAGTTAGATTTTTAGGATTTTAATGCTGGAAATTTAGGCTTAGAATTTCAGTGTTTAATATGATTAAAATTTAGGATTAAGATAACTGAAATTTATGTTAGGTTTGCTGAAATTTAGTGAGGAACACAAGCAAAAGAGGGTAAGAAACGAGGAAACACTGTTAGGGTCTAAAAATCACTCTTAGAAAAAAGCATCACTCTTTCTAATTGAAAGCTCAGTTTGTAGAAAAATTTCAGATTGTTTGTCATTGAAGGGCTGAATATACACATATTTATAGAGAATTTTTTAGAACCTTTATTGTCGAGATACTAAACAGCTGTAAATAGATTATATTGAGATATAGATGAGGTGTAAATAGATAAGATAGAATAAGTTTGAAATCTCTTAAATTAAGGGT
Source organism: Erythroxylum guanchezii (assembly GCA_025629825.1). Lineage (NCBI taxonomy): Eukaryota > Viridiplantae > Streptophyta > Magnoliopsida > Malpighiales > Erythroxylaceae > Erythroxylum > Erythroxylum guanchezii. Next base: position 16,559,457 of record JAOTAX010000002.1, on the reverse strand, counting down.
TTACATTAGATAGCTTTAGATAACTTTCCAGATTTAAATTCCTACTTATAATGTCCTATATATGGCTGTATACTTCCTATTCAATATATGAGAATATATGAAAATTCTTTCCCACATTTATTCTAGTAGAAAAAGGTTCCTAACAAATTTAAGATAACATATCTAAAATAAAATAATATATTGAATTTACTTTTTCCAACAAAAAAAAAAAAATTACTACTACTTGTTTATAAGGAATTCTAACATGATCTAAATTTTAGCTCTTATTTGTTATGTCTGCTCAATTCTTAATCCTCATCTCACCAAATTAAAGCTTGTGGTTGTCTTTTTTATTTTTTTTATAGACTTTAAATTCTTTGCATCAGAAACAATAAACTTCACCTTGATAAGGGATTAGTTTGTGAACTGTGTATTATTGTTGCAGGCATGAAAGGAATATGATAAGACTGAAGGTTATGCTTGCAACAGAAACACGTTAGGAACTGATTTTGCTTCCAGTTTTTACAGGCATTGGCACAAGAATCAGTTAAGGCGCTTGTTAATTGATGCACGACTGGTAGAGGAATATAGGATAAGTGTAACGTTCTCTGCCTCAAGCAAATCCAACATTGAGCTTGTGCTGGGTGAATTTTCAACTTTTATTTAACTGACATTTCACATTCCTCAAATTTTCATAATTTTTATGGGTATTTAGAAATTAATTTTCTGTGAGTTTTTTTGTTTATTATTTTTTAAAAAACAGTACTTAGTCTCCTATATTAAAATCTAGATCTAGTGAATGATGATGTTTGAAAATTAGTCTTTTAGAGGTTACCTTCTGCCTCACCTAACTTCTTCTACTTGTCTTTAACAAATTTATTTATACCACTTCCAGTAGATTTAGGAGTTTTTAGATAAATGCCAACTCTAAGAGGCTCTTCACTATTGAGGATGATTGATGGAGGTTATATGAAAATCGTGGAATATCTAGTAACTTGAACTAGTTTTATTGGCTTGTACTCACTTAATGCCTTTGATAATCTTTTAGTAACACATCTTTTTACTTCGTCCATCTATTTAGAGGTGACTCATGATTAAAAATTTTAGTCCAACATTCATTATATTGAATAGCAGGTCAAGATCATCAAGAAAATCATGCATCTTTGTCACTCATAATCATAATTAGAATGTTGAGATATTTTATCACATTTCAACATAATAGTTCAATAGATGTTTTTGTCAATCATCCAAGGTTTTTTTTTAAAAAAATAGGCATAAGCTGAAGTAGATCACATTTCAACATAACAATTCAATAGATGTTTTTGTCAATCATCCAAGGTTTTTCTAAAATAGGCATAAGCTGAAGTAGTCCAACTTTCTTTTACCTCTTAATTTTATTTTGTTAACACACAAAACATGTTGGATAATATTACACATGTAGCTATACATATGTTCTATACAAAAGTGTCAACATCTATTCCCATATAGAAAGTTTACATGGATCATAAGACTCTCATGAGTTATTTACAAAATTATGCGGCTCTAAGAACATATAGCCTACTACCATTGGTGATAGGGAGCTCATTTTTTATTCAATATTGTTTGGTAATACAATCTTGTACTTTCTGTACCAAATGATAATAATTAATATCAACTTACCATATTGTCAAATTTTGTACATTAAATCTGTTTTGATTGTAGACAAGGTTGTAATATATAGCGAATGCCTCTTTTAAACTTAAGGCATCTATTATATAGTTGCACTTTCTCGATTTATGCTCCCATATGAAATGATATCCGACTAAGAGCTATTGACATCGAACTCGTTAGTTTTCACAACTCTTTCAATAGTAGCGACATACAATATGGGGCAGGAATAGGAGGAGGAACTCGCTTCCAACTCAAATCTGTAATTAATTGCCCCTACTATGAGGTAACGCCTTAGGCAATTTTGGTGACTTCAACCCTTTGTAAACATCTAGCACATGGACAACCTTATATGAAACCTCCATCACCATATTTTCCTTAACCTCGACCATGACAGTAAGCGGGTTCACTCTGTTTGAGATGTTTCTCAATAACCATTGTAAAATGATTAAAGACTTGCATTTTCTGTTGGTTTATTTGTTAAAGGGACAACATCATACAAAGTATAGTACTTGTTCCTCCATGAACATGATTCTACCTAACTGGGAATATACTACTATATGCTAAAAACGAAAATTTAATATCAAGATTACATTTAAGTCATCTAATGGGGTGACTATCTCATGGAACAAGTGTCAACCATTGTTGCACCTTCGACATTATTTCTCTGGATTATCAAGAGCATGATGGAGATACAAGCAACACCTACTTCACTCGAAAGAGTGTTGAGTAATTAGAGGGGGCTGACCAGTGTTGCCACTCCGTTTACCTCCTCTTTAGCCACCATCACATTAAGTTTTTCTTGCTTGGATCACTCACAAGCAAAATGTGGTCCATTACAAGTGCAACAACCTTAATTCTTATTGTTTTTTTTTATCAATAAACTGAACATTATACATATTTACTTTTCTTTTCCCTTTTTCATCCTTCCTCCATTTGTTTGTCTTGTACTTTGGCTTGCCATTGCCACTTTTTTTTCGGGCTTATCCTTGTTCTCACTAGTTTGGGGTGCCAATAAATTCCTCAACAAATGCAACTGCATTAGGCAAATCTTGAGCACCTCATCTTCAATTTATGCTCAAGTTTGTAATCTATACAAGAAGTTCAACAATTTGTTCTCATTTAACATATCATGGATGTCTAACGTTAGTAAATTAAAGGTCTTAACATTGTTACAAACAGTTCCCTCTTATAGTAACTTCCACGATGCTTTATGAGCAAGCCATGATGTGTTATAAGAAAAGACTCTTTCAATTCTTGAACTAAATCTTTTTATGTATTGGTGTTCAAATCGTCATCCATTCAAGCCCGTCATCAATTTTGCATCTCCATCAAGTGTATGTTAGTTAGCATGACTTTATCTATTTTGGTGACCCTTACAACATCAAAATATTGCTGAATGTCTTATGATAAGCTTTTCAGTGCTTCTGCATCATGAGTTTCATTAAAACATTTGAGTTCCAAAACTTTTAGTCATGTCTACTTTGTACCAAACTTGTGCTGAATGTTGTTGTAAAGGAGAATTAGTGCATCTTCAAACACTCAACTATCCTATTTGCCTCACCAGACATTATTCAATCTTTGTTGGAGGGATGCAACAGCATTGTCCATTTGGTCTAGATGTGCAATCATAAGAAATGCATCATATTCTGGGATAAGTCCAAGAACATATTTTAGGTGATCAAATCTCTCCTTAATTACTTTTATATAGTGTTATCATCTATTTTACAAATAAAATGTATTCCATCTACTCTTTGGTACTAGTTCTCACTAGTTTTAAGTTAAAGACTATGTTTAAGCATTGAACAACTTAGTAAAATCAACTAAATTTTATTGAACAACTTTTATGCACTACATTTAGTAATATTTTTATTAGTTAACATGATATGTATAAAACAATAAGGAAGTTCTATTAATATTGGAAAGGCAATATAACATTTGGTGAGAGCTTATATAGATATATGTGTATATATATAGAGAGAGAGAGAGAGAAGTAAGAGCTTACATATATTGAGTAGTGCCCAACACCATATATATATAAAATAAAGAGACAATTACTGAACTATCATACTTACATACCAGGTACCATAAGATTATACAGTTATATGTTTAAAATAATGCAGAAACAATGCAACAGTTAATCCTCTATCCACACAACGTGATTGTTGGGGGACCAATTTGGATAACATTGAATAACTGTTCTGTCATATAACCTTCACTGATTTAGTGCAACATAGAGTTAAGTAAAATCTGAGCTGTCCAGAATTGCTGCATAACATTGCCTTATGTCTGCAAAATTTGTCAAGGTCAAATGCTTGTTAATTTGTTAAGTGACACCTTTACCAAACAACAAATTATCGAATTAGTGATAGTATTCAAATTTCCCTACTGGCCATCCCACCATCATACCTTATGTTTTTGGTCAGTAAATAACAAGATCATTAGTTGTTACCAAATGCATCCAAAGCACTGAAGGGGCTAACAAAGAGCATATAAACTGTGTAAAGAAATAATGCACTCAAAGAACACCAGATAAGAAGGTTCTTACTGTAATTAGTCTAAAGTAATTCTCTATATTATGCAAGTGCATGGTAATACATTCCAGTAGGGTCACATTTGTCCAAGTTTATGTCCTCAGACAACATTAAGCATTACCTCCATGACAAGACAAAACTATCATACACGTTTCAATGCTTGCACTTGATAGTCTCTGATCGAGAGCAGCTGATACGTTATAGTGCTTCCACAATCAAGTACCAAGTTAACACGCGGCATAGATGCAGAGCTTTGACCAGTCGGTGACGCTGAGGAGTTTAATGTGTTGCTTCTTGTATAGTATAATATTCATGAATTTTCCATGGCATATAGTATAGGACATAGCGCAAAAAGGTGGTCCAAAGATTGATCACTTCTCGGTCTCTGCAGGACTAGTTTCTGAAACATAGTCTCTCATAATCTTCGTGTTAGACTCACCAACCATCTATAGAAGTAGCAAGAACACAGTATAACACCAATCAGAAAACATTCCCGTTGTTAGTCCAACATTAAAGCAAAAACAAGGACAATCGGCAAAGAGTCTGCACCTTGGTTGCTAATCTTTTCAAGTTGTCCCACTCGAAATCATTCTTACAGTATGCGGATCGAACCTATTATGAGACATCACAACGTTAACTGAATTGATACACAACATACAAAGGAAGGAACCACAAGAAGCGGCACACTGACCTCCATGATGCGCAGAGCTGCAATTTCAATGAAGATTTTGTCACCATGTAAAAGAGAGTTTTCAGAATTTCTTGGATTAGTTCAGCCATTATATATTTTGTCAATCATATCAAGCATACTTCAGATGCATGGTTTCACATTGATGGATGAGGATTAGCTAAGCATTTACACTACACTGAATGTGAGTCTCGCCCTATAAAAAGATGCAGTCTTTGGGGATTCATATATAATGGACAATTCACCAATATCCAGAGTTGTTGAATGTTAGTGATTGGAAAAAGAATTAAGCGGGATGTAGGACTAGAACATACCCAAACCCTTGTGCCTTGAAGACTCCCGCATTAGTTCAGCACAAAACTTGTCTCCATCGTTCAACGTGTGCCTACTCAAGAATTCCGTTAACTCTTCATATGCCTCACGGTTATAGCTCTGCTTTGGGGGGAAAAACTGTTAACAAGGGAAGAAAATCTAAAGACATTGGTATTATGCCAAGTGTAGAGTGGAGGAACCTGAATCTGTGAATTGACAATCTTAACTGCAATGTAAGTGAAGAAGTTGTGGAGATTCTTTGCAGCCTTGGCCTCTGGAGAAGCTTCTCCAAATCCTATTTGGAAGAAAACCAATATTCAAAACTAAGAAAACACGAACTTTTGGAATGAAGGTGGAGGATACCCACCAGGGACATACATCTTTTGGCATTGCAAGGGAGTAACTTGAGAGGTTCTTGGCTTACAAGGGCAACAAGGATAAAATCGTGGTTTCTGAGGTAAGAAGGAGAGTTGCGTGAGTGAGAGAAATGCAGAGGATTCCATGTACCAAAGGAGGTAGTTTTGGACTGAGCAATTACTTGGTTTTGGCTGGAGTAACTCTTCTAGTTCTTTGAGCTAGAGCTACTCCAGAAGGTGTTTCCACACAAAAAATATCTCATGTCCGTCTAGCCGCAGAAAATATCTGGGCCACCACTTGGAAAGTTTTGGCTGGAGTAACCCTTTTAGTTCTTTGAGCCAGAGCTACTCCAAAAGGTGTTTCCACAAAAAAATATCTCATGTCCGTCTAGTTGCAGAAAGTATCTGGGCCACCACTTGGAAAGTTAACAAATCTTTCTCAAGAGTTTCACTTTCACATCCAACTATAGGACCCCACACTTAATTTAAAGCAAGCTTTAACATTCTGGACATATTTCCTTCAGTTTCACCCAATATGAACTGTTGAATCACTTGAGCAAAAATTCTGTCAAGGGTATATCGTCTGCCGCATATCAGCAATTTCAAGCTCTATCATATACTTCCAATTGGTATTCGAGTAATTTCAGGCTTCCTTATCAGCAAGAACTTTTACTTCTTGTTTTCTCTCCCCTTCATCGGTCAGAAGATACATAACAACAGCTATATGATAATCCCAATCTTCATGTGCCTCATTTTACTCGACTTAGTAAATCACAATTACTTGAGCAAGTTCTTTACGAAATCGACTGGTAAAGTAAAATCCAACTTATTGTGCATTAATCATGACATAGATTCACTTCCGTTGAAAACAATATCAGTCTCTGCGTTTGTGCTTAAAAAATGGTTGTTATTGAAGATGAATGAACCAGAATACGTAATATTACATAATATTTTCTTAAAATAATTATTGTGCTGTAGTCAAGTTGACAATATGCTCAGTGCCTTTATGGGCTTGGAACCCTTACCCACCCGCAGTTAAGGTGCAACCAGTTCGTCAAGTTTAGTGACAGGAATGCCCTAAGAAGCTTCGCTCATGAACTGGTTGCATATTGGAGGAGCCACAGACACAACATGACGACAAAAAGATAAGCGAGTGAGTCAATCATGCCCGTATGTTCATAAACAATCTAAAATCAAAAGCGAGCGAGTCAATCATGCCCGTATGTTCAATCTAAAACGAACGCATCACGCAGACAACCCCCCCTCTGAACATCACAACCAACAAATTCTCTCTGCTCCTCAATGAGCCACCGAGGGATCAAGTGAGACAGCTCAGAATTATTGAGGCAGAGCACACGAGTTAAACAAGTTGCAGAACTAGCCAAAGACAAACAGAAAACAGGTAAATGCTTCAAACAACAATTAGTATCAAGTATTCATCAATTTCGTCGATTAGAAATGAAAAAGGCCCAAAACTTGGGAATCCGGGTCGGTCTTTTCCGTTGAATTGTTCATATCTTTGACTTTACCATCTTAACAAAGTTACACCTTTTTGGGTTCGGAACAGAGATAAGAGGCGATTAAGAGGAAGAAAAAACCTCTTTCAAAAATGATCCCGTTCTCCTCCAAAAGCCCTCCAATGAATCTCATTTTCTATGCACTTCTTCTTCTCTGTGAAGTTCACAAAGGCCTAGCCAAGTGCAGAACAGGCTGCGACCTTGCGTTGGCCTCTTACTACATATGGGAAGGATCAAACCTGACTTACATCAGTCAAATCTTCGGTAAAAGCTTTGATGAAATCCTTCTCTACAACCCAAGTGTCCCAAACAAGGACAGCATAATCAGTGGCAACAGAATCAGCGTACCCTTCTCGTGCGACTGCTTGAACGGTGACTTCTTGGGCCACACCTTTTCCTACACGACTCAGGTCGGCGACACCTACTACAAAATCGCCAACAATTCTTTCTCTAATCTCACCACCGAGGATTGGGTGCGCAAGTTTAACAGTTACCCAGATACTAGGATACCTGACCACGTCCCTATCAACGTCACCGTGAATTGCTCGTGTGGAGATAAAGACGTTTCCAAGGATTACGGGCTGTTTGAAACATACCCACTTCGCTCCGGCGAGAATTTGTCGACACTCGCGACGCAATCCGGTGTTCCGGTTGATTTGCTGGAGAGGTATAACCGGGGATCCAATTACAGCACAGGCTCCGGTATTGTTTATGTTCCGGCTAAAGGTTAGTTACCACCTTAATCCTTAAGTTCATTCATTATATAGCAAAGTTAAAAGAGGCTAATACAAGTTTTAAGATTAATCAGTTTCCCGACATATGTTCACAATCAAGTTGAAATTGCAAATTGGAATTGCTGTCCAGTAGATTAAGAATTTCCAATGTACGCGAAAAATTAGTTTCGATATGGTAAGTCTAAAAGTCAACTCTGATATTGAACTCCGTCGGTTAAGCTTGACCTTGCCGGTCTTGTCAACACGGCATTGGAGAGGGTTTGACACGTTCCATTCCACAGAAAATTAATTCTACTGTTTTGAATTGGTTGTCTGCTTAACTTTCAACAACCTTAAATAGCATTCTGAAATTTATCCGAAGATCAATCATTCATCTATTTGGAAAAACTTACAAATAGATTATGTTTCAACACTAGCAAGCTTACGCCGAACTTGGCAGAAAGAACAAAGGAGGATAAATCATACGTTCGTGGACGTTTGTCGATTACGTATCATTCGATAACTAAAATTATGGATGCAAAATGTTTTTTAAACGCTTCTTGTTGTCTTTTTTGTTAGCGCCTCTGCACTTCCAGTGTTGGCGGTCCGTATGCGTAGTATTTTATATATAAAATATAATTTTGTTAGCTTCCTTTAAAAAGCTTATGTAGCAAACTGTGACTTCTATCACTAAAATAGACTGTGATTTCTATCACTAAAATAGAGCGTCAGGATCGGCTAAGAAACTGTAGGTTTACAGTAACGTTTTCAGTAGGTAATTGGAGTTGAAAACGTAAGCGAATATAGAAAATCTCACCTGTGGTGTCTTGTTATTTGGCACTATTAGTTGACGTTGTCTGAAGCCCTGGACGTTTCACAATTGTGTTACTGACGGTTGTTGTGTCGCACCTTTCCGCTACGCCATTAAGAATTATATCAATTCAATCATCAAGTTCAGGACTTTGGCCTATACCTAGGAAATGAAATTTGCAGCATGTTCTCCAACTCATTTTGGCGGTTAAACGACCATTATTTTAATCAACATGCTATATGCAATGTACACGATAGAGGAAGCTATATGCAATGTCCACGATAGAGGAAGGAATCAGTACAAATTACAAGGGACTACGGGGACCTCCATGATCAATAATTTTGATGTTCTTTTCTCTTAACATTTTTCAGTGTGAGATTATGCCATTTACTCAACTGATTGAAATGGGAACCTTCATACAGCACATTGCAATGCTTTTAGCTTTTGTTCTAACTTGTTTCATGAATCTGCAGATCAAACTGGGAACTTCCCTCCACTAAAGACAAGGTACATAAAACCCACCTTAACCATGTCAAGTCTTGTTCGTTTGAAGTTGTCAAATTAATATGTTGGGTTATTGTTTCTTTATCTTATTGTTGCAGTGCAGCAGGTAGGCTTATTCTTCCTACTTCCTCAACGCTTGCATCTCAATTTCCTAGTATGCAAGATCAACATGAATGTCAAGAAGAGCCTTGACATTGATTTGGGTTTATGTCTTTCTGGCTTTTGTAAGCAGGAGTTTCTGGCGGAGTCATTGCTGGCATATCAGTTGCAGCTGTTGTTGGCACTCTAATTTTGGCATTTTCACTATATTTTGGTCTACATAGGAGGAAGAAAGATCAGCATTTATTCCTCTCAGAAACATACCAAGACCATTATCTTCGAAATGAAAGTGGTAACTGTTTACTTAATTGGTTCGTTAATTGTTCTGTAAGCATGTTTTATACATGGTTCTTACTTTCAATTTTTCCGTTGATGAATGGTCTTAAACTTGATGTGGGCTGTTTATAATGGTTGATGCTTCTATGTCCATGCATTTAGGTTCTGGAGGTGACTTGGAGAAGGAGGAAGCATCAGCACATGCTTCTTCAGGACTAACTGGTATTACAGTGGATAAATCTGTGGAGTTCTCCTATGAAGAGCTTGCCAAGGCCACCGATGACTTCAGCATTGCCAATAAGATTGGTCAAGGTGGCTTTGGATCAGTTTATTTCGCTGAACTAAGAGGAGAGGTTGGCATCAGTGCGCTTTTCGTTATCTTAAACAAATTAGAATTTGGAGAAAAAAGCACCCACTCAACTTTCATAATTAATATTCAGTTGCATGGTTTCCAATTAGGCTATTGAATAATGCTGATCATGGTCTGTTAGATTCACGCTACCAGCCAAACTATTTCTATTTTATGGTGATTCTTCTACATTTTATAAACTGATGTTTCTTTTGTGAATTTACGAGTTAGTTGATGTTGTCAAAATTAAAGTGTCACTCAGAAGTCCTATTGTGTCGATAGACTGATATCTTATCCTCCGATAATTTTGCAGAAAGCTGCAATCAAGAAGATGGATATGCAAGCAACAAAAGAATTTCTTGCTGAGTTGAAAGTTCTAACACACGTTCATCACTTGAACCTGGTATGATTTTTTCCTTTGGTGGCCTTCGTTACACTGGATAAATGTGAAGTTACACGGTCAACTCGAAGTTGAGATATTACTTACTGCTAAGCCAACTTGTTTGAAAGAAGTCAAGTTCCAAAGACTGTATTTCTAAAATGCACAATTTTTATCTTCTCGGATCCTCTAGCCAAATGAAGTAATTATGAGGATTTGTTAAACCTGGAAGGACTAATTTTGCTGAGGATGGGTGGATTTCACTTTCTATACCTGAAAGAGATAATTTGTAAGATATTCACTTTTAGGATGAATAGGTTTTTTAATTACTTATCCCAAGGTTAGACTGAGGAATCAAGTCATAAGTGGTGCTTCCAAGTCAGTTGGATAACATATTGTAATGGGCAAGCCAGTAGAAGATGGATTTATTTTCCTTCTGCTTATATTTTTGATACTTGATTGTACATGGAGCTTAGATGCCTGAACCGTTTTTTCTTTGGATTGTTCGTTACATCATAATCTTAGAGCTCTTCTGGTTGTTTCTGTGTCATGTTCATTTTGCATCTCTAAGCTACTTATAAAAATGTCCTGCTGATTAGCTATCTAATCAATTACTATTTACTTATGATCCTTAACATGCCTAAAAACTTGTGGCAGGTGCGTTTAATAGGTTATTGTGTCGAAGGTTCCTTATTCTTGGTCTACGAGTTCATTGAAAATGGGAATTTAAGTCAGCATTTACGTGGCTCAGGTAAGAATATACATTTGCTCAATGACAATATTATCTTTTGTATTTGAATGTCTATCAAGTCTTATCTGTATACTTCCCCTTTGTTTCTAGAAAGAGATCCACTGCCATGGGCGACAAGAGTGCAAATTGCCTTAGACTCAGCCAGAGGACTCGAATATATCCATGAACATACTGTTCCTGTTTATATCCACCGTGATATAAAATCAGCAAACATTTTAATTGACAAAAACTTCCGTGGAAAGGTTGTGAATATCTCCACATTTTGTCACACTCTGTATCTTCCCATTCATGTAGATTATCAACTAATTCTTTGTCATACAGGTTGCTGATTTTGGCTTGACAAAGCTGACTGAATATGGAAGTGCTTCATTGCAGACTCATCTTGTTGGTACATTTGGATACATGCCTCCGGAGTAAGTTTTGGGGCTATGATAGTATTATTTCTGATATGCATCATTAACCATTTCTCATTTTCTCATTTTCGCATATTCCAGTTCCAATTTGGATGCTTCCATCCACCCAAATTCAATATCAGAAACCTTGACGGATAAAGGACAAACTGATTCTGATTAGAGTTATTTCCCAGTCCATATTGTGATCAATTTATTTATTGAGCTTTTTGATTGCCATGTTGATTTTTTTTAATTGGGAAAATGTGGGAAATTCTTCATGATTTTCAGTTGTGAAAAAAAAATTGGTTATTAAAAGATCAGAAAATGTGGGAAATAATACTATCATTTTTCTTTCATGATAGCATGAATTACCAGCAGATAAACGTCATGATTCAACTTGCAAAATCCGAATTAAGCTGTGTCAGGCCTTGTGAAATTTTAACTGTCTTTTGGCATTGTGGTTCAGGTATGCGCAGTTTGGTGATGTTTCACCAAAAGTAGATGTATATGCTTTTGGCGTTGTGCTATATGAACTTATATCTGCCAAGGAAGCTGTTGTCAAGACAAATGAAATAACCACTGAATCCAAGGGGCTCGTTGCTTTGGTTGTTATCCTTGCCATTCTCTTTGTTTTTATACATAACCCCCTATATTATTTTTCTATTAGTCATGAACTATATTAACTGGTGTAATGCAGTTTGAGGATGTCCTTGGCCTGCCTGATTCAAGGGAAGATCTTCGAAAACTTGTCGATCCTAGGCTTGGAGAGAACTACCAACTTGACTCTGTTCACAAGGTGAATTTTGTTCCCTGTAATGCTAACATGTGAATGAGAGGAGTAATACTGAGCATCATGGTTGTTGTTGTTTTCCTTGCAGATGGCCCAGCTTGCCAGAGCTTGCACACAAGAAAATCCTCAGCTGAGGCCATCCATGAGATCAATTGTTGTTGCACTGATGACGCTTTCCTCCTCTACTGAAGACTGGGATATTGGCTCATTGTACGAAAATCAAGCTCTTTTTAATCTAATGTCTGGAAGATAGCTGGAACGGGAAGCATATGTTCTAATCGTCTGAACAGTGCAAGCTGCCCTTGAACAGATCCTCCTCGACCTCAGCTCTCAACCTGTGAAAACAAAAACATTTGTATCTCCCTGGAACTTAATTGTTGTTGTTTTTTTGTTAGGTTCATGTGGTCTGTTTCTGCGGGTTTATTATTCTGTTGTAAAGCTCTCTACTACCAACAGGAATATTTTGAGAAGGTTAGTTGTCTGCGCGAAAAGCTCATGCTGTACATACATAGTCGCAAATAATTCCAATTGGAACGACTTCATTTACGCCCAGGTGGAAATTTTATCCTATTTTAAGCACATTTTATGGGTTGTTTGTTATTCTTAACATCTAAACCAGCGACCAAGAGAGAGAGTCATGGAGTTTCTTTTCCGCAAAGCAGATGAAATGAAGATTATACAAGCTAGAGTGCATAAATTTGCAGAAAAACCAAACGTACCGTGTTTTTCTAGGCGTCCAAGCTACCGATATACTTTGGTTAGCCAAATTAACATCACCGCAATTAACTAACTGTGGGTTTCACGTAGCCGATCATTCATAGTTGTAACAATTTGCAGAAAAAAACCAAACGTACCGTGTTTTCCTTGGGTTCCAAGCTACCGATATGCTTTGGTTAGCCAAATTAACATCACCGCAATTAACTAAGTGTGGGTTTCACATTGCCGATCGTTCACAGTTGTAACAATTTGTCCTTTTGGACTCCCAACTCTCTTATCATGTTCATTTTTCTTCAAGCTGGTGTAAAGTGGATGTCAATGGGAACCATATCAAACCCTGCGTGGTATTTGATCATGTACGCACGAGTAAGCTCCTATCCCATTCCAGTCAGCAGCTACTCCAAGATAATCCTTGGGCGAGTGTAGTCTGCATGATTCAAATAACTTTTTTTAGAAGTTAAATAAATATATATAAATAAGAGAAATATCAAAATTTACATAACAATTTCCAGCTTAGCCCTTGAACAAGTTCGTAATGAGCTAGGTTTCAGGTTCTGTACCAAGATAACTTATGTCAATCCATACAAGATTTGTAACACTCTTCTTCAAACTCAAGGTGTCATGAAAGATGAGAGCTTGAGTTTGGAAACGAGATTGGCACCGAAGCGAATGTGACTTTGTGAAGATAACTATAATTTGAGACTGAACAAGTTGCATGATGCCTTGGAGAACATGATGTCAAATAAGATAATAATCGATCTTGATGTGCTTGGTCCGTTTATGGAAGACATTGTTATGATAAATTTACATGGCAATATAGTTATTGCAATTGAGAGGAATTGCAGAAGAGAAATGTACACAAGATCTTGAAGTAAGCATCGTAACTAGAGGAGTTTAGAGGTAGTATCAGCAAGAGCTTGATATTTAGCTTTTGTACTAGAGCATGAGATAATTGTTTGTTTCTTGTTGCACCATGAAATAAGAGATGTCCCAAGAAAGAAACAGTAACTAGTTATGGATCGGCAATCTGATGGGTTCTCAACCTAATCAGTATTAGAGAAGGCTTGTAGCTTTAATGGGATGAGTAGCAAAAATGAAGGTCACAAAACATAGCACCTCTGATGTATCTTAATATACCTATGATGTGTCTTAATATGCAAAGAATAACAAAAAAGTGAGTGGTACAAAGTGTAGGAAAAAATTAGCTCACGATGTGAACAATATGAGCAATATCTTGAGTAAATCATTCAATAACAAAGTAGATTTTGTATCTTTCTACCGATCCATCTGCACAAGTCTTCATTTTATAAATCCATTTCCATTCACCAATTGATTTATTTGGAATGAGTTAACCAAGTTACAAGTATCTGTGCGAGTAAGTGTCTATAGTTCTTCTACCATTGTTTGCTGTCATAAAAGATCAAAAATGACCTCGCGATAGGTATGAGGTTTATAAAGAAAGACCATAGTGGAGTAAACATGAAAATCACGAAGACGGATAGAAGGTTGGCTTACACAATTAGTACAACAAAGCATTGCTCGTAGGGGGATAGGTTCTAATGAGGGATGGTCATTTAGAGGATTTGGTGGATCCACAATTGAATAAGATGCAGTAAGATTAGGTGTAGGTGGAGTCAAACTGCATGAGCTACTAGAAGGACCTACAAGAGAAATTAAAAAAAAAAAGAGATATGGCAGGATCAGAGAGATAGGGTAGCATCAGAGAAGAATTAATGCGGGGGTTCACTTAATCATAACTTTGAAAGAGTTGAAAACATCTTATTTTCTTAGAAGGTTACATGACAAGAAATATGAAGCCTTTATGATGAGGGATCCTAACATCTATACCTTTTATGTTCTATATTATACCCTAATAAGCAATATAGTTGTGCTAGTTCTAGTTTGGTGTATTCATGGGGTTGTAAAAAACAAAATAAGCATAACCAAAAACTTTAAGATTTTGATAGTCAAAAGTAAAATTAAATAGGTGTTCATATAGAGAAATGTTACCTATGACCGGAGAAGGGATATGATTTACAGTGCTTACAGTAGTAAGAGTTGTTTCTCCCTAAAAGGTTTCTAGAAAAAAAAGAAGAAGAAGAAGAAGATATAAGGAGGCCTTGAATAGTATCAATGATGTGTTTGTGCTTTAGTTATGCTCAATCATTGAGTTAAGAGGTACCTGGATAAGATCTTTGGATAATAATACCTTGTTGAGCAAGAAATTGGATGAAATTTAAATCTTTGTATTCCATGGAATTATAGTGTGAAATATTTTAATCTTGTAAGAAAATTGAGTCTAAATCATGTTGTTAAAATGAGAGTAGGAAATAATTAAGATCTATGATGTCTGAGATAAATTCATATATAATTAAGTCCATAAAGTGCTTTACGAAGATGACAAACATGATGAGGGAGCTTAGGATCTTTGTATCCTAGTGGTTGAGACATATATATACATTCATTTAAATTCCCATACAAGAAGGCATTATTTATGTCAAGTTGTCGAATGGACCAACCATTTGAAACAACAAGAGCCAAAATTAAATGTATCGTAGTTGGCTTGAAGAGCTTTACAGCACTTTGTAGTGCCATCGACACGTCGCTTAACCCTTTAAACCTATTTACAATCAATAATGTTGGCATTGGGAGGAGGAGGCATGAGATTCCAGGTTTTATTGGAGATAAGAGCTTGATATTCTTTATCCATAGCCTCTCGCCATTCAGGATAACGAGCTGTTTGTTTATAGGTGCTGGGCTCAAAGAATGCAAGGCTAGAATTTGGGAGAGGATGTTTGGTGATCGTGAAGGCCTTAGGTTTGAGGTTATTGGTGCGGGCTCTTGTCACCGTAAAGTGAGTGAATGTAGCAATGGGTCGTAAATGACTCAAAGTTGATGGGTGTGGTGGAGCGAAAACATCGTTTACTAATGAGGCGGTAGGTGCTGCCAAGTCACTCAAGTTAGGTACCATGGGGGGTTGCGAAGTCTCAAGAGAAGGACTTGATGGTGTAGGAGATATTGAAGTTGCATTATGTAATAGTTGAAGGGTGATTTTTGTAGATGGAGATTTTATAGTGGAAGGGGTAGACGAACAAGCAAGAGAGGTATCGGAAACTTTGTTTCATTAAAGACTACATGGCAAGTTATGTATAGGCTATTTGTCTCAACATAAAGACACATGTAGCCTTTGTGTTTGGAACTATAGCCCAGAAAAACACATAGTTTGGAACGATATTCCAATTTATGCTTATTATATGGCCGAAGGAAAGGATAGCATAGATAACCAAAAGTCTTAAGAAGTGTTTATTCAGGACTATGATGATAGAGACATTCATAAGGTGACTTATATGCCAAAATTGGTGTAAGTGTTCAGTTAATAAGTTAACAGTTGTAGGAAAGGCATATTCCCAACATTTAATAGGAAGAGAACCATGGGAGAGAAGGGCTAAACCCTTTGCCACAATGTCTTTATGTCTACGCTGAGGAGCCCTATTATATTTTTGAGCATGTGGACAAGATTGTTAATGATGAACAAAAAACCTAAAGAGGAAATTTGATAACAGTCGATACT
>JAOTAX010000002.1:16490172-16504208 GCA_025629825.1 Erythroxylum guanchezii | reverse complement strand
AAAGCTGTATTTTAGCTTTTTCAAAAGCTGTTTCTACTTAAAAAGTGCTTTTGAAGTTTACAGCCAAACACCCATTTTTTCCTGAAAACAGCTTTTACAGTGAAAAAAAGTACTTTTGGAATTTCCAAAAGTTGAACCAAACGGGCACTTAGAGTTAGACGGGTCATTTTCTAAGAGACAACTAGCTTATGCAATAATATTTAAAATGAACCCCTCAAAGATTGAGGGGTGCTTGTTAGCTGATATAAGAAGAAATAATCAGAAACTTATGAAAAAAATAGTAATATGTTACGATCGAATGAATCGTATTTTTATATTTCAATTCTTCAACTTTCAAAGAAATGAGAAGAATCGAAACTATACTTATTTACTTTCCTTACTATATTTAGTATAATTCATATTATCATTCTACCAAACTCGCCTAAACACACGCATACATACTTTAATGATATGCAGTAAAGCTAATGATTTGGTGACCTTTAATTGGCTTTGAACTTTGTTACTGGTTTACTTAATCTATATTTAATACTCCCATCAATTTAAAGTAAGTGTCGTTTTATAATAATACACACTTATTAAGAAAGTTAATGAAATTTCTGATATACCCTTATTAATTATATGTTAAAGTGCCTTGAAAATATAATCCGTGTAATTAAGATGTGAGAAAAATTAAAAGATAATTTTGAAAGTAAAATCATAAATATGCATAAAAAGTCACAAACGACACTTATTTTAAATAGTTAAAATTCCTCTAAAACTATACTTATTTTAAATGGGAGGGAGTAAGTTATTTCGTGCATGTAAAAGTTAGTTGTATGTATATAATATTAAAAAAGAAACAATGGAAATGGAGAATTAATTGTGAGAGAATGGTCCTGCAATCTCCGAAGCGATGGTTTTTTTGTATGTTTTACCATATCTTGCCATGCTGAAAGGCGAGTTTCAAAGGTGAACTTAATCAATAAAGGCATAGATGGGGCCTCTGAATTGCCAAAAGAAGGCGACTGCAAGTCTGCAACCCTACAAGCCATAATAATTAATACAGTATGCCTTCAACTTCAACTAAGATGTGTTTTATAATTTATCATAACGACCATCACGTCCACTTTATTATTATTATTATTATTATTATTATTATTATATATGGGGTCCCTGTCATCCTGCAAAACGACAAGCACAATTGGACTTTCAAACGTCAGCCTTTTTGGGCTTTACTTTATCCAGTAATGCCTTTACTAAGCATGCTTTTCTGTACCGCATTATTGGCCTAGTCTACTCTTCTTTCTTCCCGATTACAAAAGTAAAAAGAAATCATAAGTGCAGATTTTATAAACGCATTCAATAAAATTTTAAATTTAAGTAATAGGAAAATCATTTTTATAAATAGGGATTTTATATATGCATTCAAAAAATTTTAAGTAATACTTTTTGATACAAAAAATCCTTTTTTTATAAATAAAATACATTACATTTCAAAAAATGTCTAGATATAAGTAATACCTTATTACTTATATAATTTAAATTAATTAATGATCTCAATATATGTAGTGATTAAAAGAACAAATCTAATTATTGACAATTGAGAATGTTTTAAAAAAATATTATGAGATTTAAGATTAGAAGAATTTTCATAAAAGAGGGGGAAAAAAAAGAAGCCATATTACATTTCGAGGAGGAGGCTGCTTTAGGACACGGATTAGACGCTGCCGTAGTCCCTAAACACATCATTTACTCGCTTCACAGCCGCGGGGAAGGGAAGGGAAAGTAACGGTAAACAGTGTTCAAACGCCAAACCGAACACGGCAAAATCCAACTAACGCCTGCCTTCTTTCCAAACGCGCATCCCACTCTCCATCAACCACTCTTGTCAATTTAATCCCCACCGTCAGATGCCCCAATCCTTGTCAGCTCGTGACACCAGTCCCCAATCCTTGTCAGATGCCCATGCACGAAGTAGCCGTTGTAACTCCACGTGGCAACTTGCCGACATTACAGCATTTATGTTTTTTTTCTTCGCACATGTACTGTGTTAGTGTTCATACTTCATGACCCGGCACACAGTTGGGTTTGACTGTTTTGGGTTCTTTGGAAATATTAAATTTTGCATGAAAAGAACAGTAAAAAAGAATTCGATTTCTAATTCCTTGTATTCCACCCAGGAACAACATATCTCTGCTTTTAGTTACTGTTTTCATTTCTGGACCCTATACTTTTTCTATGTTTTATCTTCTCTCGATTCTTCACTTTTTGTTCATCTCAGGGGGAAAGGAGAGAGTGTCTGTGGTGGCGTGCTTCCTACTTATCCTCTAAAAGAAGGAGAATAATGAGTTTACTTTGATTGAGCTAGAAAGTAATCCAAATTCAACTTCGAGATTTGCAACTTCTTCTGTTCCTTCCACGCTAATCTGGGGTTTTGTGGAGGGTAAAACTACCCTTGCACGTTCTTTCTCTTGGGATCGTACACATATCAACGGTAAGCTTAAAGTTTGAAGCTTTTCTTACTCTCTTTTTTTTTGTTCTCTTTTTTGTTTCTTTTTTTTAAATTGTTCTATGGGTATGAATTGCTAATTTTAATTTTGTGTTCTTGTATATGATGCTTGGAGTAATTGTGTGCTTTCAGAGTATTCTCCTAAAAAGTTGCTATTTTTTATGTAAAGCTGTTCTTTTTTCTTTTAATTTTCTCTTATTTCTCGGTTGAAGTTGGGAATTTGGAAAGTAATTGAATTCCACTTGAAATCAGCTTAATAACAAGATACTGATATTTCTCTCTCTGTTTATGATTGCTCTGTCATGTATTTGTGATTTACCTGGGTTTTCATTGTGGTTAGTATTCTAAATTTGTTTTGCAGACACTCTTAGGGTGGCTAATCTTTTGATTACTAAACCATTCCTTCATTTTATAGGTCAAGATCAAAATACATAAATGGCTACACTTGGTGATATTGGGGTTTCAGCTGGAATAAATCTTCTTAGCGCCTTCATTTTCCTACTAGCATTTGCAATCTTGAGGCTTCAACCTTTCAATGATAGGGTTTACTTCTCGAAATGGTATCTTAAGGGCTTAAGGAGCAGCCCAACGCGCTCAGGAGCCTTTATCGGTAGGTTTGTTAATTTAGACTTCAGATCGTATTTGAGATTTTTGAACTGGATGCCAGAAGCTCTGAAAATGCCAGAGCCTGAGCTTATTGATCATGCGGGATTGGACTCTGCAGTTTACTTGCGAATTTATTTGTTAGGGTAAGTGACAGTCTACTTTTATGCGTTTGCTTTATATGAAGCAGGTTTCTATATAGTCGTGGCCATCCTTTTCTTATTGGCTATGTTTAGACCTACTACTTAAGCTGTAGACCTCTCGATTGATATGATGCAAAATACAAGTTGTGCTTTCTTTTTTCAAATAATTGCAGTTCAGTTAACTTAGATGGAGTTTTTTTTACCATGAACAATAAATAATACTTAAGGTATGAAGTTGCATTTGAATTCGCTGTTATGTTATATCCTTAGGTCTCATTTGGTATACAATAATGAAGGAATCGGAATAAAAAAAGAATGGAAATGGAAAGTGAGAATTAGAATAGGAATAAAATTATTGATTATGCGTGTTTGGTATCATATTAAACAAAGTTAATAGTTATGTTAATATTTGGTATTAAATATTAAAAATGATAATGATTTTTTTACTTATATTAGTTATTAAATAATTTATTTGCACATAATTAATTAAAATATTTTATATTTTATAAATAATAAATCAAACAATTGAATGATTATAATATTATTAATTTTAAAATAATTATGAATGATTTTTATGATAAGAATAAAAGTATCAATGAAACAAAATAAAATAATTATTAAAGAAATTAATATAAAAGATTGTAATATGTGATTGTGATGATAATATGCTGATAAGGATCAATATTTTGATAATAACTTGATAACATTCTAATATTATCTTTTATCTCTAATTCTCGGTTTTTGATGCCAACTTATATCCACACTCTCCTTAGGAATAAAAGTCCAGGATTATTTAGGATTTATTTTAGTTCCTTATTTTATCTATTACCAGTAACCAAATAACTAAAAGTTAGGGAATAAAGGTTGCATTCTTATTTCTACCTCTTTATTACTGGTCACTGATACCTTCTCTACACCTTAAACTGAATTGTCATTGTAATTCATTAATACTATTTCCTTCTTGAATAAGCTGTTTTTGGTGTTGAAGTTGCTTGGTTCACTGAATAGTTGTGTACATGTATAACGATATGCTGAGATCCTTACTGTAACTATTGCAGACTCAAGATATTCGTTCCAATAGCATTGCTTGCATGGGCTGTCCTAGTACCAGTTAATTTTACAAATCATACTTTAGAGCTAGCCAAGCTGAAAAATGTGACTTCTAGCGATATTGACAAGCTTTCAATTTCAAATATCCCACTTCAATCTCAAAGGTACGGACCATGCTTGCCTGTTAACCTGTACCTTTGTAATGTCTAGCATCTGCTGAACTTCACATATTCAGATGCATTGGATCAAATAATTTTCCATGCAGTGCAACTTAACAACTATTGCTTAATAGTCAGCCCTATTCTCTAAGTCACATCCTTTGTATAATCTTTGGTTATTAAAAGTATCTTATTCATCATTTTACTTCTTGCATTGCAGATTTTGGACGCACATTGTGATGGCTTATGCCTTTACTTTTTGGACGCTTTATGTGCTACTAAAGGAATATGAGAAAGTTGCTTCAATGAGATTACAGTTTCTTGCATCAGAGAAACGTCGCCCCGATCAATTTACTGTAAGATAGAAATGTTCTTATTTGATAATTCTAGAACTGTTTTGTCCTTGATAAAAATGTATGTAAACCATGCTATGGGAGTTTGATCGTTTATATCAGTTACAGATGATACTGTACTCTATTGCTGGAATTTGTTTATCACTTCTAATCTCAAAATGCTCCAGTTTCATCACTTCAAAATTTCAGATACATATGCAGGAACAGTTTTCTGATGTCATTACTCTTATATGGCATTTTGTGCCTTGGAATTTAATCTTGCAGGTTCTTGTTAGGAATGTACCTCCAGATCCAGATGAATCTGTCAGTGAGCTTGTGGAGCACTTTTTTCTGGTCAATCATCCAGATCATTATCTTACACATCAGGTATCGTCATATTTAAACCAATATTTGTTGGAAATCCATTGTTGATTTATAAGTTCATGAGAGTATGTCACACAGTTGTAGATTTGAATATGTGGGAATGAACACTTAAAACATTAGATGTATCATTTTGTGCGGGTAGCAGTATCTATCTGCAGCACATTTTGCTAGATTCTCAACCATTATGACCCATACAGGTGCTTATTCTTGTGGATAATTTGTTTCATATACATTCTTGGTTTATTTCAAGAGGCTTCTTTGTGCTATTTTCAATTTGAGAATCATATTTATTTGTGGAGTGTGTGAGGCATTACTAAAAACATATGTAAATCATGTGTTGGAAAGGGGGTTTATATGTTCTTAATTGTCATACTGATGTGGCATTGCCTTAATTTCGTTGCTTCTAATTTGTGGTTACATCAATTTCTTCTGAGATTTTCTCCAAAATTGTGCAAATTTTTTCTCATTTTGGAATAAAGAATTTATTCCTCTTGGAGTTTCTATTATTTCAAGTAATGGGGAAAAGGAAGGATAGATCTTTAGCAAATTTAAAAAGTACACTTAGGTTGTCTAGTACGACTATGTTGGCATGATGAGGTGAGCACTTTTGTGCTGTTACCTTTTTCCATCTTTGTTACTTGGGGCTCTCTTAAATTTTCAGGTGGTTTATGATGCAAACAAATTGGCCAAAATGGTAAAGAAGAAGAAAAGTCTGCAGAATTGGCTGGACTACTATCAACTCAAGTATGATAGGAATCCAACACAGAGGCCTATTATGAAGGTAATCATGTGTCTGGAATATCTTTTGAAAAATGCTGATGCATCTGGAAGTGCCTGTGTTAAGTTCTTTAATCTCAACTACTAGCAATGTATTTACCTTCCCCATTCTTTCAGACTGGTTTTCTTGGACTTAGGGGAGAAAAAGTAGATGCAATAGACCATCACATATCAGAGATTGACAAGATATCAAAAGAAGTAAGTTCCTCTTGAAGATTTCCTCATTTGCATTCCCTTGACTTGGTATTTTTGAACCAATGTTACCATTTTTTTATTAAATGGGAAGCTTTGAGTGATGCTATTGGAATATCTTTTTGACGGTACTCTACTCACATACCTGGACCTGTTTCAATAACAGTGACTTCTACACATACCTAAACTCTTCCTGACATATGTGTGAAACTGGCACCATAAGGATTGGACACAGAGACAGAGTCTCTGTTTCCTCTAGGATACAGTGAAGAGTTTTGTGTAGCACTGTTCAATTTATGTGAAACCAAAATTCTCATTTTATTGTGCCAGATAAGCGCATGTTGAAGTTAGTCAAGTCAAGACATGTTATTACCAAGGAAGAAAGTTTGTTTTGGTTACTTCGTGTTGGACGCTCATCTCTCAATAACAAGTTGATGCATTTATTGCCTTATTCTTTTCTGATTGACTATGTGCACTCGAGATCTAATCTTAGTGATGGATGGTCTGCTATTTGTTCAGATTGCAGCAGAGAGGGAAAGGGTTGAGAAGGATCCGAGTTCCATTATGCCAGCGGCATTTGTGTCATTTAAAACACGATGGGGTTCTGCAGTCTGCGCACAAACCCAGCAATCAAGAGATCCAACTTTGTGGTTAACAGAGTGGGCTCCAGAACCACGTGATGTGTATTGGCAAAACTTGGCCATTCCATATGTGTCACTCTCAGTTAGGAGACTGATAATGTCAGTGACATTCTTTTTCCTGACCTTCTTTTTCATGATCCCAATTGCGTTTGTTCAGTCTCTTGCAACTATTGAGGGAATTGAGAAAGCCGCCTCCTTTCTAAAGCCCCTTATTGAAAAGTTAGTGCTCTTTCATTTTCTGGCCTCTATTGTTAGTCATATTATTATATATTTGTAAGTTACTAATTGCTTTCATTTTCCCCTTTTCGTATGTGTTATATAGGAAATTTATCAAATCGGTCATCCAAGGTTTTCTTCCAGGGATTGCACTCAAGCTTTTTCTCATCTTCCTGCCAACAATTTTGATGATCATGGCTAAATTTGAAGGCTTCACATCCCTGTCGGCTCTAGAAAGGAGAGCAGCAACAAAATATTACATTTTCAACATAGTAAATGTGTTCTTTGGGAGCATAATCACTGGAAGCGCATTTGAGCAGCTTAATTATTTCATAAAGCAATCTGCCAATGAGTACGTCAATCAAACTAATGGGCTATGCAATCTTGTTCTATGACAATCCTTCTTGCTGTCACTTAAGGGAATTTGATGGGCATTGGGTTTAGCAGTATATGAAAGCTTAGTTTTATATTTCTTGCGCTCATCTGTTTGTGACTTTACATGTTAACATGTTCTGTTCATAGTTGGAACAATGTGATATGATCAACCTTGTGTGTTTGCATGTGGTATCTCTACATATTGTGCTGAGTGGCCTTACGTGTATGTGCGGTTGAGTTGTTATTCTGTATTTGTACATGTTGCAGTATTCCGAAGATGATTGGCGTAGCTATTCCTATGAAAGCAACTTTCTTCGTAACCTATATAATGGTTGATGGATGGGCCGGAATAGCTGCAGAAATTTTAATGTTGAAACCTCTGATAATCTACCACTTAAAGAATTTCTTTTTGGTGAAGACTGAAAAAGACAGGGAGGAGGCCATGGATCCTGGGAGTATTGGTTTCAACACTGGAGAACCTCAAATACAGTTCTATTTTCTTTTAGGGCTTGTATATGCAACAGTGACACCTGCCCTCCTGCCCTTCATATTAATATTCTTTGGCTTTGCCTTCTTGGTGTACCGCCATCAGGTAAAACATTCATTTTTTTTTTTTGGAAATGTTCAATCGTGCAGATACTTTGGTGTTGATTGATGCAGAGTAAAAGACAATTGATGAAGATTTAGGATTTCTTTAAATTAGCTGGTTTAAGACTTATTTGGTTTGTTTCTCAAGTTCTTTTTCCTGATTAAGTTTTTGGCTACTTTTTCTATGTGGTGTATCTTTTCCGTATAAATACTTGATGTAGCTATTGATACAGAGTTTGGAGCATCTGACTAAGCAGAGATTCCTGTTGCCTTTTCTTTTCGTTTCTCCCCCTTTCCCCTGCCCTCCTCTATTCTGTTCACTTCCCCTATTTCTCTTTAGTGGTGGAAATTTAAATCATTAAGAACCTGCAATTTGAGTCGAACTTGGTAGATATGATAGGGAAAATTCAGCTCGTGGAAGTATCTGGCAGCAATGAGTCTTTCTTAGTTGTTTGTTTTGGCCCTTCATAGAATTATGACATTTCAGTAGTCTTGCCTTTTCCTAGTAATGAATAAAACAGCAATACCCATGCATTGATTTTAAATGCTTTGAGGTGCGTAGCAACGTTGCAACTGGAGAAATTGCTACACTAGATATATGTCATTAGCAGCTGAATATGGCGTCTCAGGAGAGCCCTTGTATTTAGGTCATTTGGCTACTCTTTTCAGGGAATTTATTTAATGTAGATGGAAGTAAAAGTTTTTTAAAAAAACCTGATCATAAGGATATTACTTTTAGACGGCATTTGGAGAACAAGATTTGTAGTCCTTGTATACAAAACGTAAATTCAGATGCCACATTGCATTAAGAAGGGATATGGAGAAGTTAAAGAGTTTGCTTTCCATGTATCCTGCATTTCAATGTGAATAAGATTTGTTTGATTTTTATTGCACTACTTTTTGTTATTTTCTTTCTGCAAGTTAATGCTTTTTTCTTCTTAATTGCAGATCATCAACGTTTATAACCAAGAATATGAAAGTGCTGCAGCTTTCTGGCCTGCTGTCCATTTCCGTGTTATTATAGCATTGCTAATCTCTCAGGTGGTTATGATAGGACTATTGAGTACCAAACAAGCTGCTCAGTCAACACCATTTCTACTTGTTCTGCCCATAATTACTATATGGTTTCATCTGTTCTGTAAGGGCCGTTATGAACCTGCATTTGTTAGATATCCATTGCAGGTAAAAATTGTACCATGCTCATATTGTTTTGGCTAGTGGTTTTTCTTATCATCATTTCTTATTTTTCGTATACCTATTTCCTGATAACACAGCCAAAGTTGGTGGTTGTGGTTCTGCTTGATTATTTACAATCTGATATGTTCTGGTCATTTCAGGAAGCAATGATGAAAGATACTCTAGAACGTGCGAAGGATCCACGTTTTAATCTCAAATCCTACCTTCAATATGCATATGCGCACCCAGTTTTCAGGAGTTGTGATGATGATGATGATGATGATGGTGGTGGTGAGTATATATATCGGAAGTTAGAAACTGAGAGTGTACTAGTGCCCACGAAGCGCCAATCAAGAAGGAATACTCCAGTTCCCAGCAAGATCAGTGGTGCATCCAATCCATCTTTGCTGGAAGATGTTGTCAAAGAGCAGGAGCATTGACCTCTTAATGCAGCATCAGTTCCATGTCAATGTAAATTTGGCACTGGGTAGTGCTGAGTGTTGTAATTATAGACAGGTGAAAGTTGTTCAATGTATAGTTAAGGGTCAAAAACCAGTAATTTGGAAACAGTTTTAGTTGTAACTTGGAAACATTTTATCATCAAATGAATTGGTTTTGCATCAGCTCAAAGACCACCTGATAAAGAACTTTTATTAATTGATAATATATACCCAGTGTGTTACTTTTAAAGGCAACCAAATCCACAGGAATCATTGGCAGTTATAAAGCCTTGAGTACGAGCAGGTTCTTTAATCCTTTCTAACGGAAGGGCTTATTCATTTGAAGTTAATTACTCAACGAACCTCTACTTTCTATTTTCATTTGCTTCGAAAGAAGCTAATCTACTCGAAAGAGCCAAGCCTCTGATAATATAGGGCATTTTGATTGTTGTCTTGTCTGGTTAGGTCCTTGCAAAATGCAACTCCATGAGAGAGAAAAAAGAGGAATAGAGTTCTCAAAATTGGATATATTGAAGAACAGCTCAGCATTAGAGGTGAGGGTTTAAAAGATAATGATAACATCTCGATGCACTAAATTAGGAGAGATCTAATAGTATGCAACCTTACCTTTAAATGTTTAACAATATTTATGGGTGAGGCTTTAAATGGTAATAACAATTGTAACGCCCCAAAAATCTCAGTTTCATGAAAAAATTTTGGTCATGAATAATATATCCCGAGTGAATAGTGACACTCAAGATCTAAACTGCAATTTATTTTATTTGGCATTGGATGGTAGTATTCACAGACAGCCCAATAATCAAATTTAGGTCAAAACGAGTTCATTTTGAGGTTTGACCAAGAGTTGATCAGTGATCAAAATTTGACTCAAAAAATAGGTAAAGTTCAAACTCAAAATAAATGTATTATGGATGCATTTGTTGGAAGAACTTATCAAAGAAAGGGCAGGCAGGGAAAAGATTAGTTGCAACAGCAGATTTGGTGAAGGAGACATATTGGGAAGCAAATCAAGTTTGAATGAGAGATCTTAATTAGTTAGGATTCTATGTGTTTAAATAAGTTTGAATAGGAGTTATAGGAGGTCTTACTTGGTTAGCATTCTTGCGTTTAAATAAGTCTGAATAAGCTTCCTAAGTCAAAAGGGAACCTTATATTCGGCTACGTTATTTAGTTGTAGTCCTCCTCCTTTATAAAGATGCTTTGCTTTAATAAAGGATCATTAGCAATATTTCAGTCAAAAAAAGTTTACAAGATCTGGGGTTCTCTCAGACGAGCCCTAACATACACAAGCAACCATAGGTTCAGCAAAGAAAGGCAAAAACAGTAACAATGAGAAATCTATCAACCCAGTGGCAACGAGATCCTTAGTACAGGCACATACCAAATTGGTATCAGAGCAGGTCGTTATGGGTGAATCTGGAGGACTTGAAGGGAGACACATTCCTACAGCGGTTTGAGCAGAGGCAGTACGCTTGGGAAGAAATACAGCAAGCCTCGGACGATAGAATGGAGGATTTGGCTTGACAAATGAGGGAACTGACTCGTAAGGTAGGAAAGGAACCATTTCGGGAGGAACCAGAAGGTGGAGGGAGCAGCTCTAGCCGAGTAGGGGATCGCCAAGGTAGTCAGGTGGTCCTCTGCTACGTGAAGCTCGATTTCCCAAAGAGCTAACGACCTTTCAGGATGGCTACACCGCTGTGAACAGTTCTTCTACAATCAGAAGATAAAGATGGAGATAAGGTAAGCTTGCGCGCTTTTCATATGACTTGTGAAGCTCAATTGTGATTTTATAAGATGGAGCAAGAGGAGCCTAGAATGTCCTGGGAAACCTTCAAAACCTATTGTCACCTTCATTTTCGACCACTAATAAGTAGCAATCCGCTAGGAGAATTGGTGAATCTCACGCAGGCGAGGACGGTAGAGGACTATCAAAAAAATTTCCAAGCCCTATTGGTGAGAGCTGTTTCAGTTCAAGCAGAGCAGCAGGTGAATCTTTTCACCACCAGATTGGAGGAAACTTTGAAGATGGATGTGGAGATGTAAAATCCACCAAACTTCGTAATCGCAATGAACTGGGCACCTGCATTTGAAAAGAAACAACGGTTGAATCGAGGGGAAGGGAATAGACGAACAACCTCTACTTGGCTAGCCTTGAGACCTATGGCAACTGTGCTAGCTAGCATAGCTAGTCATGGTTTCAAAGGTACTACTCCAGCAAGTAGCAGTAAGGGAAGTGCAGTTACACCTATTAAACGCTTGTTGCGAGTTAAATTAGTAGAAAGGAGGTCTAAGGGCCTTTGTTTCAATTGTGATGAGTTATTCTCTCCAGAACACTGTTGCAAGCATCTTTTTTAGTTAGAGGGTGAAGAGTTAGATTTGGATGGGGAACCTGATGAAGCGGTTGAACCAGAAATCTCCTTAAATGATGTTACAGGAATAAGAAACTCACAGATGATGCAACTTCAGGCATTAGTAGATGGTTGTGCACTATAGGTATTGGTTGACTCGGGAAGCACTCACAACTTCATTAGTGCAGTTCAATGTTTAGGACTATGAATTCAGCAGCAACAAAGGATAAAGGTGGCAGTAGCCAACGGGGAAAAAATTCCTAGTATTGGGCTTTGTGAAGCTGTAAATTTAATGACTAATTCTAATTTTTTTGCTGCTGACCTTTTTTTGTGCTACCTTTGGATGGTTTTGACATTGTTTTAGGAGTGATATGATTACGAACCTTGGGGCCAATTGTATGGGACTTTTTAGCCCTTACTATGAGCTTTGGATTAAAGGGAAGGAAAATGGTATGCCAATGGCAACAACAGGAGAAACAACCACGTTTTCAATTGATTCAGGACCAAAACCACAGGAAATCATGTTAGATAGATTGCTTGCTGACTTTTTCGACTTATTAGAAGAACCAAAAGGGCTGCCACCAAGGAGAGAGTGTGACCACTAGATTCATTTGCTGCCTGAAACAACCCCAATTGCGATACAACCTTATAGGTACTTGCATCTGCAGAAAGAGGAAATTGAGAAACAATGTGCCACCATGATGAAACAAGGAATTATAAGGCCTAGTCATTCTCCAATTTCCTCTCTTGTTTTGCTAGTGAAGAAGCAAGATCGAACAAGGCAGTTTTGCATTGACTACAGGGAATTGAATCGTAAAGCGGTCAAGGATAAATTCCCAATCCCTGTGGTGGAGGAGTTGTTGGATGAGCTTTATGGTACCCTAAGGTCTAGTTATCATCAAGTGCGGATGGCCCAAGAGGATATTGAGAAGACAACTTTTAGAACTCACCACGGGCACTTCAAATTTTTGGTTATACCTTTTGGCTTAACCAATGCCCCGTCAACATTTCAAGCACTTGTGAATTAGGTATTCCAACCCTACCTACATAAGTTTGTCTTGGTTTTCTTTAACAACATATTAATCTACAGTAAAACATGGGTGGAACATGATCAACATATTCGACTTATGTCTCATTTACTATGTTCTCACGGTTTTTTAAAAAGATCTAAATGTTCCTTTGGGGGGGACCCAGATAGCATATCTAGGTAATATGATCAATGGTGGTGACGTATTGATTGATGCTAGCAAGGTAGAAGCAGTGAAAGAATGGGTCCAACTTGTTGGGACCCGATCTCGGGACCGGACTCCAACCGAAAAACGAAAACGAAAGAATCCGATTTCTCGGAATCATATAAATCGCGTAAAAGAACGGATACAAATGTCCGAAGCACGGAAAACGAAATACGGAAGCGAATCCAAAGCGAAGCAACTCTCTGACATCCGAGAACAAAACAAAAGCAAACGAAACTAACGTGTTGCCTTGCGTTGGAAACCTTAGACTAATCCAATTCCAAAATCGGTATAAATTTTTTTTCTTTTTTCATTCCTTTCTTCTTTATTCAATCTTATTCAAATCAAAACAATATCTAAACAATTTCCTTTTTTGGAAAATTTTCCTCAATCTAAACTCAATTCATATAATTCTTCTTAACCAATCATACATATCTCAAAAATTTCATCTTTTAAACTAAAAACTTATTCATTTTTTTTCCATAAAATCGATTTTATCGAAAATCGGGCAGCATAACAGCCGTATTTTATACAACCCAAAAATCTGCAAATAATAAAACGCACTTCTCTAATCACATCCAACCAAAATGCAAAGTCATCGGACCTCCCGTCCGGAATTCAATCATACACAACCAAACGCAATCCTATATCTAACACTTCAAAAGTCTCAGTCCATAATTCCATACCCAAATCCACAATTCAAGTCACAATCATATTTCAAAAATAATATACAAATTCATAATCAATCCCAATACGACCCAATCATCTTTGGAAATCATAACCATACACAAGTTTTATCTCAAACTCAATACATAAATCCATAATTTACTTACATAATCCAATCCCTAATTTCAGAATTTAATATACATCAC
>JAOTAX010000002.1:16457944-16487014 GCA_025629825.1 Erythroxylum guanchezii | reverse complement strand
TGGGTTTTATTATGTTTTGCCAATGCTTGTTTTAAATGTGACTTTGCATTGTTTTTGTAAATGTCCATAAGGGTGAGCTTGTGTATGCTGTGTTTTAAGGCATATTTCTGGACTGATATGGATTGAATTGGGTCAACTAGCCTTCTTGAAAGTGGGAGAAGAAATTCATAGCTTTCCAATAAGGTATAGCATGCTATTTTTGGAGGTGGTAGTTGGAAGATGTGGGTTGTTGAAGTTAAATGTAGGTGTTGTCATGTAAGTGTTCATAGAGTAGGTTTTGTGTATGCTGTGCTTTGAGGCCAATTATGAGCTGATGTGGATTGAATGGGATCAAGTAGCCTTATTGAAAGTTGTAGAGGAAATTCATAGCTTTCTAATGAGTTATAGTATGCCATTTTTGGATGTGGGAGTTGAAAGATATGAATTTTTAAAGGTTGTATGCTATCTAGGATGGAAATTTCGGGACAGAAAGTTTGATTGAGATTTTAACCCTCATAGGGGCAGATTTTATTCTTAGGGTCTTTATGAAGGTTGTAGGTTGTAATCTTATCTTTCCATTGATATAAAGTATGACATTTTTGGACAATGGAATAGAGAGTTATGATGTTTAGAAAATCTGTTACTGTTTAGGATGACTTTTATCTGACAGCTACTTCGGGGTGGATTTTGACCCCTTTAAAGACCTCAATTGTTTTTAAGTCCTTCATGGAAGTTGTAGAGCGTTCTTTTACCTTTCCATTGATACCAATTTTGTACAAGTTGGAGTTCTGGGTCAAAAGATATGAAGGTTGGAAGTTCGGATGTCAGATTGGAGAAACCCAAGAGGAGCTGGCCCTTGCGAGTGCGACGCCTCGCTCCCGAACACGAGCGCTAGAGACCGCGAGCGCATACGTCTCGCGTGTGTCTGGCGGCCACGAGGCTCTCGCTAGCGCGAGGGCTCCTGCACGCGCGCTGGGCGCTCGCACGCAACGCGGCCGATTTTTGATTTTCTCACCGATCCAACCTCTCTCTACTCGTTTAGCCATAACTTTTTCGTTTGACCTCCGATTGACCTGATTTTTGAAGCGTTGGATTCCTAAGACATTTTTCTACCTCTCCATAGAAATTTACAGCTTTTGGTATTATTTTGGAAAATATGGATTAAATCAAAGTAAGAGGATCGGATAAACGAGTATGAATTGGATATTTATCTGACCAGACTTCAGTATTTTGGCGATATCTTGACTTGTAGAGCTCCAATTGAGTTGAGTCTTATTTCTAAACAATCTAGAGACATAGAGCTACAACTGATATGAAGGAATCAAATTTCGATTTAGGCCCTAAGTCTTTCAATTTCTGGAATGATTTCGGGTGTAGTATTTAGTCTCGGTTTAATTTTTAACCCGAAAGTGTTTTGGCCAATTCTTTCTTATTTTTGACCCAAATTGAGTGTTTTGGAGTCGTTAGAAACGTAAGGCAATGAGGAACAATTTATGTGAAGAAGTCTTATTGAAATTTCTTTATGAGCTATCCCAAAATATGTTCGGAAGTAAGTAAGATGGGTTCGTTTTTTAGGTTCGACCTAGTGGGGAACACCTCCCTTGTGGGATGCACATTCAGATGTCGCGTAAGATGTCGGGCACGTGACTCACAAGGGCGGGGTTCCAATACAGTATGGAAAATCTCCAATTTCTTGTTGGTATGCATATTTATCCCTGAGAAGCAAAATCTATTGCTAGTCATAACTTGAGGCAATGAATTTTTGTTCATATTAATATGTAAAAACCTCAGTTTTCTCTGCTAAGTTACAAAATGGAGAATTTGGTACTATACACCTCCAGATAAGAGAAAGTATAGAGAGAGGTGACAAGAGAAAGCAGATTAGACGAATTAGAACTCCATGAATTGATCTCTGTAACTCAACCAGTTTCTTGATCAATCCTTGTTCTGGTATTGCCTTTATCATTTCTTTCCTTCGATGATACATTATTTTGGAAATTCATTCGGTAGTTACAACACGAACCTAGCCGTAGCAAGGCCTAAACTATCGAACCCATTAGGACCAAATCCACGAACACATCCCTGTTGAATCTTACTAAAGTAACAATAATAGTAGCTCCATGTTCCCAAATATATATAGTTGGTGATATGCCATTAAAGAAGGGTTGAAAGGCTATGCCTATGCAACTTTCTTAGCTTTCAAACTAAAGACTTAAGCTCGCAAAATTTTTAAAGCTCTAAGAAAGAATCCATGGTGGGTTGGTAATGGTGGGTTGTTGTGAAGAT
This sequence comes from Erythroxylum guanchezii, assembly GCA_025629825.1. Taxonomy (NCBI): domain Eukaryota; kingdom Viridiplantae; phylum Streptophyta; class Magnoliopsida; order Malpighiales; family Erythroxylaceae; genus Erythroxylum; species Erythroxylum guanchezii. Next base: position 16,484,749 of record JAOTAX010000002.1, on the reverse strand, counting down.
GAGGTTGATTTGTAATTCTTTGGAAGCTTTTTTCAAAGCTCCTATGAATGCCAACATTGGTGTGTCTTCCATCGATGGACAGGGCTTCAAACTTAGACAAGGACATGAACACATTGGATGTAGGTGTTGAGAAATATGGGAAGACTAATTAAAGAGAGAGAGCACCAATAACAGAAAAGCTTGCGTACCATTGTTTAACCTCATCGGTTGATACACCTCTTGTGGAAATCTACTAATCTCATGATTTTAGGTTCTATTGTTCCAAATCAAAGCAAGGCCATGTTATGAAACAAAGTTAATGAAGAAATTTGAGGTGTTGAGAAATATGGGAAGACTGATCAAAGAGAGAGACGAACAATAACATAAAAGTTTACTTACCAGTTAACCTCTTCAATTGATACAGTACTAATCTCACGATTTTAGGTGGTAACTACTAATAAAGTTAAATTTGTATGTGCGATTAAAAGAATGAAATTTATCATAATAGGATAAACTTATCTTTATCTCTATTTCTATCTCTTTAGTATTTTATAATAACTTTTAGACACAATTGTCTTTTTATCTCTTAATTTTTCAGCCACTGTTTGAAAACACTCATATTAGTAATGTTTTCAAAAACAGCAGATTGGGTTCAATCTGTAAACCCAATTCGTTGATTATCAAACATAATTATTGATTGTTTGATGTGATTAAACAACTAAATACATCTTAATCCTCCAAAAAATAGTTGATCAGCTATTTGCCAGACAAGGGCTTAGTGTATGAAGGTGACGACTCAGGAGGTTTTTCCAGACTTAGGCTTTGACTTGGTTGATTTGGGCTTAGTGTTGGTAGGATGTATATTGTCTAATCAAAGGATAATTGAACTTGAATATCTTCTCATAGTCAACTTCTTCAGGGTATGATGGTGGAGAATAGATTGGTGGGATAGGATAGGTTGGTGAAGGATAGCTCAATTGGTTAACTGAAAAGAATGTAAGATAAGCTCCATAAACAGTCTTAGATTGTTCTTTCCGCATGTCAGCTTCCATTCGTTGAAGAATATCTTTCACCTTTCTTAGTTCTTGTTCCTTTGTGGTAAAGTTAGGGCCAAAATATTGAGTATCGACATAGTGTTGAGGAGTCGAATCAAGTTGGGTTATTTGAGCTTTGTAAGATTTGTACAATTTTTAGATCTCTGTAGAGACTGTATCAACTCGTTGGTGAGTGGCTTACGTTTGTTGAGTCAAACCATCAAGTTTGGAATCAATCCGTCGAAGGACTTTGTTCTAGGCCAAAGAACTATCAGTCTGCCAATTGAGAGTTTCATCAACAAGATTTGAAAGCATCATTCCATGAGAACTTATGCTAGAGGCATAAATGTATGGGTTAGAGATAACCCATTGTTGGTCATTACTGCATCTCTCTAGTGGAGGAAAGTCTTCCTTATAAGGATTAACCATTATGCACAAAATGGTTAGAGTAGTAACAATTGGAATAGAAGGAATAACTGGCCGAGGATGTTTGGAGATTGACTCTAGATAGGACAAAGGTTCTTTGTCAACTACTTTGAGCATTTCACGAATACTTTTGGGTTTTGGCTTGGATTTTCAATCCAAGGTTTAGAATCATCATGATCATCATGGTGATAGTGAACTGGTCTAGTAGGCTGACAAGTATAGATGTCCTTTGTTTGTTCTTTTTTATCCTTCGTCGTCAATTATACAGTTCATCATCATCATCAGCACTGTCTGATTTAGAGTCAGACATACTTAACAGTCTAGTTTGCACATATAGATCTACATCCCAGACAAAATGTCTATGATGATGACTAATGTAAACTGGTTCTCCATCAAGTTTAAAATAATAGATTGGAGGTCCATCTTTGCCCTCTTTGTGAGAGAACATTGGTTGAAGCATCAGAATAGGGCCTGATGTATGAGAGGGTCCAGATTGATCTTCATTGGGCCTGGTGTAGATGGATTTCACAGTTCCATCTCATAATATCTTGAGAATAGGTGGAGTAGTGGTGTGAAAGGAATGTCTGTGAGGGGTATGGAACACTTTTTGGTAGTTGACGATCCATTCAGTCGACATCAACTTTTCAAGCTTCGTTAGTGGTAACTGCTTCGAGATCTGGATGATAGGAGTTTGATCATGAGCTCTATCTGCTACTATATACAAGGCATCAGAAGTGGAGTTTGGGAAGTTGAGATCAATGGTATGATTTTATAAACGGTAGATCATCTGGTGGTGAAGAGTAGCCATAATGGCTGTAGGATCTTACTTTGCTCAAGTGATCTGGACCTGAACTTGGAGTTGTTCAGACAAAATGAGATCATCTAGCCTGATGTTGAACTCAGGAGCTATGGTGAGGATAACACTTCCATTGTTAAGAGTTGTCAACAGAGTACCAATACCTACTACAACCAGGACATCTCTTTTAGACAATGCCTATACAACGTACGTATCAGTGTGTTTTAGTACGTATCAGTGCGTTTTGGTAAGTCGTATAAACAGTGTCTATAAGAGATATACTAGTTGTAGCAGGTATTCTCTTTCTTCCATAGAGGGTGAGAACAAGATGCATAGCTCTAACGTGTAGGTGTGTATAGTTCTGCTCTCTCCAAAAGGAGATGAGCTAGGCACTAAAAAGCAATAAGGGTAACAAATGATTTCAACAGTAAGAATCATGAATAAGAAGCAATTTCTCACAGCTTTTTAGTCAGAAAGATAAGATAGAAGGATTATAAAGTCCTTTAGTTTGAAAGATGAATAGCTCATTAAATCTTTTAGTTTGAAAGATAGAATATGTATGAGTAAAAAAGTTATTTTTTACAATCTTTTGATCAAAAAGATAGAAGACCAAGAATAAAAAGTAAAATTTATTTTTTAATAAAAAGATATAAAAGTGAATCATCTACATAAAAAAGAGAAATATTTTGATTATAAATTTTGACAAATTTTAAAGGCATTAAGAATTTAAGTAAGAGAGATTTATTTTATTAAATTCCCATCAAACTATTTAACAAAATTAATTATTAAAATATAGTGAAAATTGTCACACAAATTCAGTCATTCAAATGAAAATGGAAGAAAGTCAGTGACTATAACTAGGAATTTCTCCCTCCTTTTAGAAGTGGGTGGACTAAAATATTTTTTACAATATTTGATTTAGAGAAAAAAAAAGATGATGGTGATTATGGTAGGCGGACCACTTTTGGGCACATCCAAATTGAATAAAATTAGCAAAGTTATTGTGCAACAATTAAATTTAAGTTTGTTAAAATTTAATTAAGTCCTTTATAATTGTTTATCAATAAATCTATTTATTCTTAAATATCTCGAGTCACTCGTACATTCGTGTTTCGCTCACACTCTTATTACATAAATATTTAACACAAATTAATCAAAAGATGAACAAAAGGGTACCAACTTCTTATTGATTTATTAAAAAAAATAACACAAAAATTTGAGTCCCTTCCAACTTGAAGCATGATATAAAATAACTGTTTAATATCTTTTTATTTGAAACTCTTAACAAGAATTATTTTTAAAGCTCTCAATTTTCTTGCAAATAATTGAATATACTCAACGTCACATAAATTGAATACAAATGATGTCTTTATATAAGATTTCAAGAATTTAGTAACTAAATAAATTACATTATCTACTTACACTAACTCTTATTATGTTAATGGAAAGATATCAACTTTAAGCCATTAATTCGCTTTAGCATATAAAAACATATGGTTTTAGAAGATATTACTTTATTGCTACATTATTCGAACCACTTTCTCACTACATTTTCCTACATTTGAAGAAGTGCCTCCACTTCCAATTTTTCAGCACACTACTTTCATGTTCTGACCACATGTAACTGCATCATCGTCTCTTAAAATAAATGCTTTAATGAAATTTTTGTTTAATTATCTCGAGTCATCTTTGTGTATGGTCTATCTAGATACATTCATGATGTAATCACATTGTTCTATAACACAAGTTAGCAACAATCTAAGACATCATATACAAAATTCATCAAATTTACATACCTTTCGACCTCCCCATTGAAGTTAAGTGTATTTGTGTACTTTTAAACTTAGCACAACTTAGTTGCACTATCATCTTTAATCTCATCTTAAAATCTTACCCATTGTCTAAAATTTCTTGTTAACAGGCATCAATGCCTATCAACACTATCCTCGTCTTGATCTTTCATAATTATTGCTTACTCCAAGGTCTTTGCCTTATTTTGTAGTCCATCTATCATGTTTATATTAACCAAGTACTAAATGTCAACCACGGTTGGTTAAAGCTATGCAATTTAGACTTAAAAGATCTAACCTTAAGCTTCTTGTTTACAAAGTTATTTTTTTTCTTTCTTTTCTATTTCTTGGATAATTGTGTTTGCTTATTTTTAAATTACTCATATCCACCGCTAAATAAAACTCCACGAAACGATCTTCTGTCATAGCCCAACAACAGAAGCCCGAATTAGCCCATGTCGTCAACCACGGGACAATTGGAGAACCAGTTTTATTACTTGAAGAAGCGCCAATTCCAAAAAACATTATCGGTTAACTGCCGAACACGTAGCCACGCTTACTCTGTTCTTCACTCTCCTTGGATTAAAGATGAACCTACCCTTTTGCTTGTATAATCAAATTCTTCCATTTACTCCCTTTTCCCAGAGAAAGTTTTTCTCCTTTTCTCAAAAGTCTCGATCTTTGAACTCTCCCAGCAAATTCTGTTATGACCCCAGTGGGTTTGGTAGCTTAGGCTGTTACAGGTTTGAACTTAGGAAGGGTGTCATTAGGAGCTCAGTGAGTGATGTACAAGAGGAGAAGCAAAAGAAACAGGTTGTGAGAAGAGCTTATCCTTTTCATGAAATCGAGCCCAAATGGCAGCTTTACTGGGAAGACCATCATACTTTTCAAACCTCTGATGATATTGATACCTCTAAACCTAAGTTTTATGTGCTTGACATGTTTCCTTATCCCAGGTATCTCTGATAAAAGAAAGCCTAAGTTTTTATTTTATTTTCTGTTCTTTTAGGCTTTGAAAACTTGGCACAATCTTAGTTTAATGATTTGGTTCAGACGAGTCAGTAGATTCAGTAAGCATTTGTTGAGAAAGAAAAGGCAAATTTGTGATGAATCCTTCTCCAACAATCCACCTGCAATTATTATGGTCAATATCACGTTTTGTAAATCTTCGGTGTCTGGTTTTATATGCTTCTGAATTTGTTTGTCACGAGTCACTGAGTTGGTTTGTTGTAAGTGGGGGCTTCTGTTTCTGGGTTATTGTTGCAGTGGCGCTGGATTGCACGTTGGTCATCCACTGGGATATACGGCCACGGACATTCTAGCGAGGTACAAACGTATGCAAGGTTACAATGTTTTGCACCCAATAGGATGGGATGCATTTGGTTTGCCTGCTGAGCAATATGCAATCGAGGTTTGCTTTCCATAATGCTGTAAAGTTAGCATCAATGTCGACTACTAGGGTTAGCATTGTCAATAATTGATGGCCTACATGGCATGCTTTACAGACAGGAACCCATCCAAAATTCACAACATTGAGGAATATTAACCGCTTTCGCTCTCAGGTGATTCAAAATTCTCTGAATTTCTTCTAAGTGAAATTTCTCTCCTTTATTTCATGCATTGGTTTAGTAGGAAAATATTTTCAATATCATTCTGCTTTTCTTTTGGTTTAGATTTCAACAATATCTGGATTCTGAGTTACAAACTTCATAATAATGTATGCTTTTGCCTATCAAAACCAAAAATGTTGCATATAAGTGGATGCAGAGAATTGTTCACAACTGGCTCATTGGGGTTCACTGGATCAGCAAAGATGCTTGATGGCCGTGGATGTGGTTTAGTTGATATGAAATTTAATATTTCAAAGCATTGAACTACAGAAAATTCTACTTCTTTGGGTTCTTAGGAGTTTGCTAAGCATGGGAGTGACCCTTTCACTTGAATTGTGATTTTTTTTCTATGACACCAGTGTAGTGACATCTGAACATTTTGCAGCTTAAGTCATTAGGATTCTCATATGACTGGGATCGTGAAATATCTACTATAGAGCCAGAATATTATAAATGGACCCAGTGGATTTTTCTACAGCTATTGAAGAGGGGATTAGCATATCAGGTCCAGGACTATAACCAATCCAACATTCTAAACTATCAGTTACTGCTTTGGACTCAATCTGATGGTTTACTGCCTATGCATTCAGGCTGAGGTGCCAGTCAATTGGTGTCCTGCTCTTGGCACTGTTTTAGCAAATGAGGAGGTGGTGGATGGAGTGAGCGAGCGTGGGGGTCATCCAGTTGTAAGGAAGGTATTTCCACGCGTTGCTTACTGTTTTGAGCAATTTATTTTGTAACCTAGCTACAAACAGTTGTAAGGAAGGTATTTCCATGTGTTGCTTACTGTTTTGAGCAATTTATTTTGTAACCTAGCTACTATTTTCTCCTATTGTTGAATGATTTTGTGATTTCAGTGTTCTTGTTTATTACCAAGCAGCCAATGAGACAATGGAATCTTAAGATTACTGCATATGCTGATCGTCTTCTTCAAGACTTAGACGACCTTGATTGGCCTGAAAGCGTAAAAGACATGCAAAGGAACTGGATTGGGAGGTCTGAAGGAGCTGAGATGGAATTTTTGGTGCTTGATGATAATGGAAGGGAAAGAGACATCAAAATTACTGTCTATACTACCAGACCTGATACCATCTTTGGAGCAACGTAACTCCCATATCCTTTTCCTCTATTTTATTTGTTTGTCAAATTCAAACTAGTTAGAAAGTACTTGTTTTCTTTGATTAACTTATTGTGGATTGAGAAACCATTTTTTGTTCTTAATTGCTGATACACAGGTATTTAGTCGTGGCTCCAGAGCATTCCCTGCTTCCGTCTTTTGTTTCTCCTGTCCAGAGCAAGAGTGTATGTTGATTTTCTTTCTTATGATATCACGTGTCATGACCTTCTTAGCATTTGGAAATTGATAAGCTGATAAATTCTGATTGCAGGTGAATGAGTACAAAGAACTTGCCTCACGTAAGAGTGATCTTGAGAGGACTGAGCTCCAGAAGGAGAAAACTGGTGTCTTCAGTGGGTGTTATGCCAAGAATCCTGCTAACGGGGAAGCAATCCCAATATGGGTAGCAGATTACGTTTTGGGGAGGTGTATTTGAGCGTACTCTCTATGACTTGCTAGTTTGGTCATAAATTTTTAGGTTTCAAATTTCTGGTATTAATATTGGCAAAAATTTGAAGTTCGTTGATTCTTCTTTGAGCTCTCTAACATAAAAGTTTACTATGAACTTATGTTTGGTTTACTTAAATGGCTTACCTAATGTGATTCAAATTTATTAATTTGTGTTTCTGGTACAGTTATGGGACTGCAGCAATAATGGCTGTGCCTGCACATGACCCTCGTGACTATGAGTTTGCAATCAAACATGACATTCCAATTCGTTGGGTTTTGAATCCAGATGGTGAAGAATCTAGTGACTTATTAAAGGCTTATGCAGGCGAGGGAATTGTTATAAACTCTTCGAATTTGGCAATGGGACTTGACATCAATGGCTTGCTTAGTAAAGTTGCAGCTTCTAAAGTCATCAAATGGGCTGCAAGAACAGGAAATGGGAAGAAAAAGGTGTTTCCACTGTATCTAAAATTTAAACTTAATGTCAAAGTTGGGTTTGTCTAATTTACTAAATTAACATGGATGATAGATATATGTTGGGCCTTAAACATTGTGCTACTCAGGTGAATTACAAGTTGAGGGATTGGCTTTTTGCTCGGCAGCGTTATTGGGGAGAACCTATCCCAGTTATTTTCTTGGAGGACACTCGAGAGAGTGTTCCACTTCTTGAAACTGAGCTGCCCCTTACATTACCAGAATTGGATGATTTTACGCCCACAGGCACAGGAGAACCACCCCTGTCAAAGGCTGGCTCTTGGGTATACTTTTGGTTCCTTGTGAATATCTTTTTTCTACCCTGCAGTAGGTATGCTCCTTTTTAACAAGAAATATTTTGATGCTTTTATGACTGTTCTTAGGTTAAGACCACAGATCCATTATCTGGAAAACCTGCGAGGAGAGAAACGAACACCATGCCTCAATGGGCTGGTTCTTGCTGGTAACCTATTTTCCCCCTACTTAAATGTTACTCTCGTTTTTTAGCTCTTATTTAGCACCATTGCGTGAAAAAAGTTGAACAATCTATTTTCTTTATGATATATTTTTTCAATCTCCATTTAAGAGGAAGAAGAGTGGTTCATATATAAGAAATATTCATATATCAAACTAGAAATAGCTTTATTTAAAGGGGGGACTGATTCATGTACAAGAAGAGCACTATATCTTAACTCAAAATCTTAAAAGTATTGGGTTATAGATCAAACTTATATATAAACCATTGTTAGTTCTTATTCCTAGTTGATTTGGGAATCTCATACTCAACATACCTCTTCATGCTTAGAGATAGACATTTGGTGCATAAAATTTTAGGAATGAACATTTGTGAGTGCCCACAAGATTGAATATTTGTGGAAATCCATATAATTGATCTAAGCTTACCACGTTAATTTTTCATGTGCCTCAATTTTGGAGGACGAGTGATTCATATACAAGAAAGGGCCATAATTGAATGCCTTAAAGTTTTGGGTGAAGATATGGATCGATGTTGTATATAAACCACTCATGTTCCTTCCAAATGGAGATTAATAAAATATTTAACATGGTATCAGAGCCAATCCTATTTCGATGTTGGGCATTTTAGCATATGTTCAATCCTGTGGGCACCTACAGATGTTCTACAAATGTTCATTTCTGGACTTGAAGGAGGTCTATTAAGTGTTAAACTCTCAAATCGACTAAGAATAAGAATTAAGAATGATTTATATAGAGTTGCCCATAGCCTAATGCTTTAAGGTTTTGAATTGAGATATGGCACTTTTCTTATATATAAATTACTCTTTCTCCAAAATGGAGGTTGACAAAAATTTAATATGTAATTAAGCTAGCCTAGTTTGATTATTTGGCTCTTAATGTATGTTAATTTTTGTGGCCACCCACAAATGTTAATTTATGCATACATCACATACTAGATGTTCACTCTTGCGTTTGAGGGCGTGTATCAAATTGTTAAGGGATTGTTTGTTTTCATTTATGTTTTTGATTTTTTGTTTTTTTAATTCAATTAAAAAACCCGTTTGTTTGAGTTTTTGGTTTTGGTTTCTTCTAGTTTTCATAATTTATGAAAACTATAAAAAGTGGTTTTTGTTTTTTTCTTGTAATCTAATTTAATATAAACTCAAATATACGTTATTTAATATTAATTACTAATAAGAATTATGAATAATTTAATTTAAGATTATATATTTAATTATTTAGAATTATGAAAATTTTAATTTTTAAAATAATTTTAGTTTAATAATTATTAATAAATATAATTTAAAATATATTCAAAATATATAAAATTTAAATATAATTTAAATTAATAATTTAAAAATAAATATTAATTTTATAAATAGAAATTAATCATTAAATTTTTTATTTTAATAAAAATATTTAATTTTTATTGATAAAAAATAACTTATCATTAAATTTTATATAATATATAATTATTATCAGTACTAAAAATATAACCATATTTAGATTAACAACCAAATAGGTTTTTATTTTTATTTAAGAAAAACATATACTAAAATCAGAAAACAAGAACTAAAAACTACAGTAGAAAAACAGAAGTGAAACCAAACGATCTCTAAATTTCTATGTTCATTCCTAGGAATGAGGGGATCTATTAAATTGTTAAATTCCATATTTATCAAGAGCAAAAATTAATAAGGATTTATATACAAAAAATGCCCATAATCCAATGCTTTAAGATTTCTGGTGAAAATATGAGTCACTTTGTATATAAGCTACTTCTCCTCTGAAATGGAGGTTTATGAAAAATTTAACATTTTTTATGCTACACAATACTAAAAAATATTTAATTTGGCTCTTCCTTTTTAAAAGGAAAAATAATTGGCAGCTCTCACCTATCTATGCCTTTAATTGACAATTGTTTTGTCCTATTATGATGTATCCAAAGCATCCCAAAGCCAAATCTTTGTAATGAAGATGTGAGATCTGCAATTTTTGAATTGTTTTCTAATTTTTAATTGCTATATAAAACCATGTAAAGAATCAACATTTAATGATGAAGCATATTGTTGTAGTTAATTGGTCAAATTGTGAATTAACTATCTAGATTGTGAGAGCAACGAAGGAACAAGAATTAGAGAAGGAGATGGGGAGAGAGTAAGGGAGAGAATTCAAATAGTTCCAAAATAAGAGTAACAAGGAAGAAAAACAAATATGTTATTGCCTGAGTAGCTATTCGTTACACAATGACTATATGAAACGGTAAAAAAATTGTTTGCCAATAGACATGAGCCACATATAAGTCTACTACAATAGTATTTAAATAAAACAATACATTTCTTGTTTCCTTAAGGCTTCTTTTGTAGCATCATTCTTTGTTTATTTAGTTATCATTGTTATTCCCACATTTCATCTTTTAGTTTTTGCAACATTGCTCCTTCCTTCAGGAACCTTGTCCACAAGGTTAGCTATCTTTTATATAGCTCAGAAAAGAATTCTAGGTTCCATTTCTTTATTGAGCCTTTTGTTCACTAAACCAGAAGTTGTGTTATAGGTTTATTGTTGTGTTTGACTACCCTTCTATCCAATATTGATGTTGGAGCTTCGATCTATAATATTGGGTGTCGTTGGAAGGTCAAATGATACTGCCTTATGCCTTTACATGTACCTCTTGAGTTGAGATATGTGAAATGTGGGATGAATTGAAGATTCAGCTAGCAATTGGAGCTTGTAGGCTACCCTTCCCATCTTCTATATGACGTTGTATGGTCCATGGTATAATGGGGATAATTTGTGATTAATCCTCTTCTAAGGTGAATATTGTTTATATGGTTGAAACTTTAGGAACACTCATTCCCCCAACCTCGAACTATTTATTTGTTGTTTTTTATCTACTTCTTGTTTCATTAGATGCTAGGCTCTTCTGAGATGCAATTTAGCGATTAGTAATGATTCTCGGTCTCATAGCTTGATTCACCAATAAAATTTTGGAATCATCGAAGAAATGTGGTCTGTACACTGGGGGTGGATAACCATACTGAATTTCAAAGGGTGTTAAATTGATAGTTGTGTGATAGGTGGTATTAATACCACCACTCGGCTAGAGTATCCAATCAGACTACTTGTTCGAAAAATCACATAGCAAATAGGTAACTGATATTTTATTTATAGCTTATGTTTGCCATTAGATTGGGGATGGTAGGTAGTGGAAAAGTTTAAGCTTACCCCTTGTAGTTTGAAGGTTTTTTACCATAAAAGCACTCAATAATGATGAGTCTATATCACTCACAATTGCTTCGATCATTCAAGTAGTTTAAAAATGCAATTGATGAACATTTGAGTTATCTTTGGTGTTAAGTAGGGATGCTTAGTAGCAATAAAATGAGAAAACTTGCATGTGAGAACTTGATCGAGATAACTAGGAACAAGAGACTGAACTAGAGTTGTATAGAGCAAGAGAACAAGAAACATATAAAAATTTAGAATTGTGGCTGTCATACCATGTCAAACTTAGAGAACTTGGAGAACCGAAAATCCCTTTTATTAGAAGAGAGCATTCATATATATGCAGAAACGTCCTACCTCAATAAGGGATGTAAAGGAGAAGACCTATTTAAATAAGGAAGAACTAGAATCTTCTCCTTTAATTTAGAGTTGACTACCTAAATAGGAAAATACATAAAATACATTAATTACATCAACAAATCAGTTAATGAAATTAGCAGCTAAATCTTCTGATTAAATTAGTGGCTAAATCTTTTGACAGGTCGAAAGCCTGTTGCTCCTTCTCCCTCCAATTCTAGTTCATAAGCAGTTCAGTCAATAGTTTGGCCGTCTCCCCATAATTTTTGATATATCCTTTGTAGTAATTGTGAGTCAAGAATCCCCGCAGCTCTTTGAGGCATCATGTTATGGCCACCTTTTTTATAGTTTCTGGTTTCTTAATGTCAGTTGCCACTCTATAATCAGAAATTGTGACCCATATAGTTTTTATCTGTTTTGCTCTAAAAATACATTTGCTTCCCATCACTAACAAACTTAGAGAACTTGGAGAACCGAAAATCCCTTTTATTAGAAGAGAGCATTCATATATATGCAGAAACGTCCTACCTCAATAAGGGATGTAAAGGAGAAGACCTATTTAAATAAGGAAGAACTAGAATCTTCTCCTTTAATTTAGAGTTGACTACCTAAATAGGAAAATACATAAAATACATTAATTACATCAACAAATCAGTTAATGAAATTAGCAGCTAAATCTTCTGATTAAATTAGTGGCTAAATCTTTTGACAGGTCGAAAGCCTGTTGCTCCTTCTCCCTCCAATTCTAGTTCATAAGCAGTTCAGTCAATAGTTTGGCCGTCTCCCCATAATTTTTGATATATCCTTTGTAGTAATTGTGAGTCAAGAATCCCCGCAGCTCTTTGAGGCATCATGTTATGGCCACCTTTTTTATAGTTTCTGGTTTCTTAATGTCAGTTGCCACTCTATAATCAGAAATTGTGACCCATATAGTTTTTATCTGTTTTGCTCCAAAAATACATTTGCTTCCCTTCACTAACAACCGATTGTTTTGTTGTATTCGCATGGTTATCTGTACATGCTTGAGATGTTGGAAGGACTCACTATAGATTATGATGTTGTCAAAGAAGACCACGATGAATTTTCTCAAGAAGGGCTTGAAGATCTCATTCATAAGGCTTTAGAAAGTGGATGTACCGTTGGTTACGCCGAAAGGCATGATCAAGAATTTATAGTGTCCTTCATAGGTTTTGAAGGCTGTCTTTGGAATGTCTTCAAAATTTATTCGAATTTGGTGTCTTGTTTAAGTGCCTTGTTTTAGAGCCTTCCTTTCTTTTATGGGAAAACATGAAGATATAATAATTTGAAATCTGTTGTTGAGAATCAGTTGGAGATTTTAATAGGAAAGGGTTTCTGTCAGGTTGCTTGATATTAAGTGTTGTTAACCTTTTCTTTTTTGTAATTGTTGGGTGTAAAGGGCAGTCATGGTTCTTCGATAAATTAACTGTTGTTAGGACACACTTGAGTTTCTTAAAATTGAATTCTTGTTGTTTCCCATTTCCAAAGTGTTTTTGATAGTCTGAGTTTTGATGCTTTTGGTTCTCAAATTCTAATATGATAGTAATGGATGCTAGAAATTTCATTCTTATATTTTACTTTTGAATCATTGTCAGGTATTACTTGAGATATATGGACCCAAAGAACTCTAAAGAATTAGTTGATAAGAAGAAGGAGATGTAAGTGCAATTTTATTTCTTATATAAAAGTAACCCTGTTCTGTAGGGGCAAATACATGTTTATTATTCCGTTTAATAATCTTTTAGCTACTTTTATTAATCTTTTCACCTTCAGTTATTGGAGCCCAGTTGATGTCTACGTGGGTGGTGCTGAGCATGCTGTTCTCCACTTACTTTATGCAAGATTCTGGCATAAGGTTTATGGCCCCCATCTGTTGAATTTGTAGGGAACCATCATAACTTTTGTAATAGCTAATTGAATTTCTATTCTATCTTCTATTCCTCGCAACTTACTATCGGGTTCCTATTATTTTTGGCTTTCATATTGCCTATTCATGTTTTGTGCGTCTCTTGTTAAATGAAATTCCAAAAACTCATTTTTTCCCTCTATTTTTGTGATTGAAGGCATAGGTTGTTGGTCATGTTTATGCTAATCAAACTAACATGAATTTTATAGCTTATTGAGTAAAATGGGGCTGTTTATGCTGCTGTTTCGATGACATTCAACTTTCATGGATATAGAGTTAAGTAGATAATAATACTTAAATTGGCTGTGAGCTGTCTTCATTCAAATAGATTATTCAATTTTATTTTGTTTCTTTCTGCAAGAAGTAACTTATGATTGAAATTCTTTTGCAGGTTCTCTATGATATTGGTGTTGTGTCAACCAAAGAGCCATTCAAGCGTGTCATAAACCAGGGAATTATCCTTGGGGAAGTAAGTACGATTTTCCAGCAACAATAAGCAATATTATGAACTTGTAATAACTAGTGTGGCAGGTTCAATACATGGCTTATAAAGACTCGGAAGGAAACTATGTATCTGCTGACCTAATGTATACGTCAGAAGAAATTCATCAAGAAATAATTCCTGAGGAGAAGGTAAGACCTATATGTATCTATATTTTACCACATTTGATGCTGATACATTTGTGCAAGAGGAAGGGAATACATTGTTTCATTGTTCTGAGGATGGCTTTCGTTTCGGTGTTTCAGATAATTGATTCTAACAGTAAACTGTCTATATAGGTGATGAAATCCGGGGATGCATTTGTACTAAAAACTGATCCTGATATTCTTCTGATTGCTCGAGCTCACAAAATGAGTAAAAGTAGGGGAAATGTTGTCAATCCAGATGATGTTGTTTCTGAGTATGGTGCAGATTCCCTTAGGTTATATGAGATGTTTATGGGACCATTTAGGTATACTTCTCAACCATAAGTCTATATAAGGTGCATGTAGAGGTGCTTGCTTACATGTTGGCTTCTTCCAATTTTGCTTTTAGAGATTCAAAAACTTGGAGTACTGGTGGAATTGAAGGTGTATATCGGTTTTTGGGTAGAACTTGGAGGCTGATTGTTGGTTCACCTTTACCTGATGGTTCTTTCATAGATGGAACAGTGACAATTGACGAGGAACCGACTTCTGAGCAGCTAAAGTCTCTCCATAGATGCATAGCTAAGGTTGTTTATCAGTCTATTAGTGCATTCTCTCTGTTTTCGCGATTAGCTTGTCGTTCTTCTTTATGTTTCACTCATTTAGCTATATGGTGCCAGTGCATTTGGGTTTCCATGATACCTTTTGAAGTGTGGCTGGAAAGCTTGCTTCAACTTCTTGTTAATGCAGGCAGAAGTCAATAATGGCATGTAGCACTCCATAATGAATCTTCTTGCTATTTAATTTTGGATGACAGGTAACCGAGGAAATTGAAGGAACAAGATTCAACACAGGAATATCTGCAATGATGGAATTCATCAATGCAGCATACAAGGTTTTTCGAGATAACTATTATTTCTTAGCTTCCAAAGACTGGATACTTGGTGCTTGATTTCCTTCCAAGCCCAAATAATCTCACCCCTCTCCATATTTCGTATAGTTACTTTTGTTTATCAGCCTTAATTTTCTAGTTGACTTAATGTGCTCTATTGCAATTTTTACATGTAAAAGTGGGACAAGCTTCCGAGATCAGTTTTTGAAGATTTTGTTTTATTACTGTCACCATATGCACCTCATATTGCTGAGGAACTTTGGTTTCGGTTGGGGAACTCAGCTTCATTGGCTTATGAACCTTTTCCTGAGGTTATATCTTGTTTCTTTGCTGAGGTTATTCATTGGAATGTTTATTATTTGGTCTCCTCCTCACTTTTATGTTGTTTTATTCATAATCATTGTCGTATTCCTGTTTCTCAACAATCTATGACTTACAGATGTTTTCCATGTCTATACATTATGCAATGGAAACTGCTCTACTTCTGTATTATGTGCTAGCCCTTGTGATAAAAATAAGATGTGTTATTACTATGGAATCGTTTTATATTCTGGTTCTAGAATCCATATGTTGACTCCTGATTTGCAGCTAGAACTTGATAGGTACCTCTTCTAGCTTGGAGGAATGTTGAAGTAGAAAACAAAAAGTAGAATGATGACACCGTCTGCATTCCTAAGTTTGTTAAATTTCTACAAACGCAAATTCTTATGTTTGTCATTGTATTGCAGGCCAATCCTTTTTTCCTGAAAGACTCCAGCATAGTTCTACCAGTTCAGATCAATGGCAAGACAAGGGGTACCATACAGGTTGAAGAAGGATGTTCAGAGGACGATGCTTTTAGTTTGGCTACACAGGATGAGAAGCTATCCAAGTATCTTGATGGAAAATCTGTCAAGAAAAGAATTTACGTGCCTGGAAAGATTTTAAACGTAATTTTGGGCCCTCAAAATGTCAAGGCAGGTGTCAGATAATCAATTTTACCGTATACCTGAACTAATGTTGTGGATGCATCTTAAGTGGAAGAATTGTAAAGCCTGTTGAAACTCTTTACTAGTATATTTCTGGCAGCTGAACTTAAAATGAAAGTTGAAAGAAGCATTCAGAAATAGAAGAGCTGAAAGTTTACCATTTGGAGGACGTGTATAAAATTCTTCTTGAGAGAGGCATATACCATACTTTGACTACACAAAAGAAAATTTTTGTAGATACAAGCACCTGAAGAAAGGTTCTTGAGTGCATGTATTTATCTTGAACCTTAAATTGAGTTAACAAATGCTTCTGTTACGAATTTTCTTGTAAACAAGGGTTGAGTACCGTGGTTGATGCATGATGTGAAGTCTTTCCAAAGAAACTTTGCTTGTCCATTTTGTTTTTTTTTTTTGTTAAGGTAAAGTGAACAGAGCTTACAGAGACAAAAAAACTACCTAACACAAGAGACTCCTATTAAAACATGATCAAGTCATCTACTAATACTAGGGAGACTTGCCCCAAAAACATGAAAGTCAAGAGGAAAATTAAAAGCAAGGTGAAAAAAGAAGTCAGCTGTAAAGTTCCCTGCTTTGTGAATGCGAGTGAGGTTCATCTTATGAAATCTCTTCAGTAAATTTAGAATTCTGGCAACGAGAGGCAAACAACCTGAATTTGCTTGAACACCACCAGTCAACATCTGGACAGTAATCTCATTATTACATTTAACAAGCACATCTATTCACACCAGCACTGCAACTGTCACAAGATTTACCAAGAGAATGTAATCAGAACTAGAGTGAAACTTAGTTGCAGGTCCTGGAACATGATTTGAAGCTAAGGGTGACAAAATCGTACAAGTAAATTTCATGATCAGATTGGCTATACATCCAAAGCCTTTCCCTTTAACGGCAACCTCTCAACTACAAGTCTAACAATTCGTCCCTAGTTCTCGTATCAAATCATGCCCTGTATCTAGATATATGGCATAACTTCCAATCTTTCATTCCCCTCGGGCCTCGGTACATTGGCACAGAATCACAGTATAGTATGGACGTACAAATGTCACCTCATGTTTGCTTTCATTCGACGGCGCGCCAACATCCTGACATTCTTTTCAAGAGAATCCATTTTTTTAATTCGAAATATAATCTCCAAAAGACACACTTCATTTATTCCACAGTACCAAGTTGTGAACATATTCTACTAAACGTAAACGTCTTGACAATTTACAATTTACAGATTACCGACTGTAGTCTTGTCTTCGCTTCAAGGAGAGAGCAAGATACGTGAGACATCCACTTTAATCTGCCACCTCATAAATTTGCTCTCTTTTCCCATATGTTCCTCTCTTCGAACCTGTTCATGCTTCAATGTACTATTCTCCATCTCAGGTTTTCTTGTGTCTTCCATATTTAGATAAAAGCCCACTGAACTACTACCTTTTGTCGTTTGTTTATCAAAGTTTTGGGATTTGGGTATTGGATTTTGATGAAAAAGATTGCGACTTTTGCAGGAAGAACCATGACCAAGAAAGCTCCAGCACTACCAGTACGGCATCTCTTTTGGTTTGGTTGGAAGCTGCTTGTTATTCTCTCTGTCACTCTCTGTTTGATCGCTCTGCTCAGACTCCGTTCTCAATCCAATTTATCGTCTTCAGATTCATTTTCTCCTGCAAGATCTCGTCTTTCTCGTGTTGCTTTCGAGGGTCTTCCTAAAATCGCCTTTCTTTTCCTCGTTCGCGGTAACCTCCCTCTGGATTTTCTATGGGGCAGCTTTTTCGAGGTACTATTTGTTTTAGCTTTAAGTACGAATTTTTCGTCAGTTTCTTGAGAAAAAGGAAAAAGAGAATGATGGGAGTTGGTATTGAAACGGAGTGGTTTCCAGAACGCTGACGTGTCGAAATTCTCGATTTATATTCACTCGACGCCTGGGTTTGAGTTCGATGAGTCAACCACAAGGTCGCATTTCTTTTACGGTCGGCAGTTGAAGAATAGTATACAGGTGATTCTCTTATAGCACCAAACAAACTTGCAGGTTCTGCCCTCTATTTTTTAAGTAGTGATTAGGTATATGGTCTTTTTTATTTGATTTGCTATGGTTTTTTAATTGCCGCATGGAAGGTTTGATTAATTCCTTCCTCTGCCTGGGAAACTGAAACTTAACTAAGAGTATCTGCAGTTAGTATTTTATCATAGCAGTTTGATTAAATTTGATTCAACTTCTTACCTTTCCTAAAATCTCTTTGAACGAAATCTTAGGTGACGTGGGGAGAATCGAGTATGATTGAAGCAGAGCGGTTGCTGCTTGCAGCTGCTTTGGAAGATCCTGCTAATCAGAGATTTGTTCTTCTCTCTGACAGGTTGTTTCTCTTTTGCTATGTCATCAATCTATCTCCTTACTTGTTGAGGGGCTTTTCCCTGGATTAGTAAGTGGATTTCGAGTGCCTGAGTAGGTGACGTGGAGAAGTTATTTGGTTTCGAAATTAGGACATCCTCTGCAAGTCAGAATAAATCTTCTTACTTTTTTGGGGGTGGGGGTTTAAATGCTGAATTAGTATGGTCATTGGTTATAATTGAATTAAGAGATTTTCTGCGTTGCAGTTGTGTGCCTTTGTACAACTTTAGTTACATATACGACTATCTGATGGCTTCTCCAAGGAGTTTTGTTGACAGGTAGCTAGGAAGCGTAGCTCTTTATTATTATTTTTGGTGTCTTACCAACAGTTGCACGAAAATTTTAAGTCTTAAGATTTAGCAGTTGCTTTATCCTGCAGCTTTCTTGATGCAAAAGAAGGTCGCTATAATCCAAAGATGTCACCTATTATACCTAAGAAAAAATGGAGAAAAGGCTCCCAGGTGCTTCTTCACTGATTTGTATACCAATATATCGCACTAAAGAATGGCTAATGGATTATGTTACTTGAACTCTGAGTTGATTATCGATGAGGGTTGTTTAGCCTTATAACTGAAGAAATTTACAGCTTGTGGCCTCACTGATATCAATTTTATAGAAAGCTATTTCTTATGAAATTGGTGCTCATTTTAAACAAGAAATGAAGTGCTATCATGATATGAGAATGCTTTACAATCAGTCAAAATTGTGATTATTGGATTTCTCTACAATGAGACATTCCAACAAGTTAATTACAGTTAAACAAGTTCTATCAGTTGACACCATAGAATAAGACCTTCTACTGATTTATGCAGATCATTATCTTGTCAGAACATGGTAAAAAGGGATGAGTGACCATTGCAAAACTATAGTAGTGCATTTGATCACTTACATTAACATTGCAAAACTATAGTAGTGCATTTGATCGCTTACATTTGCTAGAACAATTTTAGTTTTGCAGTCTTTGTTGAACCTTACAACTTAAAGATGTGATCCTACAGTTGTCTGCTTAGGCTTAAGTTGATCTTTCTTATTTTTTTGTATTAGCAATCAGTCAACTAACATAAAGCTTGATATCAGTGGATCACATTGGTGCGAAGTCACGCAAAAGTAATTGCTGATGATGGAGTTGTATTTCCCATCTTTAATAACCTTTGCAAGGTAAGCTGTTGCATCTGGGGCCTGATACATTATTTTGAGATGAATTTACACATCTTCCTGTTCATTGAAGACAATAGTATCCTTGTGTCTTTGAATATGGAACAGTATTAACATTTCATTAGCAATCTGAGCATTCATATGACAACATTTCTCTGCAATTTTATCGGAGGATGTTAGACTGTAGATAACTTGCATAATGTGAAATTACTGACCATATTATCTGCATCTTATGGCAACGTTATCTGTCTCGGCAGCGGCGCCCGCCCCTTGACGTTGGAAAGGGAAAGCTGAATATTGTAAGTTTTACTCAATTACTTACCTGCATAATGAAGATTTAAGTAATCTAATTAAAGAAAAACTAATTTCAGATATTCAAAATTTTGATGTTGGCTGATCGTTTATGGGACTTGCTCTGTTGAACCCTTTCTGTCATTCCCTTTAGTTTTGCTAAGTGATTTCTCATTCTCCCGAAATGTTCTGTTTTGTGGGCGTATTATTTAAAATCAATAAGACTGTTTAAGTGCTTGTATAACCAAATTGATGAGATGCATGCTACAAAAGGAACATAAAGTTCACATGTTTACCAGCCGTAAATTTTCACAGAAAGGTAAACTGAGATAGGACCTCTAGTCACAACTTCTATATAGTATTTTCTTTATTATTTGTTTTTCTTAGAAGGAACTGATCTATTAATCTAACCATGCATAATTCAATGCAGAAACTTCAGAAGCAGCATAACTGCATCCCTGATGAGCACTATGTTCAAACGTTGCTAACTGTAAGTCCTTTTTAGATTTATTATTTCTCAAGTTGAACACTTCCTGCAACTCTGTAACTGGTATTGACCTTTTCGCTTGTTAATGCAGTCCTTAGGAGCTCATTATGTTGTAGTCTTAACTGGGACTTTTCTTTCTCTTGAACTTGTTTATTTTAGATGAGTGGGCTGGAAGGGGAACTGGAAAGAAGGACATTGACTTATACAGAATGGAACATGTCTACAGCTAAAATGGATAACAAAGGCTGGCACCCGTTCACATTCACCTATAGAGATGCAGGCCCTAAAAAGATTAAACAGATAAAGGTTATTATTTTGGCTCCTTTCTTCTCTTATTACTAAGATTAATGGGTTATATGTGTAATATAACGCTTTCATCTCCATAAGAAGGGAATGTAAAGAATTCATTTTGAACAACCTGGAGAGTTGAGCTGTCTGGCTACTTCACCCTTGCTCTTCTGATTGCTTCGGTTTGTGTACATGAGAAAGTTGATAACGCCCATCATAAATGTTTTTTATTCACATCATTGGACATTGTGATGTTTTTGCAGTTCCTTTACAATTTTCTGTTGATTTCTGGATTTGGTGTCATTTTTTAAGCTTTCTGGTACTGTTCTGGATTCAGTTCCAAACCTATAAGCTTGGTTCATACTTCTGAATTCTTCTGCTTATGATTCAACAGGACATCAATCATGTATACTATGAGACCGAGGACAGAACAGAATGGTGTCATACTAATTCAACATCTGTTCGCTGCTTTCTATTTGCGAGGAAGTTCTCTCGAGGAGCCGCCATGCGCCTTTTGAGTGAGGGTGTTGTTGGTCCCTTTGATGCATCTGCGTTATTAGCCACACCTGCATAACATAATACGCAACACTATCTGATCAAATCCTAGCCATCAACTGATCAATACAATAGCAAGTGAGGGCATTCCTAGGTCGGTTACACGGTTACAATAATACACATATCTTACAGAAATCAGAAGATAAGGGCATAGGAACAAAATGCGGCTGCGATTCGTTCAAGTTTTGATGAGAATGAAATCGGAGATCATTTATCCTCGATACCATTAGTATTTAGCCTAGAGTTTATCTGATGTCTCAGTGTAGTTAAAGCAGAATTAGTTTCATGGGAGGTCTATTCTATGTATCCCCTGCCTATGACGGTGGTTTTTGTTAAAATTTTCTCTTGTAGGCTTTCTAGGTTGTGAATATGCGTATATTATTTGATGTCCATCTACATGGGGCGCGAGATCGATGTTAGGTCCATTGGCAGATTGGCTTTTAGTACAGCCTCGCAGAATCTCTCTTTTCTCTTTTAGCTAACCCCTTCTTTAACTACACAACCTCACTGGAGTTCCACTTACTCTTAGTTTAAACTAAACTAATGGTCAGGTTAATCTGGAGAGCCTCCAATTGTTATTAATTTTTTGTAATTTACATCCCACAACTCTTCTTTTCCTTCACAGTGTGATACAGAATCTTATTACTGGAAAAACGGCATAAAATTTTCTCCGAGGTGAGAGATCTGGGAACAATGAACTCCTTCGCTTGCGTTTGAACTCAAGTGGTAGAGTAAAAGTTGCCGCGAAGCGGCATCTGCTGCAGGTGATATTTGTGCTTCACACGTCTGAAAATTTCCAAAGCTAACGCAGTGAAAAATAGAAGTATAAGGAACCCTACATAAGCCCATTTCCATTTTTCTGCATGACCTTGTAGGCCTACCCCAATGAAAATGTTTGTTATGATCATAGCAATCAATGCATAGCCTAAAACTTGGTGGCATATCTCCCACACCCTTCTGAATTCGTCCTCTCTCTTTGGTTGCAAGCAAAGACCAAGCATCTGTGGATGTATACGTACAATCAGACATGTAATAGATGATGAAAGATTTATGCAAGTATTAGCAAAAGGTTGGAAAGCTTACCTGTACAGTTGCGAACGTAAATATTACAATGTCAACAATCCGGTGAGCTTTCGAGTTGTGCTGCTTGGAAGAGCTTCCAAGCAAGATTCCAGTGGCCCAGCCAAGTGCACCCACGACATATCCCAGAGTCTGGCACGAAATGTGAATGTTGTACCACTCCTCGCATTTCAGGGGAAACTTTCGAAAGGATCTTGCAACAATTGCCCCCAAAGGCAACAGAGTTCCCCATCCTATGATCTTTAGCAGCAAAGGAACCTGTTTTTGTTCATGACTCATTCTTCAATCCCAAAAAAAAAAAAAAAACTTTGCTATCGTGAAAAAGCACAAGAAAATCAAAGTTGTTCTTCTTACACTCTTGAGGGGATGCTTGGGGTGCCTACCACGTTGACGCTTTGGAGATCTTAGGTTAGTTGTTACTCCATTCTCCATTTCGTGAGTTGTTACTCCATTCTCCATTTCATGAACAAAAATATTATTCCCAACTTGACCGGCATGATTTTGTGTGTCTGCTTCCAATACAGAGACATCCACATTGCATGAACTTGATTCTGCAGTAATAGCAGGCGAATAAAATGTAAGGCTGACCAGGATTACTTGCCAATAAACATTCATAGTCTTTGGGAGCAAACCTTGCGTAAATTGAGGACCACATAATGCAACAACATATATGTCTCTGTCAGGAGTTCATGGTTATCTCACAGTTTCATAAACTAGGTTTCCACCCCCAAATTACTATGTGTACTGGTTGTTTAGCATATGTTCTTTTCTTGTCAGCTTAAAGAATCCTGTCTGACTTGCTTGAACAGCACAAATCAAATCAGATATTATTCTGATCTTTATAATGTACCTGTCTGCTTCTACTTATTCTAAACCTCTTTTTAACCTTGCGTTGTGGGCCTAAAGGAGTTCAAAATGATCATTAGGCAATAAACATGCGATGATAGGAACATATCAAAGTTAATTAAAATCAATTCCAGGTGCATTAAACAAGACATTTTGATCTATAAATGGCAAAATAAGAGGGGGCGCCCAATCCACGAGGATTGTGAATACGAAGTTTCAAGATTGGGTGCACGAGAGCGGCCTTCACGACCTGGGTTATGTGGGATCCAAATTTATGTGGAGGAGAGGAGTAGTCCAAGCTTGACTAGATGAAGTGTTGGGGTCGACGTCGTGGTTGCACGTTTTCCCTACAACGGCGATTCAACACCTTCCTTTTTTAGGCTCCGACCATCGTCATTTGTTAATTCACATCGAGACCCAGACACCTAGAAACCGAGGTCCCCCGATGTTCCGTTTCCAGAATTCGTGGTTAACTCACCCAGATTTTGCGGCTGTGGTTGCTGTGCATTGGCTCCCTGAGGAAGCGACAATGCGGAAAGCTTTAGCTAAATTCTCAGAGCACCTTATGAGCTGGAACCACACGGATTTTGGTAATATCTTCTCTAGGAAAAAAAGGTTACTGGCTCAGTTGGAGGATATCCAATGGAACATGGGGGCCGACCATAAGGACTATCTTTTACATTTGGAGGATCAGTTTAGTGGGGAACTGATGCAGGTCCTTTGTGAGAAGGAGATTTTTGGTATCAAAAAACCCGGTGTGACTGGATATCCTAAGGGGATAGGAATACAAAATACTATCACATCCTCACACTCTCTCGTCGCAAGAAACTGAGGATAGAGGGCCTTGTTAACTCTGAGGGTATCATGATCTCCGACCCGGTGCAATTGGGGCTTGAAGCCAGGTCTTTCTTTGCCCAGATTTACCTTAACGAAGACAGGCTTTTTCATCCTTTTCTGCTCTCTGGAGCTTTCCCTCAGCTTTCAGAAGCCCGGCTCCATATGCTCTCTCAACCTATTATAAAGCCCCCATCATCGATGGTTTTAATTCGTTATTTTTCTAGAAGCAATGGGAGCTGATAGGGCCCAAAGTGATTGATTACATCCAGGAAGTCTTGAGTTTAAAACGCTGGGACAGGGATTTAAATCATACTATTTTGGTCTTGATCTCCAAAATTTCTTCCCCTCAGAATATCACTCAATTTCGACCGATCAGCTGTTCTTTACAAGATCATTTCGAAAATTCTAGTGAACAAAATGAAAAGCCATATGGACTACTTGGTCGAGGCTAACCAATGCAGCTTTATTCCAGGCAAGTAAATTACTGATAACATTATCATTGTCCAGGAAGTTATTCATTCCATGAGCAAAAAACAGGTAAAACCGGCTATTTTGCTATCAAGGTGTGTTAGGATATGTGTTTTGACATTATTTATTAATTGGACATATAAGATATTAGTTAGATATTCACTTGAATTCAAAAGGTATTTGGATAATGGTTCAGCTGTGATAAAATTCTATTTTAAGTAGGACTCTTGGTTGAAGCAGCACTCTCAATATTTATGGGATTGTGTATATCTCCTGTGTGTGTCGTCCTTATCTCCAATCTACGACAGAAGTCTATCTATAGTGTGATTGTGCGGCAATGGAATTGACGCGTGTGTAGCTCACAAGTGGAATTGTTAATGAAAGAATATACTGCTTTGGTGTGGGCGTTAGATGCTCATTGAAAAAAAGACTACGGTGTTTATGTGAGATAAGGCAACTTGGGTATGCTTTAATTGTTCATTTGGTGTGCATTAATTGCTTATTGGGAAACGTAAGTATATGGTGGCTTAGGATGAAAGTATGCTATGCTTGAACAACATGACGGTGTCATATAAGCTATGATGAATTGATAGTCATGGTGTAGTAATTTAGTGGGTTTTATATATAATGTTTCCAGATATGCAGTACAGGAGACGCGTGGGTGTTGTGGCTTGATAATATTGCCGCAAGTTTCATTGTGAATTAAAGTGATTTTCTTGAAATACACGAGGGCGTTTGTTTTGGTTGAAGACTTACGGTTGACGTCTTGTTCGTGAGTGCTTCGCCTGATGTGCGTGATATCCATTTAATTTATTAGAGGTTGAATTGAGAAAGAGTTGTGGAGTGGCTCTCGGGTGGACTGCTTTCTTATTATTGTTGTGACAACTTCAGATTTATTTCAGTGGAGCTGAACCAATTGGGAAGTTATCTTCTTTTCTATCTTAAGTATTATTGTTTTTGTTTCTAGCTATTTTACTCACTTGAGTTGTTCGATTGATTGTCTTTATTAGTAAACAGTGTGTGAAAAATCTTCTGTTGAGGTTAGTATGAGACGGTCGTACTATTGGGTGTGAAATTCTTTCACGGGAAGTGAGGTTGAGTAATAGTGTCAAGGGTTGAGTGGTGTAGGCTCAGTAAAGCCTTGAGTAATTCTATTGTATTTTCGTGAAAATTATTAAGCTGGGTGAGGGCCCCGCAGACGTAGACAAGGTGTGCCGAACTGTGTTACCAAAGTTTCGGCGTCTTTATTATTTTGTGTTTGTGAGATTTTATTCTATTGGTGCCAAAGAAATTTGTGGATAGTTTGCGAAATAATTAACCCCCTTCGGTTTTTCAAGGTGGATTTGTAGAAAGCTTATGACCGATCGTGATAAGACTTTATCCAAAATACCCTTCAGGATATTGGTTTTCTAGCTTCTCTCATCAAGGTCGTTATGCAATGTGTGACGATGGTGTCTATGCAAGTAGATTGGCAAGGTAAGATGACGGATCCCTTCAATCCCTCCCGCGGCCTTCGGCAAGGAGATCCGCTCTCACCTTATCTATTTGTTTTGTGCATGGAATGGCTAGGCCAGCTCATCTCACAAGCAGTGAGCCAAGGGCAATGGAAACCAGTCAAGCTGAGCCCTACAGGGCCTCCTATTTTCCATCTTTTCTTCGCTGATGATCTTATCCTGTTTGCTGAAGTAGAAGATTCTCAA
Source organism: Erythroxylum guanchezii (assembly GCA_025629825.1). Lineage (NCBI taxonomy): Eukaryota > Viridiplantae > Streptophyta > Magnoliopsida > Malpighiales > Erythroxylaceae > Erythroxylum > Erythroxylum guanchezii. Next base: position 16,458,501 of record JAOTAX010000002.1, on the reverse strand, counting down.
ACGCAAGTCATTGCTCGGACTTTGGAAGTGTTTTGTCAGGCCTCTGATCAGAAAGTGAATATGCACAAAACGGGGATTTATTTTTTCAAGAATGTCAGCTCTCATACCGCTCGTCACATAAGTCAAAACTTACACATACCCCGCACGAACAATCTTGGGAAATACTTAGGGGTACCTTTGCTTCATGAACGCTTAATGAGACGTACGTATCAGTACATTATTGATAGCGTTCAGAATAAGCTTGCTGGATGGCGAGCCAAAGCCTTATCCCTAGCAGGGCGAGTTACTCTGACTCAGTCCGTTCTTTCGTCTCTTCCCATCTATACGGTGTAGACAGTGCGACTCCCGAGGTTTCTATGCAATGAATTGGAGCGACTCATGTGAGCTTTTATCTGGGGAGTTATAGTGTTGGACCCCTATTCCGGTGCCCAATATCCTGAGACATAAGCCTTGTGCTGAAAACCTTGAAGGGTCACTTGTTGTCAAACTACTTTGGTGGTGAGCGTACACTAGTCAAACCTCAAAATCATAAGTTGACTTCTTCATAGAAATTGTAA
>JAOTAX010000002.1:16437894-16450085 GCA_025629825.1 Erythroxylum guanchezii | reverse complement strand
CTCATACTAACCTTACTCAAATAGCACATTAAACACAATCATTTCAATTCTTGCATTTTTTCTTTCCTTTGTACATGTATAATTTACCCCGAATTTCTCCTTTAATTGTCATTTACTAATTTTACATTTTAAAACCAGGATCGGGGTCCAACAAAAGATTAGTTGGGAAGCTAATATACTTGTCGCATACACGTCCTGACATTGCATATGCGGTAAGTATTGTAAGCCAATTCATGCATGCACCAAGTAAAGATCATATGGAGGCTGTTTATCGGATCCTGCGATACCTAAAATCTTCTCTGGGAAAAGGATTATTTTTTGCTAAAAATAGAGATCAAGAAATCAAGGGATATACAGATGCAGATTGGGTTGGAAGTCAATCTGATCGAAAGTCTACATCAAGGTATTTTATGTTTGTTGGAAGTAAAAAGAAAAAAGTTGTAGCAAGATCAAGTGCAGAGGCAGAATTTCATGGAATGGCAGAAGGTATCTGTGAATTACTATGGATAAAACGTAGTTTACATGATCTTGGTATATGTCTGTCAAAACCTAGGAAGTTATTATGTGATAACAAGGCAGTCATAGAAATTGCAAATAATCCTGTTCAACATGACAGAACCAAACATGAGGAAGTTGATCGGCACTTCATCAAAGACCATCTTAACAAAGGTACAATTAGTCTTCCGTTTGTCACATCAAAAAATCAACTAGCAGATGTTCTAACAAAGGTGGTATCTGGAAAAGATTTTCAAAGCTCACTTAACAAGTTGGGAATGATTGACATATATTCACCAATTTGAGGGGGAGTGTTGGCGTGAGCAATCTAAGCGAGGAAAATCTATTGTCAACTTTGACAGATTGTGTAAATGATTTGTTTACTTATTTGTAATTAATTGCCTTACGTTTAGGCTATAAAATAGGATCTTATTGTATAACAATTAGTATAAATATGTTGACTATAATCGCTTGAAGATAATATACAGAATTGTTCTCCATTACCTTTTCTACAGAAAGCACCCGTTGTAGAGCAAGCCATGAAATATTTTTTTTCTTGACTGATGTTTTCTGATAGAATAAACTGAGATAGTCTAACTTTCTTTTGTTATTTTTCCTGGAGATATTTCTATATGTAATTGAAGTCCTGTCACTGCGATGTTGCTCAACATTTTCAATTGGCAAGAAATTGAAGATGTTGAAATTATTGTAAATAGTATAAGTTAGTTTTAGTTTTAGTAGGATGCTAGGATTTTTTATTGCATGTATGCAGGGTGACCAGTAACATAGAGTACACACACACGGATATATATATATATATATATATATATATATGTGTGTGTGTGTGTGTGTGTGTGTGTGTGTGGTAAAACATATGGATTTGTAGAATCTATCTTTTCTTTAAGCCATGCCTTTATAATTCATTTTATACATAAACAATTAATAATACATGGCTAATTTTATCAAACATCTTTAATAAAGAACTAATAGTATTCACTGATCAACTCATCTAATATAATTAACTTTCAACTAATCACTGATAGAATCAACTAATAGCTAATGTAATTTGTTGATTGCCGAACTGTTACTATTCGTGCCTCTCTTTACTACCACCTACCAATAATAATCTAAAGACCATGTCTCTTTATAGCTAATCTTGACACTGACACTATCTAGGATAATCTTGAACCTTTTTTTAGATAATGCCATCCATTAAAGAATTTTTATTAACATCATCAAAAAAGGAAAGTGTTTCAATTATGTTTAGTTTTTTTATTATATTGTTATATGCCAAATAACTAGCTATTGGGGGATGAAAGAAGCATTTGTATTCAGCTACAAAGTTTATTGGTATTTTCTCCATCATAATTATTGTGAAGTATATATCAATTCGATCTGAAATCTTGGAATAAGCTAATCATATACATCTATTAAACTTTATATGAAAAAATCACAGAATTGAGGAAGTTTATGTCTCGCCATTGCTAATACTGCGTAGTTGTATTTTTTGACTGTTTTCCACACACTAAACTTTTCTAAACTCTATAAACTCACTTTAGATAGTATATGTGTGTGAGCAAGGAGGATGGCGACCTTAGTGTCCTAAGGTGGCCTTATAAAGGCGAGCTTCCATCAAACCTGCCCATATAACTCGGAAACAGCTACTTGGAATCTACAAGCATGAACGTTACCAATGCTCTAGTTAACATTACCAATGCTTTGGTGAAACTATTCTAGTGAACATTGCCAATGCTTTGGTGAAACTGTTGGACCAATCGATCAAACTTACGCTCTCCCACTTCGTCTAATGGTCAACTTGGTAACTATATCCAAGTCTTACTTTATAGAAAATAGAATACATAAATTTTGGCAATAATTTCTCTACCAAGTGAGCACTATCTTCTATATATTACAATGTACAATATTTCCTAACCTAATGGTAGCCTTTATTTAAGAGTAAATCCTACGATTACTCTTGGTCAAAATATATGATCTTTCTCAAACAAATATGTTCATAAAAAAAGAGAGAATCATATAAAAATGAATTTCTCTAGTGGAATGTATAATAAATATTACATAGAGGGGCCTAATCTCATATTTACAACGTGATCCCTGAATTTTATTGGAGGCATGCCTTTTGTTAAGGGATCTACAATCATCAATTTAGTGCTAATTTGTTCAATAGCAACTTTATTTTCCTTAGCCAGTTCTTTAATGGCTAGGTATTTGATGTTCATATGTTTAGTTGGACTTCCACTTTTATTGTTCTTATCCAAGAATATAGCCGTTAAATTGTCACAATAAATCTTTATGGACTGGGAAATGGTATCCATAACCTTAATCCTAGATATGAAACTCTTTATCTATATAGCATTTGATGTAGCCTTAAAGCAGGACACTAACATAGCTTCTGTAGTCAAGGAAGCAATGAAGGTTTGCTTGGCATTCCTTTCGCAAGCTACTATGAAGATATAGCCTGATATTGCTTTTTATGCATCAATGCAACTATTATTCACTCCTCTTCGCATTACAGAATTTGTGATTTGTTCCTCTGTCGCACACCATTCTCTGTTGCACACCATTCTTCTCCCCTTTTTGCATGACAAATTTTGTCACACCAATCTTCTCTATCACATTATGGAAATTGTGATTTTGAAGGGTAGAGCACTGAAAGAAAGAGGTGTGTCTTGTTTATACTTTTATTGTGTTTTCTAATTTTTTTATACTAGAGTTCCTTTTTTCATTTTTGTTTTTATGTTTTTTAGTTCATTATAGGGAAACCAAGAAGTTATTAATATGTGTTTGGCTTATGAATTATGTTTGGAATATAATGCTCTTAGATAGTTATTGATTTATCCTTCTACATGTGCTTAGGTTATTTGGCTTAATGCTTAACCTTTGCACAAATTTAAAATATTTTTGTGAAGATTTTTTCTAATATTTTACCATGCTCCAAAATTAGGATTGAGAGGACTACCATGCTCAAGTTCTGACCTTTCTTTGTTGTGTATATGTTTGCACTAGCTAAACTAGTAGTTGTAGTAAGTGTTTTACAACAAAAGACAAGTTATTTGTCCCTTCCCTATGGGTAATTGTAACTTTATATCTTTTGTTGAATTTAATTCTCAATTCGTTTTTGGGTTGAATTCAATTCTCAATTCCTCTTTAAAAGTAAATATATCAGAATTAAGATGTCAATCATATATCGATGTTCAGTTGATTTCTTTAAGATAAGATATCACCATATAACAATGAAAAGCATATGTCAAGTATATACATCTCAGAAGGTAGTTAATGTCAAGTATAAACATTTGTTTTAACATCTAGACTCTGTGGAAATTTTTGGTAATTTTGCGTCTGAGTATAAACCAATATAAGGCATGAATCCCTTTTAATATCCCTAGTCATTTGAACCAAATTTTATATGGGAATTAGGTTTTTATTTTATTCTTCTCTTCGGTGTTTCCAATTATCCTTGAGATTACTTAGTTTTGTCTTTCTCCTTTTTCTTCTTAGAATATATATCATTTTTAAATATTTATTTGTAACTTTAATTCAGTATAAACATTTTCCACTAGGCAAAAAACAATCCCCTTTGATGGAAATTATCATTTCAATTCTTCACTCTTCGTCATCTTCTATTACTCTTCCTTATTATGTTTTTGTAATTAACCCCCTATATTATTGTAGTGACTTGAATACAATTTATTCAGTTGTGCTTTTGTATTTAAACCTATAACATTTACTTTACTCAACCACATTTTCCTCTTGCTTATCCTATTTAGTCTAAACTTTTTTACATATTTTCATTTACAACCCTCTTTTTAAGTATTATGTTACATGTCATTGTTAAAAATGCCCAACATTTTACAGATGTTGGTAAATTTTGAATTTTATTATGGTAGAGTATTGGAAAGACATGATAATAAGTATATTGGGCAAGATTAAAAGGAAGAAGGATATGGATATGATGAACTTAGCATGCTAGTCCTAAAAGGAGTTTCTGAAGATAAAGGACATAGATATTTACATATTTCTTAATGAGTCGATCAGAAGCTTGAAGGAGTTAAGCTTACACCATAATAAGGACATGTTGGATATGCTCCAACAAACGGATGATTTGAATTATCACAATGTTGAAATCTACTACAAGCATGGTTATGAGCATCCTGCAACACGTGATCTTCCTTCTTGTCTTTTTGTGTCTTTGGAATAATAACCTTCTTCATTGCAATCCTTTCCACTAGCACTAACCCCATTGACAATATTATCTTATTCAAACCAACTATCTACAATCGTGGCACATCTCTTTTCATGTGTTCTCGCAGCAAAATATTCTTAATCATCAGTTGCAAATAACTCATCATTAACTAAATCATCTCTAAATTTACTAACTTGCATGAGAATGAAGTAATCATCTTGCTTTATTTGGACTTGGAACATCCCCTCACCATTCATACTCACTTTCTGATGTATATTATTATCATAGCTACGAAGTTTAATCACCAGTTGGTAGTGATGATAAAGCATATGTTCCAAAGAAGAAATACATTGTCTTTAATCAAAAATTTGATATGGAAGATTTTAAGTTTAAAATTGGAATGAATTTTAATATGAGATGTAGTTAAGGGAAGCAATAAGAAACTATGCAATTACAAACAAATATCAGGTTTTAATGGCGACATCCGATAAGAGAATGAAGGCAGTTTATGAGCCACATTGTCCTTTTCAGGTATATGTTAGTTGGATTAAAAATTAGAAAACATTTATTATAAAGATAGTAGAAAACAAGCATAATTATAAGAAAGTACAAAGAAACAAACAAGCTAGCAGGAAATGGATAGCAAATGAATTATTACACAAGTTTAAGAGGAACCCGAATTAGCTTATACTGAAATGATGGATGATCTCCAAAGAAAATATGCACTACAAGTACTAAATCCCACTGTTATAAGGCTAAATGAGAAGTTATTACCACGCTACGAGGATCTATAGAAGGTCATTATGCCAAGTTATGGTGTTATGGACAAGAATTACGATGAGCTGACAAAGATGGACAGTATAGTATTCAAACTAAACTTGACGAACAGTTTGAAAAACCAATATTCAAAAGGTTTTATATGAGATTTAGTCCTTTAAACTATAGTTTTCTCACTTGAGGTAGGACAATAATTGGATTAGATGGATATTTTTTGAAGACATTCCTTAAAGGTGCTTTACTAACTGTAGTAGGTCGTGACGGAAATAATCAAATATTTTCTATATCTTGCATTGTGGTTAAGGGAGAAAATTACCAATCGTGGCTTTGATTTTTGAGCATTCTTGTAGAAGATCTATACATAAGTGGGAATGTATAGACTTTTGCTAGCGATCAGCAGAAGGTAAACTTTAAATATCCATACATTTAATGTTCATTTCTTAGTATGATTTAAAGTTTTTCAATTTATGTTACCTTTTTTGTTATAAGATTTAGTGGATGCATTAAAGAATATTGTTAAGGTAGTTATTATTAAATTTTGTCTCTTCATTTAAGCTATGGAGAAAATGTCAATTTATTCATCAAAAAGTATATCAGCATGTATAATGCATCGAAAAAAGGAAGGCCACTAAAAACTAAAGCCTCTTTATCTAATTTTAGTAGACTTCCAGTTTTAAGACCCACATAATTAGTATACACATGCTTAAATACTGCATCTTCTTTCTTAAGAAGACAGAAGAGAGTGGTCAAGTGATTAGTGAATATTCACATTTAATTTCAAGTTATTTTTCTTTAAATAAAATAACATATTTTTGTTGTTTATACATGCAATTAGAGGAAATGTAGTGATATTTCATGATTTTAATGGGAATACTTATTTACGACTAGTGAATAATAATGCAACGACAACTCAAGCTTCCTAAAATACAACTGGCAATACAACACAAACTAAGATGAGGATCAAATTGAGGGAAAAAGGATTTTGTCCTAGAAAATATAAGTTGTTGATGATTGAGAATTTGGATACCAACTTCTGGTTATATGTTAGTTTGGGATATGTATTAGTTATCATTTGGTTAACAATTTTGACAATATTTGGTTCACAATTTGAACATGGTTTGTTTGATAATTTCATAAGTCGACATTGCTATATAAATGTTATGTTATAAAATTGCTAGCTATGCTTTGCTTAGTAATACAGAATTGGTAGGTCACCTTTTGGTCTTGTCCTTATTTTATTATCTTGGAATTTCGGTCTTGTCCTTATTTTTATCATTTTGGAATTTTGATTGTGTCCTCATTATATCATCTTCTTCACATTTGTATGGTTTTCTAACATTTGATCCAAGTTTAGATATTTATGAATGAAGTAATCATCAAGTTTAGATATTTATGAATGAAGTAATCATTTTGACATGCTTATTTGTTATGTATAATATATGATCTAGGTTTAGATATTTATAGTACTAAATATTCTATCGCGTTGTTTGTAAGGGAATAGAGCCTAAGAAGAAACAAAATCCTTCTCCCTATATATTATTCTCACTACAACAATGAGTTCATCAAATTAGGATTCATCAGTTCCAATCCCTTTGCATTACCTCTATAACAATGAAGGTTGCAAATGATTCATCATCAACACAACATGCTACTTGCATGCTCAATGGTTTCCTTGTTATTTCAAGACAACATATTACTTCTTGTTGAAAAAAGAGAAAAAAAAATTTACCAGCTGGAGTACAAGAGCTGATAGATTATTGCGCAAGGTTTTATTTAACTAAAAACAAAATACAATTTTAGAATAGATATTATTGCAAATCATCATGTAGCTCTCATGTAATGATGAAGAAAATAGAAAGAGAGAGTATAAAAAGATTAAAAGTCTTTGTGCTATTTATATTCAGATATCATAGCCAAAATATTTTCATAGAAAAGCTTGGAATTTTGCAATTATGCTTTTATAAAAATTAGTCATTTACTTGTTTTAGCATTGTATAGACCGAAGTTTCACTTTATAGGTATACCACCCTCTATATAACTTAATTGAAACTAAAGGACTTTGGTGTACAAAATTAAAATAAGATTAGACATATATGCCTTGGACCACAATATTATTAAGCCATGAAATAACTTCCTTAATAGTATTAAAGAAGGTCTTCACCTAATATCTCGGTCTGAGTATTTAATAAACAATTTCAAAAAAAAAAGTAGTTGAGTATTTCTTATGTATTTATCTCAAATGGATGGATCAATAACTTTTTTCCTTTCTTTTTCAAATTTTATATGAAACTCTTAAGAGAATAACTCACTACAATTTTTTCCTTTACAAAATCTATAAGCCTTCTACTAATCAAATTCTAAATAAGAACAATAATGAAATTATAAACATTTGCCTTGAAAGTTGCATTCGATCTTTTCCTAATTAAGTGCCCTAAATGTCCCATTTTTAATGTACTATTCTTTAACAATGGTAAAGATGCCTACATGAGGGATCTTTACAAGGTATTCCTTCAGTTCTACTAAGCAGAGAAAAGACAGGGGATGCTTATCTATAGGAAAAATTGGGGATGCATATTGCAAAAGGTGTGGTCGATAGAAGAGCTGCAATAGTATGACCTTTCAACAAGACATGAATAACATATAACAAGTTCAATTTTTTAGACACCATTGCAAAAATTACAAGATAAAGTAGTGAGTAAAAGTAGGTTGCAGAACAAGAATGGGTGTGGACAACAAATTTATTGTGTCCAAACCCATCTATATTATGCACATAAACAAGAATGGGTGTGGACAACAAATATATCGTGTCCAAACCCATCTACATTATGCACATAAACAAGAATGGGTGTGGACAACAAATATATCATGTCCAAACCCATCTACATTATACACATAAACAGTTTCACTCACCCACCATTCTCACACCATCTACTACATTCATTGCACAACTTGAAGAAAATTTGAGAAATCAAATTCAACAAAAAGACAACAAAAATTTGAGTGAAACGCTTACTGCGGCTACTGGTTTAGCTGGCGAGACATTTATTATAGTTACTGGTTTAGTTGGTGTAAACACATAAGACTACGAAGAATGACGTGTGACAGTTTATAGCTGGTGCGAAACGGAGCCAAAAGAGTTAATAGCTGGTATAAAAACACTCTATAATGCAAAGAGGAGTGAATAAAAGGTACACAATAGGGAAGAAAAAGTGCGACTGAGAAGAAAATGGGTAAGACAGTCAAAATCTTAAATTAATTTAGGATTTTTACCCTTTTCTTTTAATTTTCTTAATTTTACTTATTTAGCTTAATTAAGTTTGAAGTGCACAATTAAATACAATTGTACTCATAAGTATTTGTCACGTCAACAACATTAATAGAGATATTCATGTTGAGTTAGATTTGAAAAAAATTGAATGTTTGAATGTTTAATTTTCACTTTTTAAGGTTAAGGTTATAATTGTAAAATTGAGTAAAGTTTGAGATTTTTTAATATTAACCATTTATTGAAAGCATAAAAAATCGGGAATTGGTAGATAAGTATGGGATGTACTCTAATTATCTTATCTATAAATGGTTTAGTGTTAAGATGTTTGAAGACATACTCCTAGTTACTATTGATTAAGGTATCCCATGTTAGAGAGAGATCTAGATTGGTGAAAATATAAAATTGAAGATCTAACTCTGAATAATTCGGTGGAAATCCAATATTGCAGAGATCATTTACCTCTTTGTTTGAAGCCATTAGAGAGGGTCAAATACTTTGATATGACTTTAGAGCAAGTGCTTTCCTAGCGGTCTCCGAGTTGCCAAAACAGCTGCGTGCCCGGAGTTTCCCCAGAAATTAAAACAACCAAACTATATATGTCAACATCAGATTCAACTTTCCACATATGAACCTAATTTAGTACCACACTCATGCTCTATTTTGTTTCTTTTTTTTCTTTCTTGTTCTCATTTCATCATCATAAGTTGCACAGATTTGTAAAAACGTACAAGATAATATGGTAACGAAAACATCATTAAAATGATAATGACCATCTCCAGAAGATAATTGGCATTGACTCCATTCGTTCTCTGCAATATGATTAAGAAGCGTCTTTTAAGAGTCACAACATGTATAACTTCTATTGATCGTATTATAATTTCCTAAACGGAGCTGATAAAGAAAAGGACTTAAGACGTATGAAAAATTCTAAAAGCGAAGAAACTACATAGATAATAGATGAGAGTTTTCGAAAGAGAAAGAGGAGAAGAAGGAGAATCTAGCTACTGTCTGCTTATATCAAGCCATCAGTTAACTTTGCAACTTGGCAATAACGAAGTTTAAGTTCTTACCGTTTACTTCAGATTTTAAGAGAACATTTTATATTTTCACTTAAAAAACAAAGCTTCCCTAAGAGGTCTGTAGAACAATTTTATGATAGGCTAATTAGTTGTTATGTGAGCAGTATAAGCAGCTGTTGAAGTTGTATTTCGAGTTGGTTTAATGAATAGATTCCAATCTTAGTGAAGCTCTTTATGCTTTTTGATAAACTAAAGAAAAAAAAAGTTGTTTTTCGACGACTAAGTCATGTATATGTCGAATTGTCAGACTTCTGCATGCAGACATTGAAAATTCTCCCTATTACTTACTGTTTTTGTTTTTAAAAGCCAAACTGTACCTAACTATATGCCCAAATATCCTAACTTGGTTTGCTTGATTGCCAAGAATCCGTTGGATTAGACCACTCCACTGGCGGTACCCCCATTGAATACAATTTTCTTACGCCTCCACACTTGTTTACTTAATTAGCCTGAAGTCTCAATCTATAAGTACCTCTATAATCCCCCCACTCTTCTACATCCCAAAATTCAAGTCTTCAACTAGACTCTACATTTCCCAATTAATTAATACACCAGATGATGGTTTCTGTCAAGATTATCTTCTTAATGGCTGTGCTCATGGCAGCTTCAGCCACTGCTCGATCCACCATACGATCAGAAGAACAAACTCTTGATATCAACAGTGAAAATGACGAGGACGCCAGCCCTGATGAAAAATTTGGTCTTTCATTGGATGAAAACGAAGAAATATATTCTTCGCGAGGGACGAATCGGTTGCTAGCTCAGTTACCAATCCGATCTGCCATGAAATGCGACAAGTTCCCTAGAGTTTGTCGTGCCAAGGGGAGTCCGGGTCCAGATTGCTGCAAGAAGAAATGTGTAAATGTGATGAAGGATGAGATGAACTGTGGAATTTGTGGAAGCAAATGTAAGTACCGTGAGATATGCTGCAAAGGGAAGTGCGTGAACCCACTGATCAACAAGAACCATTGTGGTGGATGTAACATCAAGTGCAAGAAAGGGAATGCTTGTGTCTTCGGGATGTGCAATTATGCGTAAATGACCAAGTATCATTATTACATGCATGCATCACTTACGTACCTGAATATGTTTGCGTCTCACGTAGAGTGCGTGGGCAACAAAAGGGCACCCGCAGGATTTCTTGAGGGGCTCCATCCATATGTAATGCTTCTTCGTTCTTTGTTTAATTCCGTTGATTATATTTATTTACAAGTTGAAATGGGCAAATAAATATTTCATATTAAAATTACTTGATGTTCTTCATTTTCTTGTATGCATAGTGTGTATGTTTCATCCTGTTATAAGATGGTACATGTTAGTATTTATCTTTGTCCTATTTCAAGGACAATCTCTTTTCTCTTTTCTTCAACTTCCGCTTATGATTTTATAAATTATATTAAAATAAGTAAATAAGTATCCCCTCAATTTATAATAAGTGTCGTTTTAGAGGGATTTTAATTATTCAAAATAGGTGTCGTTTGTGATTTTTTATGCATATTTATAATTTTACTTCCAAAATTACCCTTTAATTTCTCTCACATCTTAATTACACAGATTATATTTTCAAGACATTTTAATATGTAATTAATAAAGGTATATCAGATATTTCATTAACTTTTTTAATAAGTGTGCATTCCTCTAAAATGACACTTATTATAAATTGGAGGGAGTAATTGGAAACGAGTCTGGCTTTAGAACTAGAACAGCAATTATTGATGCTTGTAAAAAAAATAATGAAATAAACATATAACACCTGTCCGGATCCTATTAGTTATTAGAGTAATACAAAAATTATATCCATAGCTTTGAATGCTATAAAATAATCCTGATTCAATTTTGACTCTTTTCGATGACTTCTCTTCGAATTTATTTCATTAAATTCTACTTATGCGATCTTCTTTTTAGACTCAATTCATTTCTTATACTTTTCTCAATCCTTCTACATGCGCACTTTCTTTTTTTATGGAAATAACACTCGGATTCCTAATTGATATTTTGCTGGGCAGGTATTTTAACCTTATCCTTCTATTTGGCTAGACTCTTATGCATGGATTTGATTACCGCACCGTTCCGGCAGAAACCGATATTAGTACGGGTATATATGGTACTGGTACAAAATATCAGTCCGTATCGGCCAATTTCGTCGGTACCGACCGGTATTCAAAATAACGGTCAAATACTGGCCGATACCAAAAATTTTAAAAACATTGGAGAATTTTTTTGCAAAATTTTCAAAATTTTCAAAAATTTCAAAAATTTTCAAAATTTTCGTCCCTCCCTCCTACCTCTCATTCCCTCCCTTTTTTTCAAAGTTTTTAAAATAATAATAAATATTTTATTACTAATAATAATTATCAATTAAATAAAACTT